>JARNME010000460.1:0-277940 GCA_030179655.1 Scaptomyza flava | reverse complement strand
ACAAAATACTATTCGGCACCTTGACCGAAGAAGACAGAACAGAACTAGAAAACAAAATAAATAACTTAGAAGAAAACAGCATTCAAATAATGAATTAAACATTGAACAGAACTAGAAAACAAAATAAATAACTTAGAAGAAAACAGCATTCAAATAAATGAATTAAACAAGATAATAGAAGCAGTAAATCATGGCCTAAACATAATAGAAAACATGTCAGAAGATTCACAACAGGATAAAAAACTAAATCTAATACTATTTAACTTACAACAATTCACAGAGTATATTGAAGATATCGAAATGGGCATGCAATTGACAAGATTAGGTATCTTTAACCCAAAACTACTTAAACACGACTACTTAGAAAATGTAGATACAGAAAAGATACAAAAAACATATGAAAACCTCAACTTGGCTCAAATCAGATACGAACGAAATCTTAATAATCTCACACATACCAAAAAAAGCTAACACAAAATCCTTTATACACAATAATTCCTTAGCCAGACGAAGACAAAAACATTTTAACAGAAAAGATAAAAGATAAATATTATATCAATAAAAATAAAACATATTCAGCAACTGACAAGAAAATAATACAAAACAAATGTATAGATGGTATACTTAAGCAAATAAAATAGAATGTAAGTTCACTAAAACACACAAAATTACGAAATAAATTTTGTAGAACCTAATGTGATATTAACTTGGAATTTGCCTAAACTAATGCTCAATCAAAATTGTACAAATCAAGAAATAGAAATAAGCGGAAACAACATAATTAAAGCTATTAACTGTTCACTTCAAATAGAAGATATATCTGTATCAAATATACTTTCCGATTATACACAAACAATTTACATAAGTAACAACGTTACAAGAATTGAACCAATTTCATTCATACATACAAGACAACTTATAAAAGAAAATACAAAAACACACAACATCCTATTAATAATAGTTTTAACCATACTCGCAGTAATGTTAATCGCGACAGCTATATACCTAATATTTAAGTTCAAAAATATTCCATAAAGAATGGTCATAAAATATAAGAAAAATGAAGAACAAGAACCGATAAACGATCAAGAAAATAAAATTTAAATAGACACAGACACTAAAATGTACCCAACACTTACAGCTAGAGGACAAGCCATTTTCTAGGGGATGGGGAAGTGACATATTCAGTTCTTGCAGAACTTCTATGCCAACCTCCACCCACACAAAATAATAAGAACAATGCACAAGCATTGTCCACTTGAGTAAACAAATGTATAATCTTAAGCACGCACATTTATGATTTTGGCTTCTTGTAATAGAACCATAGATAATTAAGTCACACTCAGCCTAAGCACATACATCCGGCGAACAGAATAAACAACAGTAAAACTATGCACCCCAAAAAATAACAAAGCTATTAAAATCGATCACGCCACCCGAAAAACAAAGCCATTAAAATCGATCACGCTACTTAAAGAATAGATGACGTTAACGTTATATATATATATATAGATAAATATATGTACAGTGTATACTTTCGGTACATTCTGTATAACTAACGCATATTTTGGGGAAAATTGCATTATTTGAGGACGGTCCTCAAATGTTTGGGTATAAAACGTATGTTTTGGGGACATTTGTTATATCTTTTGGCTTTGACAGTACGGCGGCATTCTATTCTGGAATTATTAAAATAATTATCTGTTTTACGTAAAACAGACCATAGTTATCCCTTTGTATAAGTCTTAAATCCATTTTTAATAATAATATTTTAATTAATATTTTATGTGCCCCGTTAAATAAATAATAAATAACGATCTATCATAAGAAAGTGTCAATCATATGGTAATTTGTTATGTATGCAGTGTAGCTTCATTTTTTCTATGGTTTAGGATCATTAGACTCAAAATATGTTGCTATTTATTTGTGTATACTTGTTTTTGGTCGAAGTGGCAACGCCAAAGGTATATATACATTTTATATTAAATGTGTATATCAGGGACATATGTGATTTAAGTTGCTGTCCCCAAAATAAACGGTGTACATAAAATACGAATATATACTAACAAATATTTATACGCAACTTTTTTCCACACCCTTCAAGCTAGAGACTTGAAACTTTCCAATTCTCTTTATCTATGGGATAGTAAATTAAAGTGTCAAGATGGGGGTTCTACGATAACTGGGGGGCTGGCAAATCGATAAATTCGATAACTCAAAACCGAAAAATCCACATATTTCGCACATCCTTACAGCTAGAACTACCAAATTTGGTAGGAAGATAGCTTTCAACGACCACCAAAAAACTGCATCAAAGTTTTGGCCATTTTTAAACTTTTAGCTAGAGCCACCAAATTTGGTACGTAGATAGCAATTGACATTTGAGATGGATCTGCAGCAAAAATTTGGATGCCACGCCCACCCATACCACCCCCAGCCCCCCTTCCTCTTTTTATACAAACTTCGAGCTAGAGTCACCAAATTTGGTATGAAGATAGCAATTGACATCCTACATAAATCTGCACCAAAAATTTGAATGCCACACCTAACCATACAGCCCCCCAGCCCCCCTTTCCCCACTTTTACAAACTTTGAGCTAGAGCCACCAAATATGGTATGAAGATAGCAATTGACATTCCACAAAGATCTGCATCAAAAATTTGGATGCAATTCCACCCATACCACCCCAGCCCTTTTGTTCCCCACCTTTACAAACTTTTAGCTAGAGTCACCAAATTTGGTATGAAGATAGCTACTGACATTCCACATGGATCTGCGCCAAAAATTGGAATGCGACGCCTGATCATACCGCCCCCAAGCGCCCCCTTTCCCCACTTTTACAAACTTTAAGCTAGAGTCACCAAATTTGGTATGAAGATAACAATTGACTATCCACAAAGATCTGCATCATCAATTTGGATGCAATTCAACCCATACCGCCCGAGCCCCCCATTCCGCACCTTTACAAACTTTGAGCTAGAGTCACCAAATTTGGTATGAAGATAGCAATTGACATTCCGAATGGAGCTGCAGCAAAAATTTGGATGTAACGCCTACCCATTCCGGGAGAGCCCGACTAGAAGATACCCTGAACCCAGTTGCAATTAATAAATTAAATTTATGTAAGATTTTGGTATACTGACTTAGCTTCAATCGATAAAGTTAAATATCTCCGGTGTTTATCTACTGATTTGGACGAAATTTTCAGAAAAGTTCTATCATTACCCATTACTTTAGATTTTAGATTTTCCAAATTCGATATTTTTCGTTATCGATATTATGTGTATATCGGAAACCAGAATAGTTATCGATAATTTGAAGCAAATTGTTCTGCTCATGGTATAGGAGAACTTATACACAAAATCTGAAGTCTCTAGCTCTTGTAGTCTCTGAGATCCACGCGTTCATACAGACGGACAGACAGACAGACAGACGGACAGACGGACAGGGCTATATCGTCTCGGCTGTTGATGCTGATCAAGAATATATATACTTTATGGGGTCGGAGATGCTTCCATCTGCCTGTTACATACATTTGCACAAAACCATTATACCCTTTACCATTACCCATTTATGGTTAAGGGTATTAAAAGGAAGCTATATTTTGAAGATCCCAGTCATATCTAATGAGTAAAGGGCTAAAATGGCAGCACTGCTTCGGCTGTTGAGCCGAATGTTCTATTTCGCATTATTGCTCAGAACAGTTCTGCCATAAGTTGTTGAACAAAAAAAACCAGATAGGCAAAAAATTAAGCTAAAACTTGCTATTTGCACATAAATGTAGTCAAACTGATACGAAATGAGGCATATACAGAAGGTGTATTTTGAAGATCCCATTCAGGCGTAGCGGGAAAAGGGCTAAAATGGCAGCTCTGCTTCGGCTGTCAAGCCGAATGTGCGATCTCGCATTATTGCTCAGAATTTTTTTGCGCTTAGATGCAGAGAAGCAGCGACATTGTATGCTTACAAACAGCAACAGAAGAAAAGGCTTTTTCAAACCGGCTTTTTGCTACACTATCAAATTTGCCGCGTTACGCGTTAATAAAATTGTTATGTTTATACTCGATACCGAAGGTAAAGAGTATATTGGTTTTGTGCAATGTCCGTCATGGTGTCTGTCCGTCTGTCCGTCCGTAGGGTTGCAAGTTTTTTCCACACCCTACAAGCTAGAGACTTGAAACTTTCCAATTCTTTTATCTATGGGATAGTAAATTAAAGTGTCAAGATGGAGGTTCTACGATAACTGGGGGGCTGGCAAATCGATAAATTCGATAACTCAAAACCGAAAAATCCACATATTTCACACATCCTTACAGCTAGAACTACCAATTTTGGTAAGAAGATAGCTACTAGCAACCCCCAAAAAACTGCATCAAAAATTTTGGAGCCACACCCCCATTCCGCCCCCAGCCCCTTCGGATTTTGAAATCAGAAATGGCTATATCTCCCACAGTTTTTGAGCTAGAGCCACCAAATTTGGTGCCAAGATAAGTGATGATGACCCGCTAAAAACTGAATCAAAAGCTAGGATGGCACGCCCACCAATACTGCCCTAGCCTCCCCCATCCACCCCAACGCTTTGTCAAGAACGGGAATGCGTGTATCTTCCTGAGTTGAGGAGCTAAAGCCACCAAATTTGGTAGGAAGATAACTGGCAACAACCCCCAAAAATCTGCATCAAAGTTTTGGAGCCACGCCCACCCATTTCGCCCCCCTTTCCCCACCTTTTCCATTTTTTAGATAGAGTCACCAAATTTGGTATGACAAAAGCAATTGACATTTCACAAAGATCTGCATCACAAATTTGGATGGCACGTCCACCTATACCGCCCCCATCCCCCCTTTCCCCACTATTTACAAATTTCCAGCTAGAGTCACCAAATTTGGTATGAAGATAGCAATTGACATTTCACAAAGATCTGCATCAAAAATTGGGATGCGACGCCCACCCATACCGCCCCCAGCCCCTTTTCCCCACTTCATACAAACTTCGAGCTAGAGTCACCAAATTTGGTATGAAGATAGCAATTGACATCCCACATAGATCTGCACCAAAAATTTGAATGCCACGCCAAACCATACCGCCCCCAGCCCCCTTTCCCCATTTTTACAAACTTTGAGCTAGAGTCACCAAATTTGTTATGAGATAGCAATTGACATTCCACAAAGATCTGCATCAAAAATTTAGATGCAATTCCACCCATACCGCCCCCAGCCCCCCTTTCCACACTATATACAAACTTCGAGCTAGAGTCACCAAATTTGGTATGAAGATGGCAATTGACATCCCACATGGATGGGCATCAAAATTTTTAATACTGGTATCGAGTATACCGCAGTCGGTTGCGTCCTACTGCAACGTTTCCACTTGTTTTGAACTATTTTTGTAATTTTTAATAGATGGCTAAGCGCCAACTTATACTTATAAAAATATGCAATAATCGCAAATATATATTGAACTACATACATATCTATAATAGCATATATCATTTTAGGGTATTCATCATTCGACACTTCATTCTAAGAAGTAGTATGTAGTATGTAGTAGTCCGCTTTGTTAGTCTGTAGTGTGTGTGTGTGAGTATTCACAAAAGAAGCAAACCCGAATTGCATGGACGAATGATGAGTGATGGATACCCTAACTAGCTTATTTGATATATGAATAAATTAATATTATTCAACTGCTTTAGTAATTCTCAATAGTTTGCTAAGCGCCAACTTATACATATAAAAATAAGCAATTATTGCCAATATATCATTAAACACATATCCATAATAGCGCTTATATATTATTAGGGTATCTAACACTCATCATTCTTGTTGCTTAATACCCCGATTCCATTAGGCTGCATCTTTCATTAACAGCGAGTGAAAGATGTAGGTGATTCCACTATAAATCCAATTGCGTAGTTGCATCTTGATTTAACAGGGTCTGTAAAAAGACAGCAGACAGCTGTTTGTGTATGATACGTTTATATTTAATTGGAAGCAAATATGAGTTCGAACACAAATAAAATTAGTGAAGCTAAAAAAGTAAAAATTATTGCTTTAATTTTTGCGCAAAATGCAAACATGGTTTAACGAATATCCCAGTTTGTTTGGACAGGCACTTGATGACAAGCTGTTTTACTCAAATTGGCACTGTTTAAACCAAGTATCGATTACAAATTTCATACTATCGACTATGTTAAAGCTCTGTTCAGTGCTCTGTAATGTTAACTTCTAACATTCCCAGTTGGTCGGTTTCGAACCAACTGGGAATGCAGCCGACCAACGGGGAAAATTTGAATAAGATTCCCATTCCACAAATGGGATTCTAATACAAAAAGATGCCGCATCTTCGATTTCCAATTACATACTTGCATCTTGCTGCAGTGGAATCGGGGTATAACAGCAGAGCCGCGTGTCTCGACCGTCTCGGTCGGCTGCTTCTCTGCCGCTGCACCAATGCCACCATAGTTATTTTATTCATCAGTGTCAATTTTGTACATCAACCAAGTACTATTTGGCGCGCAAAGTCACAGTGTAGCTCTTTGTTGTACAACAACCACAAAGAAAAAGTAGCCAAAGCGCTCGCAAAACAAAATACAAAAATGGGCTTATCGTTATTATTATGTAAATATCGATATTATTATTAGTATTGCACATTCAGTACTACTTCGACGAGCAGGCTTATTTTCTACGAATGTGCAATATTAATAGTAATATCGATATTTACATAATAATATCAATGAGTCCATCTCTGTAGCAGCAGCCAAAAACGCATTTCGGTGTGTGTGCACATGCTCTTGAATATAATGTGCATGCGGTTGTTGATCTGGTGGTGTCGAAAGCATTTGTTTGTATGTTCGACTCGGTTTGCTCTGACCTGCCTCAACATCTGTGTACATATATATGCCTTTAATTTTAAACAGGTGCTGGCTTTTGGGTCGACAATTTTGATTTATAAAAATGATGATTTAGTTATTTATTTATATGTACATATGTAAAATGGATTTTATTTAATATTTGTTATTAAGTAAGACTCTCACTGCTATTATACTTTTTATGAATTTACTCGCAGTTGATAGAAGTAATTCTAAAGGGAATTCTAAGAATTAATTCTTAATTAAAGTAAACCAAAGAACAAAATGACATTTCATCCACCAAAATACCCTTTACTTCTCCACTCTACAAGAAAAAAAAAAACGGTTCATTTACGCAGCCAAAAAATGTGTGGCAGCTGAGAAGGAGCCATTGGGAGACCAAGAGACAGAAGACTAGCGGCCAGGCCACAGATCAGAAACGAGAGACGTCTGCGGGATATGACAAATTAACATATAAATTTCTGAATTTTTCGCTTTGCTTTTATTTGAGTAGTCATCGTGAAGAGGACAGACAGACTGCAACTGAAACTGAGTCAAGGGCCCAACGTTTATTGCAGCATCGTCATCATCTTCATGAGCAGCTTCATCTTCATTATCAACTGCAAGTTTTGGCTGTCTGCTTGGACTGGTAATTACGAGCCTTACATGTGCTTCGAAGCTTCAAAAATGTTTCGATATATGTAAATAAGCTTCGTTGTTTTGTGTGGTTTTCGTTCATTTCTTTTTAGTTTGTTGCGAGTTTATTGTTTACTAAAACAAATGACAGTCATGCCCAGCTTTAAGGGCACAGTATACACTCCCGCCGCCAGGTTGAAATTTATCAATGCATGCACCACATATGTATGGTATACTAGTAAGTGGCCCGCTTACTTCGCTGCGCGGATAGTTTATATAAATTTTAGCAATAGAAGATAAATACAAAATAAATAAATTAGAAAATATTTCACAAAATATTAAAAGAAAGTAATGAACTGCATCTTCGATTTCAGTCACAGAATCAATAGAGTTATATGTAATTTCTTCACTTTGAAATGATTTTAATAAAAACTCGTTTATTTCCAATGCATTGTCATATCTCGCAGTCAAAATAGCACGTTCTGAAAACCATTCGAGTGATTTTTGAGAGATATTTGTAATATCCGGAAATATTTTTGAGTTAGCTCTTCAATACTTTTCACAACATGACACAAAGTTGATGGTAAAGTTATTTTGCCTTCATGGGTTGGAAATAATCCATTTCCTATTTAAAGAAGCATTCACCAGCTATGCTATCACCTTTTAAGTGCACTCGCATATTCTTCGTTAATGCAATTTTCTGTATTTGGTCCACAAAATTGAAGACTTTAAGCACGCATTTATTTCATCTGCTCTTGTTCCTCTGGGGATCACTGGAAGAGTTTGTCGAAAATCACCAGCTAAGAGAACAGTTATGCCACCCATTAAGTATTCACTATCTCGAATGTCTTTCAAAGATCGCTCTACAGCTTCAAAAGCACCTTTATGGGCCATAGTACACTCATCCCAAACAATAAGCTTGCAATCTTTGAGCACAGCAGCAATATTAGATACTTTGAAATTGAGCAATGTGGTGTTTCTAAATGAATCAATTAAATGGAATCTTAAGTGTAGAATTCGCTGTGCGACCACCATTTAGTAAAGTGGCTGCGATACCGGAAGAAGCAACTGCCAATGCAATTTTTTTGCTTTGCCGTACCTTTGCCAGTAATAAATTTAAAAGATACGTTTTACCTGTTCCACCAGGTGCATCAAAAAAATAGATTTCTCCCTTTTCTGCTTCAACGCTATGTAGTATCTTTCGTATACTTGTTTTTGCTCAGCAGTAAGGAGTAGCTCATTATTAACAACAAAATTATCGCAATTTTCATAATTTGTTTCTCTATGATATTCAATATTTCGAACAATTTCCTCCGATCTAAATGGTAGTGGAAATCCATAATGAGTCAAGTTTTGACCACCAATAGACAGTACAATATCTTCAATGTACATAAGACATTTATTTAATACATATTCACAATACTTTCATCAATATTCTGTCTTGTGAAAAACGAAAGGCTATTAAAATATCTTCTGAGAAACTCTCTCCATAAGTATTCCAAAGTTTAAGAGCATCTGAAATTTGACAAAATACTAACATTATTGCAAAAAGTTCTCTCAGTTTTGTATGATTTTGACATATGACAGCATCGGCTATAGTTTAATCCCAGTGCTTATCATCTTGACCATTTTCTAAATGAACAGCTAAGTTTGTAATAGCCGGAAAACGTTCATGTATGGGAAGTGCAAGGATTCTCCATACCGTTTCTGAGCTACTTATATAACGGCCACTTTCGTACATATTAATTTCATTACGTTGGTCTTCAAGAGTAAATGATACTTGATCACTGCCCTTGTTAACATATTTACAAATGTATTTAATAGACTTTACAGAACTACAATACTCAACATTTATGTGAGCTTCAAATGTTCTCAATAGAACACAGTTTTAAGGTACAACCCAACGTTTATCTATGCAATTACCATTTATATTAATTGCGTTACCACCATCTTCTATCGCTCTTCTACGATATAGAGGGTAACTATCTTTTCCAGTCACAGTTTCTTTAAGTAATTGTCGAGGAAACCTTTTGGTACATTTTCCATTTTGCATGCATGGCGATTTATTATTAATGAACCGCAAGGACCATGAATCATATTTGATTTAACAATGTTAAAAAACATAGGATCCTCATCTGCGTTTGGTATTTCGCAACAGATAATTTTATCAATTTTATCTGGTCTTATTTTATTTTCTAACCAAAGTAGAATATGTACATGTGGTAAGCCCCGCTTTTGCCATTCCACAGAGTACATGAAACATTGCACGCTTCCAAACAAAGAACCTTTTATCAATAGTGACATTAAAGCTTTTACTTTTAAATGAAAAACTCGAGCTATAATATCGTGACGATCATGCGATTTTTGACCCGGTCATAAAACACTTTTGATGTCATTGCATGTGAATGTTATGAAAAGATCTTGTCGCCCATAATGGCGAACATATGTCATAGCATCTTCAGTCTTTTCATGCATATATCGTGCAGAGCTTATAAAAGAAGATGGTAAAATTACCATCTGACCAAGTTGAGCTGCGACAACATCTTGTTGGCCTATTGCATCTTGTAGATGTATATAGCTATCTGCTCTGAGTTTCGCTTGATTGTAGCGAATATAATTTATCCTTTCTGTTTCAATTTTAGCATACATATCAACCAAAAAATGACTAAAAAGGGAAAGACAATAAATTAAATGATTTATCTCAGATTGACGAATAATTGTTTTATAGATGTAAAAGCTTAACGCAGATATAATTTTTGTTGGTATTTTATTGAGAGCCATTTTTAGATCTTTAACATAACGATTATGATGATGAAACATACATTGAAGGAGCTCTGGAGTTCATTTTGTGAAAGTTTAACTTTTCCTGCCTTGCAACAGATACCCAAAGGCTAATTTTTCCATTTTAAAGCATTACAATGTTTCATATCAAATTCATACTACCAAGTTGAGTTATTTTATCTGAATTGTAAGCTATTTCAAAATCATAGTTTAAGCCAGACATGGCTTTAACAGTCCATGCACGCAAACGCCTTTCTTGACGTCCATCAGGATTATTAGCCTGATGTCTTCTCACTACAACTCTATGAGCTTCAGGATTCTTAGTCTGATCTCTTCTCACTACAACTCTAATGACATCAGGATTATTAACACGATATCTTTTTGATGCTTCTATGCGCTTACCCCTATTGATATCACTATTTTTTCTAATGAGCGTTTTTTTACCTTTTTTTCTGTTTTGCCGGTGAACCGACTACGTCTTTTAACAGGATTTTTAACATTTTCAGTTATACATTCACTTGACGTATCAGAATCTTGAGTTAATACTTCCTCTAAAGGAATATAAACATCAAAATGTCCATTCATTAATGGACCGGTAAAACGCAATCTTTTTACAGGATGCATATTATTTCCGAATGCTTGTAATAAATTTCCATTCTGAAAAACTTGGAAATTTACACCAAAAATTTCTGCTGCTGCTTGAAGCTCACATGCAGTACCATAAGTATATGAGTATGACATATCGCACTCTTATTGTTCAGAAGAGCTATAACACTCTCCATTTAAGTTTATGATGAAGCAATCAAAGTTTTCCAGTTGGTTACAACATGTTCAACAATATTTTGGCGTATGATGCCATGGAAGCCTTGCCTACCAAATAAAAGGTAGGAAATAGATCTAAAAAGACAGGCTCCATCACCAATTATGGCAACGACTGAATGCGGCACCAAAACACCACTAATATCTAAAGCTTCAATAGACATATTTCAATTTGGCTGTGAGTCAATTGACTTCACTGTAAACGATTGTTACAACGTTACAGTGTCTATACGTAAGTATAGAATTCAATAAAATTGAATATACCAACTTTTATTAATTTAATAGAATATTCAGACTGCTTAGTTTATTTGATTTTTAAAAGCACTAAAGCAGCGTCTTTATAACTATTATATAATATGCAATAAAGAAGACAACTATATAATGTTACATCAATTATTAAGTCTAAAATCGACTTATTAATTTGGTGAAAAAACAACAACAAAACAAATTAACAACTTAGTTTAAAGTAAGTATTATAAATAAATAAATACTTCAAAATAAGTGAAAAATTGACTTCACTGTACAACGTTACAGCGTCTATACAAAGTATAGAATTCAATAAAATTGAATATACCAACTTATATTAATTTAATAGAATATTCATACTGCTTAGTTTTATTTGATTTTTGAATGCACTAAAGCAGCGTCTATATAACTATTATATAATATGCAAAATAGAAGACAACTATATATAATGCTGCTTCAATTATTAAGTCGAAAATCGTGTGTTTAAAAAACAACAAAAGAAATTAAAATACGTTGATCGTTATTTAAATATTTAAATGATAGCAATTCAATTTTATTATAACTTATCATAAAATACGTATTTAAAATGAACTTATATATACGTAATTTTAAAGGAATGTATATATAGTATATAATACGAAAATCAGAATATTGAAAAACTCACTGATTCAAAAAGTAACTTTCGATTTTGTTTTTATCCTTAATATAAACAATATTAAAAAATTCATTGAAACAAAAATTAACTTTGTTCAAAAAAATGCAAAACCAATTCTCTTACCATTGTATGCAAAAACATAATGTTGGAAAGAGCATTACAGTTATTCCTCTAAGCAACAGACACCGAGTTCTAACATCCAACGCTTGCACTTAAGAGCTAGGTATGGGCGGTGCAAATGAGGCATTGCCATTCCCTTAACTGCAGCCTCTTAGTTATGGCAAGCTTAGCTTAGTGAGTGCGGAGGAGATAGGGATATTCAAATTTATGTTTGACATGCAGAGCGCGCGCATAAACAAAAGAGTGAGCGTAAATAACAACAAAGACGAATAATTGTATTCAAATTATTTATATCTAGCGGCAGTCATAAGAGCGACGCGCGCGCTGATTAAGCTTTAAGCCGCTCTTTGTGATGCAGACATGCATATATTCCCTCAGCTGTGCATGCTGCTTGCAGTGAGTACCATAAACAGTCATATTTCGTCTTCTTTGTTCTTCTCTCTGTTCTCTTACTGTGGCTACAAAATATAAGAAAACTTTGCTTTAAAAGCAATCGATGCGTTAAATATTAAATTTTTTTATACCCTGAACCATGAAATGGATAAATAAGGGTATAATTGTTTTGAGCAGGCAGAAAGAAGCATCTCCAACCCCATATAAAATATATATATTCTTGATCAGCATCAACAGCCATGTCGATATAGCCATGACCTTCCGTCCTTCTGTCCATCCGTTCGTCCGTATGTATGAACGCGTCAATCTCAAAGACTAAAAGGCCTAGAGACTTCCAATTTGGAACAATACTTCTCCTAAGCCATAGGCAGATCAACTTTATTTCAAACTATCGATAACTGTTCTTGCTTTCGATATAAATATGGAATCGATAACGAAAAAATCTCGAATTACGAAAATTTAAATAATAGAAGTTGAAACTATGGATAACTTTATAACTTCCATGAAAATTTGATCCAAATCGGTTAAGAAACACTGGAGATACTTTAAATTAAAGTTAAAGTCAAGAAAAACTCACATCTGCAAGTCATTTAATACACGGGTTCAGGGTATCTTTTAGTCGGGATTTCTCGACTAAAACCTTCTTACTTGTTTTCAGATTCGCTCGCGCATCGCTCTTCATGTTCGGCGCTAGATGACAAATTATTTTTAAATCGCGCCTTCGTTGTTGGCTATTTCGGCTAATTCTCTTATCTATGCGCGCGCTCTGCAAGTCAAACAAAGAGCGTAGTATCGCTGCCTTCTTCACACGCACTGAATCAATGCAAAACATATCTAAGAGGCTGCACTTAAGTGAGTTGTATATTGCCTTTAGCTTTAATTTAGAGTGTGTGCGGAGGAGCTAGGGTTATTAAATTTTATGATTGACATGCAAAGCGCGCACATAAAATAGAGAGTGAACGTAAATGAGAAACAACAAAGGCGCATGATCGGAGCGAGATTTCAAATTATCTGATTATCATAAGAGCAACACACGCCCTTATGTGAACGCCCTTTGCTTGTTCAAAATTTTATATCAATAATATATTAATAAATGTTAGTGTGTTACGTTTTGTCTAAGTTATATAAGCAGCAAGTAGGCGAATCCACCCCCAAAACATATTCTGGTGTGGGAAATTTTTCTAGACGCACCAAGTTTTGTTATGTTGTTGTTGTTTTTTTTTTAAATCAATGACACCAACAAAAAGTAGCAGTGCGGGCCCAACAACAAAACTGACAACAACAACAAACGTAAATCAATTGTCAAAGGCACACAAATTTGAAAAAAAAAAGAATATGCACTGTGCGAAGTGATACATGTACATAAAATTATGAAACTTATTTTCAAGCGCATTGTTCTCTAAATTGTGTATGCACATATTCATTAAGAAGCAGAAATCCGTTTCTTTTTTGCAAGTGCTGAACCTTTTTTTATGACTTTGCTTGTGCAACGCGAAGGCGTCACTGCGCATTTGTTTTGTTGTTGTATTCTCGCTCGCAATCAAACCCTCAGCTTGTGCGACAGTCAGGCGACAGTAGTGGAATGGGTACTTGTTGTAATTGTAATTTGTTTTTTAAAATGGGTAAAAAGTGCTCCAAATCGTATGGGAGGTACTTGAAGAAGTTGTCAAAAAAAAAAATTCCCTTCTCAGTGCTCACTTACTACCTGCATGGAAAATTGTGTAAAATTTCAGCCTTCTAGCTCTTTTCGTTAGGCTGTGGCTGATCCATTTTAACGCGGACGAACTCTTTTATATATATAGATAATATACTAGTAAGTGGCCCGCTTACTTCGCTGCGCGGATAGTTTATGTAACTTTTAGAAATCGGTTCGCCGACAAGGCAGAAAAAAGGTACTAAAACATTAATTTGAAAAAAATAGTGATATTAATAGGGGTAAGCGCATAATTTTGAAGCTCAAAGAGTTGTAGTGAGAAGACATCAGGCTAATAATCCTGATGCACGTCAAGAAAGGCGTTTGCGTTCATGGACTGTTAAAGCCATGTCTGGCTTAAACTATGATTTTGGAATAGCTTACAAGTCAGAAAAAGTTACTCAACTTGGTAGTATGAATTTTATATGCAAACATTGTATTGCTTTAAAATGGAAAAAATTAGCCTTTGGGTATCTGTTGCAAGGCAGGAAAATTAAAGCTTTCCCAAAATGAAAGTAAGCCTGATCCACTTAAAGCTTAATAATTGGTGAACATCCCAAGCATGATCATTTCATTGATCGTATAAGAAAGTATAACAGCTGCTTTCAAAATACAAAAACTATAAATGAAAGTTGGTCACTCTCCAAAGTCCACGGAAAAGTGTATCACTTAATTGTCAGTGTCCGACCTTTGCCAAATGAAGAAATGAAGTTTTTATACACGATACCGAAGGTAAAGAGTATATTGGGTTTGTGCAATGTCTGTCATGGTGTCTGTCCGTCTATCCGTCTGTATGAACGCAACTTTTTTCCACACCTTTCAAGCTAGAGACTTGAAACTGTCCAATTCTCTTTATCTATGGGATAGTAAATTAAAGTGTCAAGATTGGGGTTTTACGATAACTAGGGGGCTGGCAAATCGATAAATTCAATAACTTAAAAACGATGAGTCCGCATATTTCACACACCCTTACAGCTAGAACTACCAAATTTGGTAAGAAGATAGCTACTAGCAAATCCCAAAATATTGCATCAAAATTTTTGGAGCCCCACGTTTTTTAAAATCAGAAAAGCTTATATCTCCCACAGTTCTTGAGTAAGAGCCACCAAATTTGGTGCCAAGATAGGTGATGATGACCACCCAAAAACTGCATAAAAAGTTTGGATGCCACGCCCACCAATACCACCATAGCCGCCCCCAGATGCCCCAACGCTTCGTCAAAACAGGGAATGCGTGTATCTTCCAGAGTTGTGGAGCTAGAGCCACCAAATTTGGCAGGAAGATAGCTTGCAACGACCCCCAAAAAAGCGCATCAAATTTTTGGAGCCACACGAACCCCTTCCACCCCCTTTCCCCACCTTTATCAATCTTTGAGCTAGAGTCACCAAATTTTGTATGAAGGTAGCAATTGACATTCCACAAAAATTTGGATGCCACGCCTAACCATACCGCCCCAGCCCCCCTTTCCCCACTTTTTACAAACTTTGAGCTAGAGTCACAAAATTTGGAAGGAAGGTAGCAATTGACATTCCACATAGATCTGCAGCAAAACTTTGGATGCCACGCTCACCCATACCGCCCCCAGCCCCCCTTTCCCCATTTTTATAAACTTTGAGCTAGAGTCACCAAATTTGGTATGAAGATAGCAATTGACATTCCACACAGATCTGCATCAAAACTTTGGATGCCACGCCCACCCATACCATCCCAGCCCCCCTTTCCCCACATTTAAGAATTTACCAGCTAGAGCCACCCAATTTGGTATGAAGATAGCAATGGACATTCCACAAAGATCTGCATCAAAAATTTGGATGCCACGACCAGCCATACTTCCCCCAGCCCCCCCCTTCCCCACTTTTGCAAACTTCGAGCTAGAGTCACCAAATTTGGTATGAAGATAGCAATGGACATTCCACAAAGATCTGCATCAAAAATTTGAATGCCACGCCCAGCCATACTGCCCCCAGCCCCCCTTTCCTCACATTTTACAAACTTCGAGCTAGAGTCACCCAATTTGGTATGAAGATAGCAATTGACATTTCACAAAGATCTGCAGTAAAAGTTTGGATGCCACACCCACCCATACCGCCCCCAGCCCCTCTTCCCCCACTTTTTACAAACTTTGAGCTAGAGTCAACAAATTTGGAAGGAAGGTAGCAATTGACATTCCACATGGATCTGCAGCAAATCTTGGATGCCACTCTCACCCATACCGCCCCCAGCCCCCGTTTCCCAACTTTTTATAAGCTTTGAGCTAGAGTCACCCAATTTGGAAGGAAGGTAGCAATTGACATTCC
Source organism: Scaptomyza flava (assembly GCA_030179655.1). Lineage (NCBI taxonomy): Eukaryota > Metazoa > Arthropoda > Insecta > Diptera > Drosophilidae > Scaptomyza > Scaptomyza flava. The sequence goes on along the minus strand of JARNME010000460.1, from coordinate 261,455 downwards.
ACAAGGAACTGCAGCAAATCTTTGGATGCCACTCTCACCCATACCGCCCCCATCCCCTCTTTCCCCACTTTTTACAAACTTTGAGCTTGAGTCACCAAATTTGAAAGGAAGGTAGCAATTGACATTCTACATAGATCTGCATCAAAAATTTGGATGCCACGCCCAGCCATACTGCCCCCAGCCCCCCTTTCCCCACTTTTTACAAAATTTGAGCTAGAGTCACCAAATTTGGTATGAAGATAGCATTTGACATTCCACATAGATCTGCAGCAAAACTTTGGATGCCACGCTGACCTATACCACCCCCAGCCCCCTCTCCCCACTGTTTACAATCTTTGAGCTAGAGTCACCAAATTTGGAAGGAAGGTAGCATTTGACATTCCACATAGATTTGCAGCAAAAATTTGGATGCCACGCCCAGCCATACTGCCCCCAGCCCCCCTTTCCCCACTTTTTACAAACTTCGAGCTGGAGTCACCAAATTTGGTATGAAGATAGCAATTGACATTTCTCAAAGATCTGCAGTAAAAATTTGGATGCCACACCCACCCATACTGCCCCAGCCCCTCTTTCCCCACCTTTTACAAACTTCGAGCTAGAGTCACCAAATTTGGTATGAAGATAGCAATTGACATTCCACAAAGATCTGCATGAAAACTTTGGATGCCACGCCCAGCCATACTGCCCCCAGCCCCCCTATCAACAGCTCCTACAAACTTTCAGCTAGAGTCATCAAATTTGGAATGAAGATAGTTGGTGGCATCCCTATCTGCATCGGATAATCTTTAAGGCTGCGTACACCCCTGCCCTATCCGTACCCCTTCGCAATCAGGCCTCTTTTAGCTGTTTTAATACTGGTATCGAGTATGCCGCAGTCGGTTGCGTCCGACTGCAACGTTTCCACTTGTTTCAAATTTATTTTGTTGGTGATGATGAAAAGGAAGCTCAACTACGTTGCAAAAATATTTCAAATGTTTATTGTAGCGTAGTAAAGGATCTTCAATGTATGTTTCATCATCATATGTAATCGTTTTTTAAAAGATTTAAAAATGGCTCTTAATAATATACCAACAAGTACTAAAGATTATAAATTGGTAATACATGCTGATCGAACACCCGCTGGTGCCCACAAAGGGCTTTACAATGCACCTCTATCAAGCGAAATAGCTTTAGTTATTGTTGGTCAGTAATTTGAAAAGAGCGATATTATTATTGAAAATCATAATAATAAATTACATCTTATAAGTGAGGTGCATCGATCATACGATGCCTTTCAGTACCCCTTGTTATTTCCTTATGGCGAAGATGGCTATTCAGTGGATATACCACAATGAAATCCATTATTAAACAAGTAAGAAGGCTCTAGTCGGGAGAGCCCGTCTAGAAGATACCCTGAACCCAGTTGCAATAAATATGTGAATTAAATTTAGAATTGACTTTGGTATAAGGACTTAGCTTCAAACGAATAAATTCGATATCTCCGGTGTTTCTTAACCGATTTGGACGAAATTTTCAGAAAAGTTCTATCGTAACTCATTACTTCAACCCTCATTTTTACATTTTCCAAATTCGATATTTTTTGTTATCGATATTATGTGTATATCGGAAACCAGAATAGTTATCGATAATTTGAAGCAAACTTGTTCTGCTCATGGTATAGGAGAACTTATATACAAATCTGAAGTCTCTAGCTTTTGTAGTCTCTGAGATCCACGCGTTCATACAGACGGACAGACGGACAGACGGATAGACAGACGGACAGACGGACATGGCTAAATCGACTCGGCTATTGATGCTGATCAAGAATATATATACTTTATAGGGTCGGAGATGCTTCCTTCTGCCTGTTACATACTTTTGCACAAAACCATTATACCCTTATTTACCCATTTTATGGGTTAAGGGTATAAAATTGCGACCATGGCATATTAAAGACAATTATGGAAGCAGGAACATTCCTTACTATGAATGACGCTGTCAGTAAGTAGATCAATTGTAGTACAGAAATGACAGGTAATACTAACTCAGTATTATACGCCCAAAGAGGACAAGCTCAACGTGGTAATTACAGAGGTAGTTACCGCGGCAGAGGCAATGGACGTGAAAATTACAATAATTATAACAATTATAATAATAATTACAGAGGCCAGAATAGAGGTCAAAATAGAGGCAACTCTAGAGGCCGAGCCCGTGGCAACTCAAATAGAGGCCAAAACAACAGCAATGTAAGAGTAACCCAAGAGGCATCGGGAAACTCCCAACCACCTTTAGGTACACAGCAATAAATACACGAGTTCATATATATATATATATTATATTCGTTTCATTTGACCATGTGTCAACAGGTAAAAAAATTACCTTTTTAATAGATACAGGTGCAGACATTTCAATAATTAAAGAAACTTCTGATGTCTTTCATGACATTCAATCACATAATGTTATAAACATTCAAGGCATAAGCAAAGAGATTTTAAAATCCAAAGGCTTAGCATCAATAGAGATACAGACAGGAAAATATATAATTCCGCACAACTTTCATATAGTTGACTTAGATTTGCTATACCATGTGACGGAATAATAGGCATTGATTTTATTAAAAAATTCAATTGCCAACTTGACTTCAAACCATCAGAAGATTGGTTTATAATTAGACCCAACAATCTAAAATATCCGATTCATGTTCCTATAACATATGATTCTGGTAAAAATTCCATACTTCTACCAGCAAGATCCCAAATTGTCCGAAAAATTACGTTAACTTCAAATGACGATAATATATTTATTCCAAATCAGGAAATTCAACCTGGTGTATATGTTGCAAACACAATTGCAACATCCCAAATACATTTGTCCGTTTATTAAATACAACTAATGCAGATCAATTAGTTACGATTCATAATTTACAACATGAATAACTTTCGAACTATGATATAGTTCAAACAAACATAGAAAACAGAGAAAAAGCTGTCATATCTCAATTATCCATAAATTTTCCGCCCCAATTTAGAAAACAATTAAAAGCTCTCTGCGTCGAGTATAGTGACGTATTCGGTCTTGAAACCGTATCAATCACAACAAATAATTTTTATAAACAAAGCCTAAGACTAAAAGATGATGAGCCAGTGTATATTAAAAATTATCGTAGCCCGCAAAGTCAAACAGACGAAATACAAAAACAAGTTGAAAAGTTGATCAACGACAACATAGTCGTACCATCTGTATCAGAATATAATAGCCCACTGTTATAAGTACCAAAGAAATCCACTCCAGGCTCAGAAAATAAAAATGGCGATTAGTAATTGACTATCGTCAAATTAATAAAAAATTATTAGCTGACAAATTTCCACTGCCCAGAATTGATGACATTTAAGATCAATTAGGCAAAGCAAAATATTTTTCATGTCTTGACTTAATGTCAGGATTTCATCAGATTGAATAAGAAGAAAATTCAAGAGATATAACCTCATTTTCAACGAGCAATGGCCCATATCGCTTCACGCGATTACCCTTCGGCTTAAAAATAGCACCAAACTCATTCCAGAGAATGATGACTATTGCATTCTCTGGCCTTGAATCTTCGCAAGCATTCCTCTACATGGACGATTTAATAGTTATTGGTTGTTCCGAAAAACATATGTTCAAGAACTTAATAGATGTTTTTGACAAATGTAGGAAATACAATCTTAAATTGCATCCAGAAAAATGCTCATTTTCATGCACGAAGTGACCTTTCTCGGTCATAAATGCACAGACAAAGGAATCTTGCCTGACGACAAAAAATACGACGTCATTAGAAATTACCCAGTCCCACATGATGCGGACAGTGCTAGACGTTTCATTGCATTTTGCAATTATTACAGAAGTTTTATAAATAACTTTGCCGACTATTCACGGCACATAACTAAATTATGTAAAAAGAATGTCCCTTTTGAATGGACAGCTGAATGCCAAAACGCATTCCAATATCTTAAAGATAAAGTAATGGAGCCTACACTATTACAATATCCAGATTTCAGCAAAGAATTTTGCTTAATAACGGATGCAAGTAAGCAAGCGTGTGGAGCAGTTTTAACTCAAAACTATGATGGACTCCAACTTCCAATTGCATACGCATCACGCTCATTTACTAAAGGAGAAAGTAATAAGAGTACAACCGAACAAGAATTGGCAGCAATTCACTGGACAATAGTACATTTTCGTCCATATATTTATGGCAAACATTTCGTAGTAAAAACTGATCACAGACCACTAACATATTTATTTTCCATGATCAACCCTATTTCAAAATTAACACGTATGCGGCTCGATTTAGAAGAATACGACTTTACAGTCGAGTACTTAAAGGGAAAAGATAATTTTGTGGCAGACGCCCTATCGCGGATCACGATATCCGAACTAAAAGATTTACATAACAAAGTCCTGAAAGTCACTACCAGGCAACAGAGTAGACAGAACGAAAACTGTACAGTAAATAACGAAGAACTTTTGCCAATGCAAAGTCCCGAAAATGTATCCAAGCCCAACGTATACGAAGTCATAACAAATGATGAGGTACGAAATCTAGTGACCTTGCGTGTAAACGAAATTTGCCTTTTTAAACAAGGATCTAGAGTTATCGCAAGAATTGATGTTAGCGATTTGTATACAAATGGAATTCTCGACTTATATCAGTTTTTCCAAAGGCTCGAAAAAGAAGCCGGTATACTAGAAATCAGCCAACTCAAATTGGCACCGAGCGAAAAATCTTTGAATCAATTTCAATAGATAATTTCAAAATAATGGGCAATGAAATATTAAAATCATTAAGAGTAGCGCTACTCAAGCCGGTGACCACAGTAGAAACTGAAAAAGAGATACAAGAAATACTGTCTACATACCATAATGATCCAGTACAAGGAGGTCATACAGGCATATCAAAAACTTTAGCTAAAGTAAAAAGACATTACTACTGGAAAAATATGACTAATCACATAAAAGAGTACGTATGTAGATGCCCAAAATGCCAAATGTCAAAAACCACGGCAAATACAAAGAATTGAATTGAATTAAAAATAGGAGATATGGTTTTATTAAAAAACGATACAGGTCATAAGTTAGAATACGCATATATAGGACCATATACAGTAGAAGAAATAGAAACTAATGAAAATATTTTAATTAAAGATAATAAAAATAAAAAACAAAAGGTTCATAAGGATAGATTAAAGAAATATATTACTTGAAAAATTTTCATTTTCTAATATACAATTTGGTCTGATCAACCAATGATAATAGCAATAATAATTATTAAAAAAACAAGTAAGAAGGCTCTAGTCGGGAGAGCCCGACTAGAAGATACCCTGAACCCAGTTGCACTAAATAAATTAAATTTATGTAAGACTTTGGTATACTGACTTAGCTTCAATCGATTAAATTCGATATCTCCAGTGTTTCTTAACTGATTTGGACGAAATTTCAGAAAAGTTCTATTATTACCCATTACTTCAACCCTCATTTTTAGATTTTCCAAATTCGATATTTTATTGAAGTCTCTAGCTCTTGTAGTTTCTAAGATCCACGCGTTCATACAGACGGACAGACGGACGGACAGACGGACATGGCTATATCGTCTCGGCTGTTGATGCTGATCAAGAATATATATACTTTATGGGGTCGGAGATGCTTCCTTCTGCCTTTTACATACTTTTGCACAGAACCATTATACCCTTATTTACCCATTTTATGGGTTAAGGGTATAAAAAAAGAAATAAATAAATATAAAAAAAAATAATTAAAACAATACATATAAAAAAAAATAAAAATTCTATAATATAAGAACAAATTTATATACACTTACGATTTTTCTATACTTAATTAAATATAATCAATTTAAAATATATATATTAATTAAATATCAAATTATAAACATAATAATTTTAATTAATTCTAAAATAACTTCATTTACTTCGTTATTTATCAAAAGGAGGGAGATGTAGCATACAATATATGTTATAAAATAATAGAATAACAACAACACTTTGTTGCTGTTCAAGCGCATGCATAAACTCATATAACAACAACAATACTTTGTTGTTGTTCAAGTGCACGCTTAAACCCAAAACAGGGCATTGACACTTTGTTATTGCATAAACATCAGGCTAGCACATTTCAAGTGCAAATGTAATATGATCGCACTAGAATGCAGCAGGCACAGTAATGCCGCGTTAGCATTCTTTTGCTTTGACCACTTGTGACATATATGCATATACTCTCTCTCTCAAGTATGTTTAATACATAATGTATTGCTATGTGCGGCTCTGACGCTGACTTCTCTGCCGAAGCAGCGGCAGGCCTATATAAACCAAATAATAATCTAAAGCAACATTATTCAATAAAGAACCACAAACAAAAACGGATGTATTTTTATTCTTTGCCAATACTCGTATACATCAACCTACAAGGGTGACTCGCTTTCCTGTATGCTCTTTAATCTTTTGATGGAGAGTATTATAAGAAAGGCTGCTGTGCATCGGACCGGGACAATACTAACGAACAGATGTTCCCAACTCCTTGGATATACTGATGATATTGACATCATTGGCCGCACTTAGCGTGATGTAACGGCGGCGTTCGGATCTATTGAAAGAGAATCGGCCAAAGTTGGTTTGACTGTAAATGCAGGGAAAACGAAGTTTATGGTATGCTCTAGCAGAGATACTCGGCGTCTAGATTCACAGCTTACCGCTGGTAACCATAGCTTTGAGTCCGTCAAGGAATTTGTTTACCTTGGATCTGCGGTCACCAATAGCAATAATGTCAGTCTGGAGTAGTGTTGGGTAAACACTGCTCATTTTGAAGAACATGTTCACTTGTTCTTTTTTTTTAAGTGAGTCAACTCGCTCACATTGCTCTTTGTTCCTCAAGTTACTCAGTTGCTCTCTTGTTCATTCAAGTTGTTCTGTTGCTCTCTTGTTCATTCAAGTTGCTCTGTGGCTCCCCTGTTCAGTCTTTTTGCTCTTGCTGTTGTTCATTTGCTTTAAACCGGCCGTTATTCTTTTGCATTTTAAGTTAATTTATCACTAAATCAAAACGACGTTTATATAACGATTATAAACAAATATATATATTTTTACTTTTTCATAGCCTTTAACAAATAACAAATTAAAAAATATTTATAAATAACAAAAATGTTTTTTCCTTTTTTCTCTTTCAAGAGTGTATTGTAGTAAATTTACTGTGTTAAGCTAAAAAATATAATAAAAACATTGTTAGTGCTTCGACAAAAAAAAATTATGTAAATAATACATACCAAAGAGAAATTATGTTTAAGCAAGAACCAATCACATTTAAACTATCCCTACTTTGGCCTGTAAAAATATGTTTTGTCTATCATTCTTTTTGGCCTCGATTTTGGACTCTATTGATGAGATCTGGCTGCCTATGATGTGTATTTCTTTAGCAAGATTCGCCACATCTCGCCGAGCTTTTAAAATGTCCTCTTCCATATCATCGACTGCTTGTTTCTATTGTTTAAACTTCTCCATGTTCTCCGTCTCCTCATCTATTTTCTTTAAATAACGCGCCTCAGCAGTTTTTAAGCCTTTCAAAGCATCTTACTCATCCTGTACGCTGCGTTCCCAGCATCCAAAGTTCTCTTTAAACGTAATTTGATATTAAATGTTAAACATATATTGATTTTTATTACGTTTCGACGTACTTCTTGTATCCTTTGCTTCTCAAAGTCAAGCTGATTGTTAATACCATCGATATGCTGCTCGGCACGTTTGCAAGCCCGCTCCTGTTGCATAACTCTCACTCTTTTTAATTTGCCGTATGTTTTTTACACCCAGCCGCTTGCAGAACGCGGCGAACACTTTGTCCTCTACATTATTCATGTTTTCTCTTGTATGTGTTGTTCGCGATCCGGCATACGTCACTCGATTTTGCTTATTTTGGGCTGTGAATACAATGCAAAGAATATAAAATTTGTAATGCATAATTGTTTCGGTTATAAACGTACCCCAAAGTCATACAGCTGACTCTGCAGTATTAAGACGCTCTTTCTGCACCTTGAGCTGTGCCATATGCTTTTCTTCCCAGCGCTTAGCCTTACGTACCAAATCATGACTGCCACCAGAGATCAAACCGGACTTTTGGTAGAATGTGCCATCCAAGGCAAGGGCATCGCAGCGCAATCGATCTATTTCGTAAGCAACCTTCATGGCATCCTCTGGCGTTTCGCACTCCAGTTCAATACCAGTGGCAAACAAAACTGCACGTTCGAACTCAAGCACATCGAAGATCAGACGCACATTGCGCGGGTCACTGATGTTGCGCAGTCGCTCCTTTAATGGCTTCACTTGCAAGTATTCAAGTGGCAGAAAAGTTTCCACTTCCAACATTTGCTCTTTAAGTTGCTACAAAATAATTCACATTGAATATCAAAAATCTTTTTGATAAAACCATTAAAACTCACTTGAATGCATTGGCGAGCTGTTTTCTCGGTGTCCACGATGATGGCTTCCATAAATTTGCCAAGCACCTTGGTAACGGCTACGTTATAGCGCTTATGAGTTGGCTGACACATGTTAATCGTTCGATCGTAGACGCCGGGGACTTGTTTCTTAATGTTTTTTTGGAACATCACGTTGCAGCTCATCCTTGATACGATTTTATTAAAAAATATAAATAAAATAACATAAATATTTTTTCCTATTTTCTCTTTCAAGAGTATATTGTAGTAAATTTTTTACTTTGCAGGCCAACTGTGTTAAGCTAAAAAATATAATAAAATATTGTTAGTGCTTCGACAAAAAAATAATGTAAATAATACATACCAAAGTATTTATAAGTTGTTGTGCAAAAACATAAGATTTTCAACATTTTTGGGCTTTAACAACGTGCGCCTTTTGCGAATTGTTTCACCAGCAGTTGAAAAAATTCGCTCGCATGGCACGGATGTGGCCACAATACAAAGGCGCTTCATCATATAAATATGTAAATGCGGGTATTGGCATTTTCGCTGGTCCCACCATTTTAAAGGGTCCTCTTTTCGATGCAGATACTCCTCTGAAAGGTATTTGTCGACTTCGCGAATTGCAGCGGCTGTACTGTTGCTTGGCTTGCTGACCTTATTAAAGTCGTCATCATAGTCCGTCCAAATAGCGTCCTCGTTCGTATTTTTTACTGACGACTCTTGTGTTTCCTCAGTCGGAGCAGCATCAGGCAATGCGTTGGCTACCCGAGTGAACATAATGATTTTTTTTATGTTGGCAACAGATTTTTTGAACGCATCTTCTGATTTAATGACACGCCCTTTGAATCTCGGATCCAAAATTGTGCTTTCCGCAAATAAAACATTATGCTCAACATCTTTGAATCGAGTATTCAATTCGCACACAAGCACATTTATCACTCTTTTAACTGTGATATTACTTGCATGCATGCTAGCCACCTTTTTTTCTAAAATTGCCACCAAGACTATAACTTTGGAGAGGGTAACGTTTTTTTCCGCAGATATCTCATTCGTTATTTGATAAAAGGGTAGCAGCACAGGTAGCACGTCTTCAATGACTTTCCAATCTGCTGTTGTTAATATAAGCTCTGGACGTAAAATTGAAACGGCTACCATAACTGCTTCTTTTAGGACAGAGAGCCGTTGAAACATTTTATATGTAGAATTCCACCGTGTTGCCACATCCTGCGAAAGTTTCAAACTTGGTAATTCAAGCTGAGCCTGTGCATCCTTTAATTTTTTTAAGCCAGATGAGCTTCTGTTGAAAAACTCGACGATTGCCTTGGCCTTTGAACGTATGTCGTCAATTTCGAGCAACGCCTTTTGGACAATTATATTGAGGGTATGTGCAAAGCACGGAATGTGGCGCCACCCTCCCATTTTTATTGCACCAACAATATTGTTAGCATTATCCGATGCAATGGCCGACACTTTATTATCAATTTTCCACAGAGTGACTATTTTTTTTAAAAATTCACACATGTTTTGAGAAGTGTGTGCATCTTCAAACGCTTCACAGGCTATAGTATACGATTTTAGCTCGGTGGCTCCAGGCTCTATGAAATGGGCCGTTACGGCTAGGTAACTCTCATTAGTGAGAGACGTCCAGCCGTCTGTGGTTAGGCACACAGCAGTTGCAGCAACGATTTCTTCCTGAATTTTTCCCCCCTGCTCTGCGCGTAGTTTTGGAAGCAGAACGTTTGTTAAAGTTTTGCGGGTAGGGAGCTTATAGCCTGGGCAGTGCGAGACATCTTCGAGAAGTTTTTTAAACTCTGGCTCTTCGACCAACCTCAGTGCATGATTACCCTTGGCAATCATTTTTACCACTTGCCGATCTATTAGTTGGCTTTTGTTCTCCGACACAGGCCTATAGGCTGTGTGTTAAGTACAATAACATTCTCCTGACTTTGACGAACGACGGGCTCCATTGCTGACGGGTGCTTATTTCGCAGGTGCCGAGACAAGTTGCTTTGCGACTTATAGCTTAAAATGGAATTGCAGTACTTGCATTTTGCTTGCGCGTTGCCCAAATCATTAAAATGAATCCATATTTCACTATGTTTGCGTATCAGAGACATTTTAATTTGCACTAAAATAATTCGTTTTTGGCGCTAAGATATAACAGACGGAAATGAACTAAAATCTTCATATGAACGGTGAAAAAGAACCTCTGTGGAAGAATGAGCTAAATGAACAGCTGAACAAATAGAACAAATGAGTTATAGGGAGCAATCGAGCTGTGAGCAAATGTATGAACAAGAACAGTAGGAACAGTAGGAACAAGAACAAGAACAAGAACAAAAAGAGCAAGTGAGCCAAAAAGAACAATTAGTACGGAACATTGTTCACTTGTTCAGATCGAAGAACAACTCTTTTTGCTCACTCACTCATGAACAACCCAACACTAGTCTGGAGATTATGCAAAGAATAACACTTGCCAACAGGTGCTACTCTGGGCTCAGTAGACAAATAATCAGTAGAGCCCTCTCTCGACAGACGAAGAAAACACTCTACAAGACGCTCATTCTTCTAGTTCTTCTTTATGGTGCGGAAGCCTGGACAGTATCACAATCAGATGTAGCTGCTCTTGGGGTTTTTGAGAGGAAAATTCTTCGCAAAATCTATGGTCCTGTCTGCGTTAGCGGTATCTACCGCATCAGGTGGAACGATGAGCTGTATGAGCTATACAACGATGTCGACGTAGTCAGTCGTGTGAATATTCAGCGACTTCGCTGGCTGGGTCACATCGCTCGTATGGAGGAAGAATCTCCGGCTCGGAAGGTGTTTGATGCGGTGGTAGGCGGACAGCGAAGGAGAGGACGACCGCGTATACGTTGGCATGACCAAGTGACTGAATGCCTGTCGAAACTAGGGATTGACAACTGGAGACGACGCGCCCAAAGCAGGAGCGCGTGGAGGAGCCTTTTGCATCAGGCAGTGACCCGATAGGGTTGTAGACGCCAAATAATAATAATATTTACAATTTCCCCCGTAAACGGAACTAAAATAATTTATAAAAGAATATTTATAAATTATTTTGGAATATTCCACCCGGAACGGAATGGAATCGCAACAGAGAACAATTGCAAACGGAAAAAACAGAACGAAAAATGAGAAATTAATTATAGATTATAATTAATACTTTAAAATTAATTTAAGTGTCGGCAACAAGAATTTACTAAATAGAGTCGCCAACGGCCGATAGTCCAACCACCAGTTGGAACTGGCAAGCGAAGCTACCACTCGCTCTGAGAGCGCACTTCGTGCGTTTCTCGTGCTTCGTGTGTCATTCGCCAGCCACTTCTCTTGCTAACTTTGCTACAACATTTTTGTTGATAGCACAACCAGCCAGCTAGCCAGCGATTTTCAAGCGCGCAGTGGCTTCTTCAATTGCTGTACCCCCATTTTTTTCCTTCTATTCCTTATGTGCGCTTATTTTATTGCTTATCTTACTGCGTCGACCTAGCACCAGCAAAGCAAATGAGCGAATTAATAAAAACATACATATAATATATATGTATGCAGTTTTGGTGGTAGCCAGGCATTGATTTTGGACTTTTGCTAGCCGAAAGGCTAGCTACCATAAGCATGTGTGTGTCCCTGTCTCTATGCATGTCCATATTTCACTGTATGCGTAACATTTGCCAGGCAATTCATTGACCTTTCTCAAATTTCGGCAAACGCTAAACAGCCAAATTTTATATTAAATTTGTATTAGGCCTTCAAAAAACCCAAGAAAAACCAGAAGAACAATACTTCCAAGGCAGTTTTGGTGCTCATCGGACATTTGCTCATTAGGCGAACAGCAAAATTAACAAGCGTTCACTAAAATAAGCAGGCAATTATCAGTTTTGCATTGCTCGTCATACATACTCTTTCATGTTTTCAGCTATATGACTCTTTCCCAATCATTTTGCCATCGCAACCACCATACAGCTATACTGCGATGCATACAAATTGCGAAAGTGTATTCCACACTTCCATTTGCCCAAGTCATTTGCCTACATTCTAAAGCAGAAGCAACACAAGAAACCGCTCGGCATAGCAAGTGCAAAAGAGATTCAAGAAAACGGCCACGCACTGCACGCTGTGTGTGTTTAGCATACATGTAAACATTTCAATGTGTGTGTAACATCGCTACACAAGCAAAACGTATTAGCGAAACAAACAATAACAACATATATATATGCATATGATTAAGACAATTTTATTAAACATTATTACTTATAATAAACAACTTTATTACGTATACTTGACTTTTTAATATATTTATTAATAATTATGGAATTTTTTGATAAATATTATGCACGCTTAAAACTAACTAATGCAAGCGACATAGGATAATGACGTAGACAATGTGTGTACTTTTTTGTTTTGCCCAGCACCAAAATGACATGTGTGTGTGTGTTACATTTTATTATTGAGAAAGGTCAGGTTTTGGTAATTTATATTTTGTGCGGCAGTTAGTTTTGATAAAAACTTGACCGCCCTTTTCAGTTGTAGTTTGGTAACTGCAGCAGTGGCAGCTCTAATTGCGCCAAATGTGATAAAGGCGCGCGCGCATAATAAGAAAGGCTAAATCGCGCCCAAAATGCATATATATATATATATAATGTGAGAAGGCGAATAGTGTGCATATATATATATATATATAAAAAGAAGCAAAAAATTCATCAGAATAAAATAGAATCGGTACAAAAACCATTTCTTTTCTTCGCTCTTAGAGGTCTTAACTGGGACACTAACAATAATTTGCCGTCTTATCGTAGTAGACTTTTACTAATAGATCTTCCTTCTCTGAGTGATCGTAGAATAATGCTTTCATTTTCCTTTTTTCACAAATTAATTAATGGTGAAATTGATTCTTCTGAATTAATTAACCAAATTAACTTTGCTGTTCCTATTAGAAATACTAGAAATTTTGTACCTATAGCTCTTCAAACTTGTAATTCTAATTATGCTCTTCATAATCCTTTTCGTATTCTGTGTTCTATTCTCCTCCTACTTGCTCTTTTAAAAAGTTAGTTTTGTGTCATTTGTCTACATGTTCGCGATCATCGTAACCGCACGATAAGCGGAGCGCCCCTCGGTCGGATGGGCGGGAGGTGGGTCGCTTTGTGCGTGGGTCCGCGCGTTAACAAGCCGGTGCTTGGTATCGTTGGGCCACTTGACTGTACTGTTCGTTAGTACATCTACGTCCAATATAATATATAAAAATCATTGTCCGATCGATTTACCTGTTAAAATTAAGTTAACTTGTTGAGGACAATAATACAGTCTATCTCGTTTTAAGCGTAAAGCCTAATCAAAATAGCTAACTACATAACATAAAATGTTTAAAAATCAGAAGAATACTAAGTTGAAGAAAACGATTAAATATAACACAAATTAAGATAGGGCATCAAACAACATCAATAGAAGAATTTTTTAAATCCGTAAATGAGTACAAAACACATTCTTTATACATTTTTATCGTAAGTAGCATACTGGGAAAGAGTATAGTAAAACCCGTTTATATAAAAAACAATCAAGCTGCTAAGAACATCTTACTGTTTTCATTTTCTTTATTTTAGAAATTGATTTGATATGTGAGTTTGATGAAATAATTTTACTTGAGTATAAGAAATAGTTTGACGGATATCTTATATATGAAAGTGTCATTTGACGAAAATCTTATTGCGAGAAAAGCGAAAGTTAAGGAAAAGATTATTTGATAAGCCTAAAAGATTACCTTAAAGAATGTATAAGCAAAATTACTGAGATAGAACGGAATCCAATGTATGGGGATTAAAAAAATAATAAATAATAATCTCAATAAACGATGAAGTATAAATATTAAGATCAACATTATTTTGTTAAAACATGATTTATTACACCATCTACACAAACTTCGTTAAGCTTTCAAGTGAGTACTAGAACTAAGGCTTATAATATTGACTTAAAAAGCTTTTTATAAAGCCGAAACAATATCATGGAGTATGACTTGTGTGTTCTACCGGCTATAACTATATGTCTTTAATCATTAATCCCTCAACGGAACAAGCTTAATATAAATCTCAAATTTAACATACTACAAAAATCTATAAAAAAAAAATTTTAAAAAAATATATATATATGAAATAAAATTAAAACATACCCATAAGAAAAACATGATTTGATAGTTTCTTAACAAGGTACACCAATTTAAAAAATGTTCATTGGTTTATCAAAAAGTTATACTAATTAGCTCTATAAAAGTAACAGAAGTTAGTGCAATAATCAAAACAGATATATGCAAATAAAGGTTAGAAACGTAAGTAGCAAACAATTTGGGTGTGCATTAGAAGGAGGGACAATCAATTAACATACCACCTCCATTTCATATACGCTCGTGTATAGAATCGCATAAGGGAGCGTGTTTTAATATAATAATACAAGCAGGGCCACTTTCCCCAATAACACTTTTCCCCTCTAACACTTACTCTCTCTAATACTAACTCTCTCTTTCTCCCTCTAACACTTTCCTCCTCTTACAACTTCCCCCTATAATATTTCAAACTAAATCTGCGAGTCTCAATACTCTTTTGATGATCTTGGTGCTGCTGCTGCGAAAAAATTCCCATCCCTTGCTTACATAACACTCAGGATTGTTGTTGTTCTTGTTGTTGTTGGTTTTGCTTTTGATCATAACAATGCGGCCTACGAATGTACTGCCCTTTGACTAGCGTACTTCAAACAAGCACAATCTTGTCTCAATCCTTTTATTCTTTTATCCCAGGTTTTCACAAACATTCATTGTTTATGTTTTGCCTGCAAGTGTGCAAGACAACGCACGTCAAACAGCCGCCCTCTCGACTCTCTTATCTACTTATTCGTATCTAAGAAACCTGCTCACAGTTGACTCTCTCTCTCTCTTATCTACTAACTTGTAGCTAAGCAACCTGTGCACACTTGACTCTAGCATTTAATAGTTTCATAGGCAATGTACTTTGCTCACTGAACCTCACGGACGGTGATACCTATAACACATAAGCCAACTAATGTACTTGACCTTTGACTAGCGCACTTCAAGCATGCACAAACTTGTCTCTAAGTCTTCCTCCCTCTAACACTTTCTTGCACACAGTATCCTTCTTACACTATCTCCCTCTAACTCTTTCCTCCTCTAACACCTTCTCCCTCTAACACTTTCCCCCTCTATTCTTTCCCCCTCTAACACCTTCTCCCTCTAACACATTTTAACTTGTCTCTAAGTCTTCCTCCCTCTAACACTTTCTTGCACACAGTATGCTTCTAACACTATCCCCCTCTAACTCTTTCCTCCTCTTACACCTTCTCCCTCTAACACTTTCCCCCTCTATTCTTTCCCCCTCTTACACCTTCTCCCTCTAACACTCCCCCTCTTACACATTTCTCCCTCTTACTCTTTATAATCTAAATGTACAAGTCTCTTGTTTAAAAACAATGTGTTGATCTTGCTGCTGCTGCTGCGACAGAAAATTCCCATCCTTGCACACATAACCCAATTACAATGCACGTGTGCAGAGCAACGTATTTTAAACTGAAGCACACTTGACTCTAATACAAATTGGTTACATAGCTAAAACTGATCGTGTGAACACTGATCTTCACACACCAGATCCCTTGCTCACAAACCCACATGAATGTAGTTGTTGTTGTTGTTGACAAAAACAATGTATGTTGTGGCGTGCTTGCACGTGTTCAAGGCAACGCACTTAAAACAGCAGCACACTTGACACCCGATCCTATGATCACTGATTCTCAAGGATGCTGTTGATGATGTTGCTCTTGACAATAACAATGCATGCCGTGGCTTGCTTGCAGGGGGTAAAAGACAACACACGTGCAAACAGATGTACACTTAACACCAGTTTCTATGATCACTGATTCTCGCAACCATAACAATGCGGCCTAGGAATGTCATGCCTTTGTCCTTAATACCTAGTCTAATTAAAGCGGGGCACGATCATGGGAAAAAGGGTCATAAATTTAAGTATTGGGGCTAATAAAAGTGTAAAAAAAGGTTCATAAATTTAAGTATTGGGGGTAATAAAAGTGTCAAAAAAGGGATCATATTACTTAATGGGGTCATAAATTATGATTGGGGTTAATAAAAGTGACAGCTAATTCCTGGGGTAAAACCACCAGTTCCCTACTACTGCTATCTTTTGTTTTGGCTTCTTTCTATGCTGAAGCCGAAAAATGTTTATATTGACAATTTCACGCATGTGGCGTGATTGGGATGATTTGATAACAATTATTAATAATTGGGTTGGTGTGAATACAGATATTCTTTACAGTAGTTTGGTGTGGATACAGATATTGTTTACAATAAGTTTGAGATATGCATAAGTGGTTTGGTGTGGCTACATTTTGACACTCCGCTGTTACTTTCTCTTTGTCTCTACTGGGGTTGGTTTTGATTATTAAATGATTGTGCATTTGAATATATATATATATAGATAATATACTAGTAAGTGGCCCGCTTACTTCGCTGCGCGGATAGTTTATGTAAATTTTAGCAATCTATGTACACATATATATAAAAGAGTTCGTCCGCGTTAAAATGGATCAGCCAAAGCCTAAACGAAAAGATCTAGAAGGCTGAAATTTTCACACAATTTTTATGCAGGTTGTACCTCCCATACGATTTGGAGCACTTTTTACCCATTTTAAAAAACAAATTACAATTACAACAAGTACCCATTCCACTACTGTCGCCTGACTGTCGCACAAGCTGAGGGTTTGATCGCGAGCGAGAATACAACAACAAAACAAATGCGCAGTGACGCCTTCGCGTCGCACAAGCAAAGTCATAAAAAAAGGTTCAGCACTTGCAAAAAAGAAACGGATTTCTGCTTCTTAATGAATATGTGCATACACAATTAAGTGAACAATGCGCTTAAAAATAAGTTTCATAATTTTATGTACATGTATCACTTCGCACAGTGCATATTCTTTTTTTTTTTTCAAATTTGTGTGCCTTTGACAATTGATTTACGACCCAAGTAGCGTTTGTTGTTGTTGTCAGTTTTGTTGTTGGGCCCGCACTGCTACTTTTTGTTGGTGTCATTGATTTAAAAAAAAAACAGCAACCACATAACAAAACTTGGTGCGTCTAGAAAAATTTCCCACAGCAGAATATGTTTTGGGGGTGGATTCGCCTACTTGCTGCTTAAATAACTTAGACAAAACGTAACACACTAACATTTATTGATATATTATTGATATAAAATTTCAGACAAGCAAAGGGCGTTCACATAAGGGCGTGTGTTGCTCTTATGATAATCAGATAATTTTAAATCTCGCTCCGATCATGCGCCTTTGTTGTTTCTCATTTCCGTTCGCTCTCAATTTTATGTGCGCGCTTTGCATGCCAATCATTAAGTTTAATAACCCTAGCTCCTCCGCACATACACTAAATTAAAGCTTAAGGCAATGTACAATTCGTTTAACTGCAGCATCTTAGATATGTTTTGCATTGATTCAGTGCGTGCGAAGAAGGTAAAGATACTACGCTCTTTGTTTGACTTGCAGAGCGCGCACATACATAAGAGAGTTAGCCGAATCAGCTATAATTGGTGATGGAGCCTGCCTTTTTATAGCTCTTCTAAACAATATAATCGCGCTATGTCATACTTCAAGCTGCAGCAGAAATTTTTGCTGTAAATTTCCAACTTTTTCAGAATGGAAATTTATTACTGGCATTTGGAAATAACATGCATCCTGTTGCGTTTTACCGGTCCATTAATGAATGGACATTTTGATATTTATACTCTTTTAGAGGAAGTATTAACTCAAGATTGTGATACGTCAAGTGAATGCAAAACCGAATATGTTAAAAATCCCGTTAAAAGACTTAGTCGGTTCGCCGACGAGGCAGAAAAAAGGTACTAAAACATTAATTTGAAAAAAATAGTGATATCAATAGGGGTAAGCGCATAATTTTGAAGCTCAAAGAGTTGCAGTGAGAAGACATCAGGCTAATAATCCTGATGCACGTCAAGAAAGGCGTTTGCGTTCATGGACTGTTAAAGCCATGTCTGGCTTAAACTATGATTTGAAATAGCTTACAATTCAGATAAAATTACTCAACTTGGTAGTATGAATTTGATATGAAAACATTGTAATGCTTTAAAATGAGAAAATGAGCCTTTGGGTATCGGTTGCAAGGCAGGAGAAGGTAATCTTTCACAAAATGATAGTTTGCCCGATCCACTTAAAAGCTTAATAATTGCTGCTTTCAAATTACTTCTTTTGGAAGTACAAAAATTATAAATGAAAGTTGGTCAACCTTTAAAGTCCAAGGACAAGTGTATCACCTAATTGGCAGTGTTCGACCTTTGCCAAATGAAGAAGTGCAGTTTCTTCAAATTTATTTTGTTGGTGATAATGAAAAGGAAGCTCAACTATGTTGCAAAATATTTTAAATGTTGATTGTAGCGTAGTAACGGATCTTCAATGTATGTTTCATCAGCATAATCGTTGTTTAAAAGATCTAAAAATGGCTCTCAACAAAATACCAACAAGTACTAAAGACTATAAATTGCTGATCGAACACCCGCTGTTGCCCACAAAGGGCTTTACAATGCACCTCAATCAAGCGAAGTAGCTTTAGTTATTGTTGGTCAGTAATTTGAAAAGCGCGATATTATTATTGAAAGTCATAATAATAAATTACATCGACCTTACGGTGCCTTTCAGTACCCTTTGCTATTTCCTTATGGCGAAGATGGCTATTCAGTGGATATACCACAATGGAATCCATTATTAAACAAGTAAGAAGGCTCTAGTCGGGAGAGCCCGACTAGAAGATACCCTGAACCCAGTTGCAATAAATACATTAAATTTATATAAGTCTTTGGTATACTGACTTAACTTCAATCGATAAAATTAGATATCTCCGGTGTTTCTTAGCCGATTTGGACGAAATTGTCAGAAAAGCTCTATCGTTACCCATTCTTTCAACCTCATTTTTACATTTTCTAAATTCGATATTTTTTGTTATCGATATTATGTGTATATCGGAAACCAGAATAGTTATCGATAATTTGAAGCAAACTTGTTCTGCTCATGGTATAGGAGAACTTATATACAAAATCTGAAGTCTCTAGCTTTTGTAGTCTCTGAGATCCACGCGTTCATACAGACGGACAGACGGACAGACGGATAGACAGACGGACAGACGGACATGGCTAAATCGACTCGGCTATTGATGCTGATCAAGAATATATATACTTTATAGGGTCGGAGATGCTTCCTTCTGCCTGTTACATACTTTTGCACAAAACCATTATACCCTTATTTACCCATTTTATGGGTTAAGGGTATAAAAAGGAGGAACCAAAAAAAAAAAGATATCTGCGTTAAGCTTTTACAGCTATAAAATAATGATTCGTCAATCTGAGTTAAATCATTTAATTTATTGTCGTTCCCTTTTTAGTCAGTTTTTGGTTGATATGGATGCTAAAATTGAAATAGAAAGGTTAAATTATTTTCGCTACATTCAAGCGAAACTCAGAGCAGTTAGCTATATACATCTACAAGATGCAATAGGCCAACAAGATTTTGTCGCAGCTCAACTTGGTCAGATGGTAATTTTACCATCTTCTTTTACAAGCTCTGCACGATATATGCATGAAAAGACTCAAGATGCTAAGACATATGTTCGCCATTATGGGCGACAAGATCTTTTCATAACATTCACATGCAATCCACAATGGTATGACATAAAAAGTGTTTTAATACCGTGTCAAAAAAACGTATGATCGTCACGATTTTATAGCTATTGACAAAAGGTTCTTTGTTTGGAAGCGTGCAATGTTTCATGTACTCTGTGGAATGGCAAAAGCGGGGCTTACCACATATACATATTCTACTTTGGTTAGAAAATAAAATAAGACCAGATAAAATTGATAAAATTATCTGTTGCGAAATACCAAACGCAGATGAGGATCCTATGTTTTTTAACATTGTTAAATCAAATATGATTCATGGTCCTTGCGGTTCATTTAAAAATAAATCGCCATGCATGAAAAATGGAAAATGTACCAAAAGGTTTCCTCGACAATTACTTAAAGAAACTGTGACTGGAAAAGATAGTTACCCTCTATATCGTAGAAGAGCGATAGAAGATGGTGGTAATGCAATGAATATAAATGGTAATTGCATAGATAATCGTTGGGTTGTGCCTTATAACTGTGTGCTATTGAGAACATTTGAAGCTCACATAAATGCTGAGTATTGTAGTTCTGTAAAGTCTATTAAATACATTTGTAAATATTTTAACAAGGGCAGTGATCAAGCATAATTTACTCTTGAAGACCAACGTAATGAAATTAATATGTACGAAAGTGACCGTTATATAAGAAGCTCAGAAACGGTATGGAGAATCCTTGCATTTCCCATACTTGAACGTTTTCCGGCTATTGAACACTCAGCAGTTCATTTAGAAAATGGTCAACGGATATATTTTAACCCCAATAATCCGCAACAATTACTTGACAGATTAAGCACTACAGCCAAAACCACTTTGCTAACCTTCTTTGAGCTATGCACACGCGATAAGTTTGCAAGAACGCTTCTTTATTGTGAAGTTCCATCGTACATGAAACAATAAAAAATTTCAAAGATGAAATCGGTGGCATGATGTGCCAAATTTTACTGGAGTTAAAAGAGATTCAGCTTTGGGAAGAGTTTACACTATTCATCCCTTTTATACAGAATGTTTTTATTTAAGACTTATATTACATTTTGTAAGTGGCCCAACTTCATTTTTAAATTTAAAAACCGTTAATGGTATAGCATACGCATCATTTCAATTGGCGTGTAAAGCTCTAGGATTCCTAGAAGATTATAAGCACTGGGATTAAACTATAGCCGATGCTGTCATATGTCAAAATCATACAAAACTGAGAGAACTTTTTGCAATAATGTTAGTATTTTGTCAAATTTCAGATGCTCTTATGTAATTTCTTCACTTTGAAATGATTTTAATAAAACTCGTTTATTTCCAATGCATTGTCATATCTCGCAGTCAAAATAGCACGTTCTGAAAACCATTCGAGTGATTTTTGAGAGATATTTGTAATATCCGGAAATATTTTTAGAGTTAGCTCTTCAATACTTTTCTCAACATGACACAAAGTTGATGGTAAAGTTATTTTGCCATCATGGGTTGGAAATAATCCATTTCCTATTTGACGAAGCATTTCTGTAAATTCACCAGCTATGCTATCACCATTTAAGTGCACTCGCATATTCTTCGTTAATGCAATTTTCTGTATTTTGGTCCACAAAATTGAAGACTTTAAGCACGCATTTATTTCATCTGCTCTTGTTCCTCTGGGGATCACTGGAAGAGTTTGTCGAAAATCACCAGCTAAGAGAACAGTTATGCCACCCATTAAGTATTCACTATCTCGAATGTCTTTCAAAGATCGATCTACAGCTTCAAAAGAACCTTTATGGGCCATAGTACACTCATCCCAAACAATAAGCTTGCAATCTTTGAGCACAGCAGCAATATTAGATTACTTTGAAATTGAGCAATGTGGTGTTTCTAAATGAATCAAATTAAATGGAATCTTAAGTGTAGAATGCACTGTGCGACCACCATTTAGTAAAGTGGCTGCGATACCGGAAGAAGCAACTGCCAATGCAATTTTTTGATTTGCCGTACCTTTGCCAGTAATAAATTTAAAAGATACGTTTTACCTGTTCCACCAGGTGCATCAAAAAAATAGATTTCTCCCTTTTCTGCTTCAACGCTATGTAGTATCTTTTCTTATACTTGTTTTTGCTCAGCAGTAAGGAGTAAACTCATTATTAACAACAAAATTATCGCAATTTTCATAATTTGTTTCTCTATGATATTCAATATTTCGAACAATTTCCTCCGATCTAAATGGTAGTGGAAATCCAAAATAAGTCAAGTTTTGACCACCAATAGACAGTACAATATCAATGTACATAAGACATTTATTTAATACATTATTCACAATACTTTCATCAATATTTCTGTCTTGTGAAAAATGAAAGGCTATTAAAATATCTTCTGAGAAACTCTCTCCATAAGTATTCCAAAGTTTAAGAGCATCTGAAATTTGACAAAATACTAACATTATTGCAAAGAGTTCTCTCAGTTTTGTATGATTTTGACATATGACAGCATCGGCTATAGTTTAATCCCTTTGCTTATCATCTTGACCATTTTCTAAATGAACAGCTAAGTGTGTAATAGCCGGAAAACGTTCATGTATGGGAAATGCAAGGATTCTCCATACCGTTTCTGAGCTACTTATATAACGGCCACTTTCGTACATATTAATTTCATTACGTTGGTCTTCAAGAGTAAATGATACTTGATCACTGCCCTTGTTAACATATTTACAAATGTATTTAATAGACTTTACAGAACTACAATACTCAACATTTATGTGAGCTTCAAATGTTCTCAATAGAACACAGTTATAAGGTACAACCCAACGTTTATCTATGCAATTACCATTTGTATTAGTTGCATTACCACCATCTTCTATCGCTCTTCTACGATATAGAGGGTTACTATCTTTTCCAGTCACAGTTTCTTTAAGTAATTGTCGAGGAAACCTTTTGGTACATTTTCCATTTTGCATGCATGGCGATTTATTATTATTTATTTTTTATATATTTGACTTAACAATGTTAAATAACAAAGGATCCTCATCTGCGTTGGTATTTGGTACAGATAATTTTATCAATTTTATCAAGTCTTATTTTATTTTCTAACCAAAGTAGAATATGTATATGTGGTAAGCCCCGCTTTTGCCATTCCACAGAGTACATGAAACATTGCACGCTTCCAAACAAAGAACCTTTTATCACTAGTGACATTAAAGCTTTTACTTTTAAATGAAAAACTCGAGCTATAATATCGTGACGATCATGCGATTTTTGACCCGGTCATAAAACACTTTTGATGTCATTGCATGTGAATGTTATGAAAAGATCTTGTCGCCCATAATGGCGAACATATGTCATAGCATCTTCAGTCTTTTCATGCGTATATCGTGCAGAGCTTATAAAAGAAAATGGTAAAATTACCATCTGATCAAGTTGAGCTGCGACAACATCTTGTTGGCCTATTGCATCTTGTAGATGTATATAGCTATCTGCTCTGAGTTTCGCTTGATTGTAGCGAATATAATTTAACCTTTCTGTTTCAATTTTAGCATACTTATCAACCAAAAACTGACTAAAAAGGGAAAGACAATAAATTAAATGATTTATCTCAGATTGACGAATCATTATTTTATAGCTGTAAAAGCTTAACGCAGATATAATTTTTGTCGGTATTTTATTGAGAGCCATTTTTAGATCTTTAACATAACGATTATGATGATGAAACATATGTACATTGAAGCAGCTCTGGAGTTCATTTTGTGAAAGTTTAACTTTTCCTGCCTTGCAACAGATACCCAAAGGCTCATTTTTCCATTTTAAAGCAATACAATGTTTGCATATAAAATTCATACTACCAAGTTGAGTAATTTTATCTGAATTGTAAGCTATTTCAAAATCATATTTAAGCCAGACATGGCTTTAACAGTCCATGCACGCAAACGCCTTTCTTGACGAGCATCAGGATTATTAGCCTGATGTCTTCTCACTACAACTCTATGAGCTTCAGGATTCTTAGTCTGGTCTCTTCTCACTACAACTCTAATAACATCAGGATTATTAACACGATATCTTTTTGATGCTTCTATGCGCTTACCCCTATTGATATCACTATTTTTTTCTAATGAACGTTTTTTTACCTTTTTTTCTGTTTTGCCGGTGAACCAACTACGTCTTTTAACAGGATTTTTAACATTTTCAGTTATACATTCACTTGACGTATCAGAATCTTGAGTTAATACTTCCTCTAAAGGAATATAAACATCAAAATGTCCATTCATTAATGGACCGGTAAAACGCAATCTTTTTACAGGATGCATATTATTTCCGAATGCTTGTAATAAATTTCCATTCTGAAAAACTTGGAAATTTACACCAAAAATTTCTGCTGCTGCTTGAAGCTCACATGCAGTACCATAAGTATATGAGTATGACATATCGCACTCTTATTGTTCAGAAGAGCTATAACACTCTCCATTTAAGTTTATGCTGAAGCAATCAAAAGTTTTCCAGTTGGTTACAACATGTTCAACAATATTTTGGCGTATGATGCCATGGAAGCCTTGCCTACCAATAAAAGGTAGGAAATAGATCTAAAAAGACAGGCTCCATCACCAATTATGGCAACGACTGAATGCGGCACCAAAACACCACTAATATCTAAAGCTTCAATAGACATAATTTAATTTGGCTGTGACTTCACTGTAAAACGAATGTTACAACGTTACAGTGTATATACGTAAGTATAGAATTCAATAAAATTGAATATACCAACTTTTATTAATTTAATAGAATATTCAGACTGCCTAGTTTTATTTGATTTTTAAAAGCACTAAAGCAGCGTCTTTATAACTATTATATAATATGCAATAAAGAAGACAACTATATAATGTTACATCAATTATTAAGTCTAAAATCGACTTATTAATTTGGTGAAAAAACAACAACAAAACAAATTAACAACTTAGTTTAAAGTAAGTATTATAAATAAATAAATACTTCAAAATAAGTGAAAAATTGACTTCACTGTACAACGTTACAGCGTCTATACAAAGTATAGAATTCAATAAAATTGAATATACCAACTTATATTAATTTAATAGAATATTCATACTGCTTAGTTTTATTTGATTTTTGAATGCACTAAAGCAGCGTCTGTATAACTATTATATAATATGCAAAATAGAAGACAACTATATATAATGCTGCTTCAATTATTAAGTCGAAAATCGAGTGTTTAAAAAACAACAAAAGAAATTAAAATACGTTGATCGTTATTTAAATATTTAAATAATAGCAATTCAATTTTATAATAACTTATCATAAAATACGTATTTAAAATGAACTTATATATATACGTTTATATGCGTTTCTGATAACGATACATTTGTTTAGCTGAAAAAACTGATTTTCGCTTGTTTCACAATTATAAAACCACTTTGATTTTTATGTTTGTTTATTAACTTATATATTTTTTGTTACATATTAGAACTAAATAGTGTTTCCATGTTTCGAAACCACTTGAAAAATTCGATTTGGCATACTCTTGATCAAGTTGTCGATAGTTTTTTTTATGAATTGCTTCCCATTCTTGAACCATTATGGTTTTGAGCTGTTCGACCGTTTCAAATTGCCGTTTTTCTTAATAAACACGGCGAACTAAAATGCCCCACAAGTTCTCAATTGGATTGAGATCAGGGGAGCGAGCAGGCCATTGCATCAGAGCAATATTTTTATTGTTGAACCAGGTTTTGCTCTCCCGACTCACGTGAATGGCAGCATTGTCCTGCTGGAAAGTCCACTGAGTGTCATTATTTTGCCGCAAGAAGGGCAGCAAACTGCATTCCAACACATTAATGTAGTCACTACTTTTCATTCTGGACGAGACGAATTGGACTTCCAGACAACCGGCAGCTGAGAAAGCACCCCACAGCATAACACTGCCACCACCGAAATTCTTTTTCGAGAAGCACAGCTCATCCTTGCGGATGTCGTGCCAATAGCTTCTATTACCATCGGGTCCATCCAAATTCCATTTTTTTTCGTCTGAATAAATAACATTGAATTACATAAAGTTAAAAGTTAAGAATTTGAATTCAAAAAACATCATGCATTTAAACGTACAGTATTCCAGTTTGTTGACATGTTTCGCTTGGCGAATTCAATTCGTGCATCCTTATGCTTTTGTTTTAACGCTGGAATGCAATTCATTTTTTTGTTCTCTATAAATGGAGATTCCTTAAGAGTGCGCCATATCGTTGTGCGTGAGACCCTTCTATCCACAACGGTCGTCAAATCGCTTAAACTGCGACAGGTGTTGCTGGCGGCACGCACCACCTTCCTTTGTTCCCGGTTAGTAAGAGTTTTTTTCCTTCCACTTCGCTTACAGGTACCATATTCCAGTGGACTATCTAAAAAATTATGAATAACCGTGTGGCTTCTCTCGATCCTGCGCCCAATTTCACGGAATCCATACCCCTCTTCCCTCAAAGCAAGTATTCTGCCCTTTTCCTGCTCCTTAAGCGCTGTACCACGTGGCATTATTTTTAAATCGCAGTATAATCAAAATAATATGTAATATATGCTTATTCTGTTCAGTTTCAAACACAACCATCTCTTTAAAACTCATTATTGAAAGTGGTTTAATAATTGTGAAACAACCGAAAATCAGTTTTTTCAGCAAAACAAATGTACCGTTATCAGAAACGCCGTCTGGCTTGGTACACATTATTTTTTTGTCAATACACGCAAATGCGTAGAACATTGTTATTGAAAAAAATGTACCGTTCAAAAAATATTAGCAAATTTGTGGTGTCATTATATATATGAAACGCACCTTATATATAGTATATAATACGAAAATCAGAATATTGAAAAACTCACTGATTCAAAAAGTAACTTTCGATTTTGTTATTATCCTTAATATAAACAATATTAAAAAATTCATTGAAACAAAAATTAACTTTGTTCAAAAAATGCAAAACCAATTCTCTTACCATTGTATGCAAAAACATAATGTTGGAAAGAGCATTACAGTTATTCCTCTAAGCAATTGACACCGAGGTCTAACATAGAACGCTTGCACTTAAGAGCTAGGTATGGGTGGTGCAAATGAGGCAATGCCATTCCCTTAACTGCAGCCTCTTAGTTATGGTAAGCTTAGCTTAGTGAGTGCGGAGGAGATAGGGATATTAAAACTTATGTTTGTCATGCAGAGCGCGCGCAAAAACAAAAGAGTAAGCGTAAATAACAACAAAGACGAATGATTGCATTCAAATTATTTTATATCTAGCGGCAGTCATAAGAGCGACGCGCGCGCTGATTAAGCTTTAAGCCGCTCTTTGTGATGCAGACATGCATATATTCCCTCAGCTGTGCATGCTGCTTTCAGTGAGTACCATAAACAGTCATATATCGTCTTCTTTGTTCTTCTCTCTGTTCTCTTACTGTGGCTACAAAATATAAGAAAACTTTGCTTTAAAAGCAATCTATGCGTTAAATATTAAATTTTTTATACCCTGAACCATGAAATGGATAAATAAGGGTATAATTGTTTTGAGCAGGCAGAAAGAAGCATCTCCAACCCCATATAAAATATATATATTCTTGATCAGCATCAACAGCCATGTCGATATAGCCATGACCTTCTGTCCTTCTGTCCGTCCGTTCGTCCGTATGTATGAACGCGTCAATCTCAAAGACTGAAAGGCCTAGAGACTTCAAATTTGGAACAATACTTCTCCTAAGCCATAGGCAGATCAACTTTATTTCAAACTATCTGTTCATGCCTAAAAGCAGGCAGTGAACAAGGAGCTGCCGTCTTATATATTACTCTCTCTGCAGTGGTCGTAAACTCACCACACGTTGGCAACATGTAACATTAAGGCTAGTTTTAAGGTACTCTCAAAACATGTATTACTCTGAATAAACCCGCGAAGGCGAAAAAACGTGAACACACACCAAGTTTTGCATATTTCAACTCCCACGATTTTTCTACAAGTGCGACGGAGTTGTATCACAGCAGCGTAACCAGAAGAAGCCAGCCCACCCCGTATTCATTGGTCCTTCGAGCCGGATCTGGATAAACCAGCAAATCAGCTAGCATCGTTGGATTTCTTCGTAACCCAAAAAAAAGCACAGATAAGTAATATTTCCTCCATATTTATGCACTTTGCCAAGTGGCAACTTCTCCGAAAGAAATATTTTACTTATCGTGCTGGTACTTACTTATCAGAACACTCCGTTCAACTTATTAATGCCCACATAAAGGACAAGTCCATTAATTATATTCATATATATTATTATTTTTTTTTTTTTCCATCGCGTAAGAAAAAAAATTCATCCGCCATATTTGCATTTGCATACTATGTATAGAAAAGTGCATTACATAGCCTTGTACATAAGACGCCATATTGGTGAAAAGTCTATTTTCTGAAAAATTGAGAAGTTTCACTAGTTCCGAATTAAAAACACAAGTTTATTTTAGTTTTTTTTCTTGATGAAACTCAATTATTTATTTTTCTTAATTCGTGTTTCTCCTATATCACTACACTTATATGTTTGTTCATTTATATGTATGTATGTATTTCGGTAATCTTTTCCATTACCACAATAATTTCCATACATACGTAATATTATACAATATATAAATATTTTTATTATTAATCCTCAATTGTCTTAAGTGGCAAAATATATTTTGTTAACAACACAAACTGCAAACTACATACATACGTACATACATATCCACAAGCATATGCCGGCACTTGAGCGCACATATGTACATATGTACATAGCGGCCGACATATGTATGCAAATCATATGATAATAAAAACACGCACAGATTGATAAGAATTAAATACTTTTACAATTCCAAACATTACGAAACTACAAGTTGTACTTATTGGTAAAAACATATATACGCACATATTATTTTAAACATATAAAATTTACCACAAAAAAATTCAAATAACACATACAAACATACAAACAGCTGTCGGCTAGAGCAAAGCGTACGACATATACATATATTTCAACGCGCAATGCCGACATATTTTTATTAATATTTAACAACACATATATATATATATATATATAAAACTCCAAACTTCTACTTGTTAAATATTTTTTTTTTTTTGTCCATTATAATTAATTTCCAATAAACACTGGACTTGCACATGCACATAACCAACAAGAACAAAATATAACTAAATAATATTCTGGCCGCCACAACACAAAGAGATAAATAAATATACACATTTCAACAAGGCGGCCGATCACAAAATACAATTACATAACTCATTAACATAAATAAACACTATTTTTTGTCACATTTATTCGTAATAATAACAAAACATTGCAAGTTCTTTGTTCACTGTATGTACATACAAAACTATCGTCACGATCAGTTATCGATATCCACGCACTCACACAAATAATATCGTTTAGCATTGAAGCTGCGTTCAGCATCCGACTTTCACGTATTTTTATATGTTCGTGATTTATTTTTTTTATCGATCGCAAGATAATTGAATACTCCATATGCTATAATAATTATTATAATAATATACATAATTCGTGATTATTAAAATTAGTATTTTTTGTGCGTTTTGCTGACCTTGTATTAAATAATTATTATTAATTATTCATTCTTTGGTCGTTCCACTCCACTCTTCCAAACTTTACTGTATCCTTGATTTTATATGTACGTCGTGCGAGAAAGAAAAAAAAAAAAAAAATAAAAAGCTATTTTATTCTGGCTGCATAAAATCCTAGCATGCAAAGTGACAGTGCCAAGGATAAAAATAGTCTTCTTGCTGTTCCGTCCGGACTCCATAAAAGATCTAGTTCTGATCCAACTAAATTCGTAGCGTCCACATCTGCAAAGGGTCCAGTTATAGTTCCGCCGCTAATTACTAGATCCGTCGGTCAGAAACTAAAATGCAGAGTATGTTTACCTTAACCACATTCATTTCCGTGACCGATCGTCTCAGTCAATTTGAGTCTAAATTCGCCTCCAATTCCGACGTGTCACTGCACACGCTCAAAGTTAGACAAGAACAGATTCGGACCTTGTGGGAAAAGGTCGAGCAGGAATTCGAGCGCTGTTCAAGAGCGCTCTCCGAATCTGCGGGATTCAGCAATGTTACTGACACTGAAATCCTACATTCGAAATATGACCATTGCTATGGGGCGTACGAGCGTTGTGCATCCATGCTTAGCGAGCAAATTGAGAACGCTACGATACCAATTTCGAGTCCGAACCTTTCCTATCAGCCGAGAGGCTGCCGATTACCGCCTGTTGACACCGAAGTCTTTTCCGGAGACTATTTGAAATGGCCTACGTTCCGGGACATTTTCACAGCGGTGTATATCAACAATCCAAGTCTTACCCCAGTCGAAAAACTATTCCATTTAAATTCAAAGACGAGTGGTGATGCTAAGGCTATCGTGTCCAAATCCCCCCTGACGAATGAGGGTTTTGCGTCAGCGTGGCAAGCGCTCGTCAATAGATTTGAAAACAAGAGACTGTTAGTCAACAGCCAACTTCGGATTCTTTTTAATGTCCAACCCATTTCTCACGAGTCTGCGGCCGCATTAAAGGATTTACAGAGCACCATCCAAGGGTGCCTGTCGGCTTTAGAACTTTCCAATATTTCCACTGAGAATTGGGATTGTCTCCTCGTTTTTATGTGTTCCTCGAAGCTTCCGAAACTCACACTATCACTGTGGGAACAGTCTCTACATAGTACGGCAGATATTCCGACTTGGGGTGAGTTGAATAATTTCCTTTTAGAGCGGTACCGAACCTTAGAAGCAATTGAAGATGTACGGCCCCATGTAGCTCCTCAGCTGGCAGTTAAGGTTACGAAAAAGGAACCCCCTTCCAAAAGAGTGAACTCCTTTGAAGCCAAAGTCACTGCCAAAATTCAGATTTGCAAACTTTGCGCGAAAGAAAATCATCCAATCCGTACGTGCCCAAAGTTTTTACAAATGTCTGTCCAGGAACGATCCGACACTGTGAAGCAGCATAAGCTGTGTTTAAATTGTTTCGCCAGGGGTCACCACCTCAAAGATTGCACTAGTGCGCATAATTGCCATACTTGCAAGGGGCGTCATAACACTCTTCTTCATCGTCCGACGAATTGCCAAACAGGTGGTTCTGGGACAGTTTTGGACACTCCAGTCAATTTACAGTCCACTTCTCATCCACAAACGACGGTCCAAAATTATTCTCGGCAAGCACACATAGCGTTCTCCTCGGCACGGCTATAATCCAAGTATGTTCTTTGGGAACAAAATATACAGCTCGTGCATTGGTAGACTCTGGGTCAGAAGCAACCTTCATTTCTGAGCGGCTATTCAACTTGATACGACCCCAGTATCAGTCCGTTGACGCTCAGGTTTCGGGGCTCAATGGAGCTGTTTCAGCTCAACCTCAACGTTTATGCCATTTCCATATTGGCTCGCCAATTAAGCCGAGAATTCAGATTGAAACTTCGGCCTACGTACTTCCAAAGTTGGCAGGAAATCTGCCCTCCTACGCAATTCCACAAAGTTCTTTGGAAGGTCTTCCTGATATACAACTGGCAGACCCCACCTTTTATAAGAGTTCCCAGATAGATGTCCTATTGGGAGCTGATGTTCTTCCCTCAATACTGCTTAAGGGGTCATATACCAATATTTGTGGTACCCTGTTAGGCCAGGAAACGATTTTTGGTTGGACCATCACGGGTCCTATTTCCAACACTGGTTCAAAAACATTTCGTCGTTCTCCACTCGAATTTCGCATAGCCAAGAAGTTAGGCTAGAAAAACTTCTCACGAAATTTTGGGAGGTGGAGGATATCCCAGTCAAACTGATTAAGGAGTCCGATGCAGTTTGTGAGAAGTTGTTTCAGCAGACAATCACGAGAAACGAAGGTGGGAGATATGTTGTCACCCTCCCTTTTAAGAATCCTGAATCCATCAACTTAGGTCATTCAAGATCTATCGCACTGGCTCAGCTCCTTCGCAATGAGAATCGTTTGAATAAGAACGCATCCCTCAAAGAGCAGTACGATAAGGTCCTTCAGGAGTATTCGGACCTTGGTCACATGAGACCAGTCCCCCCTACAAACGGCTCAGGCAATTTTTATCTCCCGCACCATGCTGTCTATAAGCCAGATAGCACCACTACTAAGCTTCGCGTTGTGTTTAACGCCTCCAGTCCGTCTACAAACGGCAAAAGTCTCAACGACGTCCTACATCCGGGACCCGTTCTCCAATCGGATCTGACTATGCAGATCCTAAATGGCGATTCTTTGAGTACGTGTTTAACGCAGACATTACCAAAATGTATAGACAAATCCTGGTGGATCCCAAACACACTCCATACCAAAGAATCCTTTTCCGAACAAAGGACAATGAGCTCCGAGATTTCGAGCTGAACACAGTCACCTTTGGAGTGAACTGTGCCCCATTCCTAGCGATCAGGGTACTGCAGCAACTAGCTAAAGATGTGCAGTATCGCTTTCCCCTAGCAAGTGACATTATATCCAATTATATGTATGTTGATGATGTGCTAGCAGGCGCTCACTCTAAAAGTTGTGCAGTGCAATGCATATCCGAACTTTCTAATGCACTTGAATCCGCAGGGTTTCCACTAAGAAAGTGGACTTCTAATAAAAGGACTTGCTCAAAGTCATCCCAGAGCAGCACCGCCTTAGATCCGACTTCCTCGAGATAGAAGAAGCCAGTGCTGCAAAAACTCTCGGCATTCGATGGAAAGCAGACTCTGATGAGTTCTTCTTTTCACCTTCCCAGTTGCCGACGAAAGCACTTATTTCGAAACGAGAAGTTCTCTCGCAGATTGCGAAGCTTTTCGATCCCGCTGGGTGGTTAGCACCAGTCATTGTCCGAGCAAAGATATTCATGCAAGAAACATGGCTCAGGGAACTAGGATGGGATGATCCGCTACCCGATGACCTTATTTCGAAGTGGCACGAATTCCTCGACCACTTTGCGAGCCTCGGAGAGGTTCGCATTCCACGATGGGTAGAGACCCGGCCAAAGCTCCGGCTACAATTCATGGGTTCTGTGATGCCTCTCAGCGTGCATATGGCGCTGCGCTTTATGTTCGCACGGAAGCTAGGGACAAAATCGCTGTCCACCTCCTTACCGCAAAAACTCGAGTTGCTCCCACAAAAACGGTGTCCATCCCACGACTCGAATTGTGCGGAGCTGTATTGTTAGCCGAATTGTCAGCAGCAGTGATTCCAACACTTCCGCTTAAAGAGTGCGAGTGTTACTACTGGACTGACTCAACAATAGTTTTGGCATGGCTAAATAAGCCTCCATGTGCGTGGTCAACCTTTGTGGCGAACAGGGTAACCAGAATTACTCAGGCCACAGATTCCAAGCAGTGGCGCCACGTACGATCCGAGTCCAACCCGGCTGATCTCGCGAGCAGAGGAGTGTCAGCAGTTGAATTACTTGGCAGCTCACTGTGGTGGCACGGGCCAGAATGGTTGCAAGGTGCGCAACAGCAGTGGCTAGCCTCTATAGAATTCCCTCTCGAGACTGAACTGGAACAGCGTCCGATCAAGGTCAATGTGGCGACCGCTAGTTCCGCATTCAGCTTTCTCGAACGATTTTCCAAGTTCGAAAAGGCTATACGCGTGTTTGCCTATGTACTACGTTTTATAGCGCGCTGTAAGGGAAGCGCAGATCCATGCTCAGCAGATTTGCATCACAAGGAGCTCTCCAAAGCTCAAGAGAAACTGGTCAGTCTCGCGCAAAGAACTGAGTTTCCGGAAGAATATAAGGGATTTCTCCAAGGGAAACCATTCCCGCGTTCCAGCAGTCTTCTTAATCTTAACCCGTTTTTAGACAACCACGGAGTTATTCGGGCCTGTGGGCGCATCCGTTCCAGCGAGACTCTTAGTTATGATGAGCGTCACCCCATCATACTGCCCTATTCCTGTTCGTACTCTCGCCTTCTTGTGAGCTTCACCCACCAAATCTCGTTGCATGGGGGCAATCAGCTGATGATGCGCCTTATCCGAGCAAGATACTGGATCCCAAAGCTCAAAGTGTTGGTCAAATCCACTATAAATTCCTGCAAGGTTTGCATAATCCATCGAAAACGGCTTCAGACCCAACTCATGGGGGAGCTACCAGTTCAGCGTACTGACTTTTCGCGCCCTTTCACACACACCGGTGTTGACTTTGCCGGCCCCTTTGATATTAAGAATTATACAGGCCGAGCATGTCTAATAACCAAGGGGTACGTGTGCGTCTTTGTGTGTTTTAGCACCAAAGCGATCCACTTGGAAGCTACTTCAGACCTCACGACCGAAAAGTTCTTGGCAGCATTCGCTAGGTTTATAGCAAGGCGTGGGTGTCCAGCGACAATGCACTCCGATAATGGGAAAACATTTGTCGGAGCTGCCAAGGTCCTGTCGCTTGAGTTTCTTGAGGCTACAAGGAATCTCGTCCTCTCCAAACATAGCTACCGGAACTTATCTTGGCATTTCAACCCTCCTAGTGCCCCGCACATGGGTGGCTTATGGGAAGCCGGAGTGAAGAGTTTTAAAACTCTCTTTTACAAATCCACGGCCACGTTCAAGCATACCTTCGAGGAGTTATCAACTCTGCTCTCCAAAGTAGAGGCGTGCCTGAACTCACGTCCAATTTCACCAATGTCCGAAGACCCGACCGACCTGCTGGCATTAAGCCCGGGTCACTTCCTTGTCGGTGGTCCACTCCTATCCAACCCTGAGCCAGAAATTGGCGCAGACGCATCATCTATTTTGAATCGCTGGCAGCGTCTGAAGTCCCTTCATCAACATTTCTGTCTGAGGTGGAAAGAGGAATACCTCAAGGAACTCCACAAAAGGAATAAATGGCAGTCGCCATCCCGAGATCTTCAACAGAATGATTTGGTCATAATCAAAGAGGATAATCTCCCATCGAATGAATGGCGCCTAGGGCGTATCCAGAATACATATCCTGGCGTCGATCTCAAAGTCCGAGTAGTCGACGTCTTAACTGCCCGAGGCGTTATTAAGCGTCCAATAGCGAAGCTGATATTGCTTCCCGCAGAGACTGGAAACCAGTCGAAAAATACCTTCTAATCCTACCATGTCTAATTTCCGTCTCGTTCTCTTTTTCATTACGCAGCAGGATGTCACCCCAGAAGGTACAATTCAAGAAGGGCCCAAAAGGAACGGCATCCTTCCGATGCCGCGTGTGCCGCGGTATTCACGCGTTGCGGAAATGCCAGCGTTTCATGCGTTTGGCGGCCGAAAAGAGATTACGGGCCGTACTAATTAACAAATACTGCCCAAAATGCCTCGCTCACCAGCACTCGGGAGCGACGTGCCGTCGTAAAGACCGATGCCACGTGTGCCAGGGTGACCACCACACCCTCCTACACATGCACGAGGCACAGCCACGCTCGTTGGCACCCACACGACCGGCACCCCGGGCTCGACCTGGCTCCCCACAGCCTTCCGTTTCACCATCTCCAGCACCTTCGGTACGACCGTTGTCGCTTTCGTCAATCATGGAGCGGCAGCGGACAACAGTGCTGCCGACAGCGATTGTGAGACTTGACACGGGGTCCAAGATATTCGACATGCGAGCTGTAGTCGACCCGTGCTGTCCGCTCAGTCGTATCGACACGCCCTTGGCAACGGCCCTCGGGCTTTCCGTCACTCGGGTCGGTAACGACAGAGCGTGCACGGCCGTGATCAAGTCGCGCTCCTCCGACTTCCAGAAGGAGGTCATTCTTCAGGCGATGCCAACCAAAATCCTTACCCCCATCAAGGACATAGCGGAGCAGCATTGCGCCAACACGGCGAATATTACTCTGGCAGACGACCGCTGGTTCCGGTCAATCACGACTAGCCTGGTGTTGGGGGCTGACATCTATTCAGAGATCATCCTGTCGGGGTGATTCCGAGTCAAGGAGGTCCGTTGGCGCAAAACACGGTGTTCGGCTGGATGTTGTCCGGCTCATGCGCCCACCAATAGAAGCATGGGCTCCGTAGCGGAATTCCATTTTTTTTGTAAATAATTATTATCCTTTTCTTTTTGCATGACGCTGCAAGGGGGCGGTATGTTCATGCCTAAAAGCAGGCAGTGAACAAGGAGCTGCCGTCTTATATATTACTCTCTCTGCAGTGGTCGTAAACTCACCACACGTTGGCAACATGTAACATTAAGGCTAGTTTTAAGGTACTCTCAAAACATGTATTACTCTGAATAAACCCGCGAAGGCGAAAAAACGTGAACACACACCAAGTTTTGCATATTTCAACTCCCACGATTTTTCTACAAGTGCGACGGAGTCGTATCACAGCAGCGTAACCAGAAGAAGCCAGCCCACCCCGAATTCACTATCGATAACTGTTCTTGCTTTCGATATAAATATGGAATCGATAACGAAAAAATCTCGAATTACGAAAATTTAAATAATAGAAGTTGAAACTATGGATAACTTTATAACTTCCATGAAAATTTGATCCAAATCGGTTAAGAAACACTACTACTAGATACTTTAAATTAAAGTTAAAGTCAAGAAAAACTCACATCTGCAAGTCATTTAATACACGGGTTCAGGGTATCTTTTAGTCGGGATTTCTCGACTAAAACCTTCTTACTTGTTTTCAGATTCGCTCGCGCATCGCTCTTCATGTTCGGCGCTAGATGACAAATTATTTTTAAATCTCGCCTTCGTTGTTGGCTATTTCGGCTAATTCTCTTATCTATGCGCGCGCTCTTGTTATGATCCGGCCTTATTTTCCCAACACTGTACCGATAGCCAGCTAGCAAATCGGTTACCCAGGAATGGAAACGACCTCGATACAGGTTAACAAAATGTATATTTTTACGAAAAACTAACAACAATCAAACTAGCAGCGATAATTCGCACAATCGGACAACTAAGGACATACAAGGTAAAAAGATCTTAATATTCACCCCCCCAACCTATGAATTGGCTTTCTCTTCATTTTACGCCAATTCCCTAAACATTTTACAACAACAACAACAACTTACCCCGACATCAACACACAATCGTCCCACCCGCACATAAATTACTACTCACACATGTTTCACATTAACAATAAACAGATATTCATTTATTTATAAGTATAATTATATCTAACATTGTTTTATTAAATTTAATTTACGTTAAATAAACATAATAAAGAAAATAAAAGAATATAATTAAATAAATAAACAAAGTAAACAAATATCTAATACGACAAACAAAATAAACAATAAACAAAAAACACAGAGAGAATAAATAAATTATAAATTAAATAAATAATGAAAATAAATAATAATTAGGGCGAAGATAATAAATGAATAAATAAGAGCAATGAATAAATAAATAAGGCGAATAATAAACTAAATCCTATTTCGCAGTCGTTCGCTCGTCGCGGCACACTGTGGCTGTGGCGGCAGCTGCGTTATTGAGTGAGTGTGCGCAGCTGTGTGCGGCTGGCAGCCGGCACTTTGAATATTGGGCTCGGGTGCAGGCGCCTGGATATAAAGGCCTACGGGTTTTTAAGGTAAACAAACTTGCTTTTTGATGTAAATTGAAGCTGATGACCACCCAGACGGGTTGGCCAATCTCGTCCGGTGGTCTGATTGCCTCCTTCGGCCGCTGAAGTTGCGCGTGTGTGTGAGTATGTGTGCACGTATTGGTTGCCGCACTGCTGCTAAATAACCACTATTAGAAAAATTGTCACAAAAATAAACAATTTTTTTATCGCCTACCTCGTATACTGTAGTCACCTCACTACGCACTTGGCGTCAACTTTTTTTGTTTTATTTAGATGTTAAATTAAATATTTTTCTGAAAGCGCCTTGCCGCTGCCGCTAAAGAATTTTGCCTACTCACGGCCACTATGCTTCTTATAGCCGTGTGCATATTCCCCTATTCCGCAGACAACAATCGATTATTGGGAGCCAGCACGACTCTCAACCCCTCGCTCAACACCCAATCATCGATTGCATACAAGCCGACCATTACACTCTGCAAGTCAAACAAAGAGCGTAGTATCGCTGCCTTCTTCACACGCACTGAATCAATGCAAACATATCTAAAAGGCTGCAGTTAAGTGAATTGTATATTGCCTTTAGCTTTAATTTAGAGTGTGCGGAGGAGTTAGGGCTATTAAATTTTATGATTGACATGCAAAGCGCGCACATAAAATAGAGAGTGAACGGAAATGAGAAACAACAAAGGCGCATGATCGGAGCGAGATTTCAAATTATCTGATTATCATAAGAGCAACACACGCGCTTATGTGAACGCCCTTTGCTTGTCCGAAATTTTATATCAATATATATCAATAAATGTTAGTGTGTTACGTTTTGTCTAAGTTATTTAAGCAGCAAGTAGGCGAATCCACCCCCAAAACATATTCTGGTGTGGGAAATTTTTCTAGACGCACCAAGTTTTGTTATGTGGTTGCTGTTTTTTTTTTTAAATCAATGACACCAACAAAAAGTAGCAGTGCGGGCCCAACAACAAAACTGACAACAACAACAAACGCTACTTGGGTCGTAAATCAATTGTCAAAGGCACACAAATTTGAAAAAAAAAGAATATGCACTGTGCGAAGTGATACATGTACATAAAATTATGAAACTTATTTATAAGCGCATTGTTCACTTAATTGTGTATGCACATATTCATTAAGAAGCAGAAATCCGTTTCGTTTTTGCAAGTGTCGAACCTTTTTTATGACTTTGCTTGTGCGACGCGAAGGCGTCACTGCGCATTTGTTTTGTTGTTGTATTCTCGCTCGCGATCAAACCCTCAGCTTGTGCGACAATCAGGCGACAGTAGTGGAATGGGTACTTGTTGTAATTGTAATTTGTTTTTTAAAATGGGTAAAAAGTGCTCCAAATAACTTAGACAAAACGTAACACACTAACATTTATTGATATATTATTGATATAAAATTTCAGACAAGCAAAGGGCGTTCACATAAGGGCGTGTGTTGCTCTTATGATAATCAGATAATTTGAAATCTCGCTCCGATCATGCGCCTTTGTTGTTTCTCATTTCCGTTCGCTCTCAATTTTATGTGCGCGCTTTGCATGCCAATCATTAAGTTTAATAACCCTAGCTCCTCCGCACACACACTAAATTAAAGCTTAAG
Source organism: Scaptomyza flava (assembly GCA_030179655.1). NCBI lineage: Eukaryota > Metazoa > Arthropoda > Insecta > Diptera > Drosophilidae > Scaptomyza > Scaptomyza flava. The sequence goes on along the minus strand of JARNME010000460.1, from coordinate 222,141 downwards.
GCAATGTACAATTCGTTTAACTGCAGCATCTTAGATATGTTTTGCATTGATTCAGTGCGTGCGAAGAAGGTAAAGATACTACGCTCTTTGTTTGACTTGCAGAGCGCGCACATACATAAGAGAGTTAGCCGAATCAGCTATAATTGGTGATGGAGCCTGCCTTTTTATAGCTCTTCTAAACAATATAATCGCGCTATGACTATGATTTTTTGGAAAAATCATTTTTTTTTTTGTGTAAGCAGTCTGGAAACGCCTCTGTGTGAAATCAGCTGTTCCGCACTAATTAAATTGCTGCGAATAGCAGCTCCATTCTTGACTTTAAAAGACAAAGATATTCTCTGATATTCGCGTTTGCCGTTGAATTAAAACAAAATTTGCATTTTCATTTAACATTTTGAAGACTTAATTCGTTTAACGTTTTGGCTTTCGGTTTATCAGCTGTTTGTGCTGATGTGCTGCCACCTTTTTCATATGAAGCTGCATAGGTGGCTCCACCCTTCAGAAAAATCATGATTTTTATAAAATAGCATAAACAGGCGTATTTTAAAAAGCGTGATTTTAAAAAATCATGAAACAGCAAGCATAAACGTAGTATGTGATAGTTGCAGTTTTGTTAAATCTCACTTCATTTTTTTTTATCTATTTTTTATTTTTATATATTTATTTTTTTTTGTAGGTGCTTTATTAATTTTAATGAGAACAAAACCTTTTTGTTCTAGATGCCATGTTATTAGGGCGTATTTCTTCATTTAATTATTATAATTATTTCTTAAGGATACTTATTTTCTTTAGTGTTAAAAACTTATTGTTGCTAAAGGATTTATTTTTTCTTGATCTGAGTTATTTATTTAATTCATGAAACCATTGTATTGTGTTTTATTCTTCTTGAACTTTTGCATTAATCTTGAGTTTGGATGGCAAAATAAGGTTGTGATGTACTAAAGCTAGATATGACTTTAGAGTCGGTATTTTGCAAAACAGGCGGTAGAGCACTTAAAATCAATCTTAGTGTGTTTTTAAAATAATGTACGTTAACTATCACCGGATTGGTTTATACCCACTTTTTTATGCCAAACAGCGGAAAATGCGCCAACCGCGCAGCACTGCTGCCGTCGCTAGAAACTCACCACAAGCCAAGTCTTCTAGCAGACGGCAGCTTTTAACAGAGGCTTCAGCTACTGAAAGCTGAGGCGGTAGTATTCAGTCATAAGTTACAAGTGTCAAATAGAGGTCACGCGTAGAAAAGTTAAAAAGTCAATAAATTTCCGATACAATAGTAACCTCAAAGTGTTTTATTCAAAACCGACGATCAACCCTACCACGACGCTACAAATCCTGCGGGCAAAGCATACATGTTCATGGTCCTTCGAGCCGGATTTTTAAGGAAGTCTTTATAGTTTTCGGCAGCACGAAGAAAAAGATAAGTGTAAAATACATGAAAGATATTGGCATATGATCCGCCATATTTTTTCCGTCCGCCAAAGTGTTTAACAAGTAAAAAGGGGAAACTATTCCTCCGCTTTCCACTGTCTATATTCCATTTAGACTACTTGTTAAACGATATTCCAATCTGACATAAGTATGCGCAGTCTGTCTGTGCGTTTTAATATTTCCATCCATGTATGTACATATTTACATACACACCTGCGCGCAAGTAAATTCCGTTCCGTTATCCGAGTTCCACTGTATAAGTGCTCCAGAATAGCACAATCCATAATATAAAACACAATAAAAATACGTTTTTTATTAATATTTTATATTTGTGCATACTTACATACATATGTACACGCCAACATACTTAAAGAAACCACCACCAGTTGATCGGCACCTTTAAGCGCGCAAGCGTACATGTACATATGTATGTATGTACATACAAAAATCCATACACAGAACACATATTACTTTTACATAATTACTACATTTTAATATATGATTCCAACACCCACATTTATATTCCATATATATGTTCCACATTACATATGCAAACATAACACACTATAATTAAATATACTCATAAACGCAGTAAGCGCCGCACTTGCAGGTGAATTATTTCCAGCACTTGTCAAGTCGCCGGCACTCCATAACTTAAACAAAATACAAGTGCAATATAACATTTACTAAAAAAAAAACATAAAACAAAACACTGGCCGAGCACACAAAGAGATTAAAATTTAATAAAAACTTTATTTTTTGCCGGCATAAACTACAACAGCTCAATATAAACAAATACATGCATATGTAAGCTTTGCTAGTTCCGCTCTGGTGAACTGGTAAAGGTAACAACGATTTCTTTGTCATAGAAGCGCTTGAAGCGCTAAAGTGTATAATGCGATATATCGTGATCGTCAACAGTCCGACACTTAAATTAATTTTAAAGTATTAATTATAATCTATAATTAATTTCTCATTTTTCGTTCTGTTTTTTCCGTTTGCAATTGTTCTCTGTTGCGATTCCATTCCGTTCCGGGTGGAATATTCCAAAATAATTTATAAATATTCTTTTATAAATTATTTTAGTTCCGTTAACGGGGGAAATTGTAAATATTATTATTATTTGGCGACCCTATCGGGTCACTGCCTGATGCAAAGGCTCCTCCACGCGCTCCTGCTTTGGGCGCGTCTTCTCCAGTTGTCAATCCCAGTTTCGACAGGCATTCAGTCACTTGGTCATGCCAACGTATACGCGGTCGTCCTCTCCTTCGCTGTCCGCCTACCACCGCATCAAACACCTTCCGAGCCGGAGATTCTTCCTCTATACGAGCGATGTGACCCAGCCAGCGAAGTCGCTGAATATTCACACGACTGACTACGTCGACATCGTTGTATAGCTCATACAGCTCATCGTTCCACCTGATGCGGTAGATACCGCTAACGCAGACAGGACCATAGATTTGCGAAGAATTTTCCTCTCAAAAACCCCAAGAGCAGCTACATCTGATTGTGATACTGTCCAGGCTTCCGCACCATAAAGAAGAACTAGAAGAATGAGCGTCTTGTAGAGCGTCTTTCTTCGTCGGTCGAGAGAGGGCTCTACTGATTATTTGTCTACTAAGCCCAAAATAGCACCTGTTGGCAAGTGTTATTCTTCGCATAATCTCCAGACTGACATTATTGCTATTGGTGACCGCAGATCCAAGGTAAACAAATTCCTTGACGGACTCAAAGCTATGGTTACCAGCGGTAAGCTGTGAATCTAGACGCCGAGTATCTCTGCTAGAGCATACCATAAACTTCGTTTTCCCTGCATTTACAGTCAAACCAACTTTGGCCGATTCTCTTTCAATAGATCCGAACGCCGCCGTTACATCACGCTAAGTGCGGCCAATGATGTCAATATCATCAGCATATCCAAGGAGTTGGGAACATCTGTTTGTTAGTATTTTCCCGGTCCGATGCACAGCAGCCTTTCTTATAATACTCTCCATCAAAAGATTAAAGAGCATACAGGAAAGCGAGTCACCCTTGTAGGTTGATGTATACGAGTATTGGCAAAGAATAAAAATACATCCGTTTTTGTTTGTGGTTCTTTATTGAATAATGTTGCTTTAGATTATTATTTGGTTTATATAGGCCTGGCGCTGCTTCGGCAGAGAAGTCAGCGTCAGAGCCGCACATAGCAATACATTATGTATTAAACATACTTGAGAGAGAGAGTATATGCATATATGTCACAAGTGGTCAAAGCAAAAGAATGCTAAAGCGGCATTACTGTGCCTGCTGCATTCTAGTGCGATCATATTACATTTGCACTTGAAATGTGCTAGCCTGATGTTTATGCAATGACAAAGTGTCAATGCCCTGTTTTGGGTTTAAGCGTGCACTTGAACAACAACAAAGTATTGTTGTTGTTATATGAGTTTATGCATGCGCTTGAACAGCAACAAAGTGTTGTTGTTATTATATTAATTTATAACATATATTGTATGCTACATCTCCCTCCTTTTGATAAATAACGTAGTAAATGAAGTGATTTTAGAATTAATTAAAATTATTATGTTTATAATTTGATATTTAATTAATATATATATTTTTAAATTGATTATATTTAATTAAGTATAGAAAAATCGTAAGTGTATATAAATTTGTTCTTATATTATAGAATTTTATTTTTTTTTATATGTATTGTTTTAATTATTTTTTTTATATTTATTTATTTCTATTTTTTATACCCTTAACCCATAAAATGGGTAAATAAGGTAATAATGGTTCTGTGCAAAAGTATGTAAAAGGCAGAAGGAAGCATCTCCGACCCCATAAAGTATATATATTCTTGATCAGCATCAACAGCCGAGACGATATAGCCATGTCCGTCTGTCCGTCCGTCTGTCCGTCTGTATGAACGCGTGGAACTTAGAAACTACAAGAGCTAGAGACTTCAATAAAATATCGAATTTGGAAAATCTAAAAATGAGGGTTGAAGTAATGGGTAATAATAGAACTTTTCTGAAAATTTCGTCCAAATCAGTTAAGAAACACCGGAGATATCGAATTTAATCGATTGAAGCTAAGTCAGTATACCAAAGTCTTACATAAATTTAATTTATTTATTGCAACTGGGTTCAGGGTATCTTCTAGTCGGGCTCTCCCGACTAGAGCCTTCTTACTTGTTTTTTTAATAATTATTATTGCTATTATCATTGGTTGATCAGACCAAATTGTATATTAGAAAATGAAAATTTTTCAAGTAATATATTTCTTTAATCTATCCTTATGAACCTTTTGTTTTTATTTTATTATCTTTAATTAAAATATTTTCATTAGTTTCTATTTCTTCTACTGTATATGGTCCTATATATGCGTATTCTAACTTATGACCTGTATCGTTTTTTAATAAAACCATATCTCCTATTTTTAATTCAATTCAATTCTTGTATTTGCCGTGGTTTTTGACATTTGGCATTTTGGGCATCTACATACGTACTCTTTTATGTGATTAGTCATATTTTTCCAGTAGTAATGTCTTTTTACTTTAGCTAAAGTTTTTGATATGCCTGTATGACCTCCTTGTACTGGATCATTATGGTATGTAGACAGTATTTCTTGTATCTCTTTTTCAGTTTCTACTGTGGTCACCGGCTTGAGTAGCGCTACTCTTAATGATTTTAATATTTCATTGCCCATTATTTTGAAATCATCTATTGAAATTATTTCAAAGATTTTTTCGCTCGGTGCCATTTTGAGTTGGCTGATTTCTAGTATACCGGCTTCTTTTCGAGCCTTTGGAAAAACAGACTTAAGTCAAGAATTCCATTTGTATACAAATCGCTAACATCAATTCTTGCGATTACTCTAGATCCTTGTTTAAAAAGGCAAATTTCGTTTACACGCAAGGTCACTAGATTTCTTACCTCATCATTTGTTATGACTTCGTATACGTTGGGCTTGGATACATTTTCGGGACTTTGCATTGGCAAAAGTTCTTCGTTATTTACTGTACAGTTTTCGTTCTGTCTACTCTGTTGCCTGGTAGTGACTTTCAGGACTTTGTTATGTAAATCTTTTAGTTCGGATATCGTGATCCGCGATAGGGCGTCTGCCACAAAATTATCTTTTCCCTTTAAGTACTCGACTGTAAAGTCGTATTCTTCTAAATCGAGCCGCATACGTGTTAATTTGAAATAGGGTGATCATGGAAAATAAATATGTTAGTGGTCTGTGATCAGTTTTTACTACGAAATGTTTGCCATAAATATATGGACGAAAATGTACTATTGCCCAGTGAATTGCTGCCAATTCTTGCTCTGTTGTACTCTTATTACTTTCTCCTTTAGTAAATGAACGTAATGCGTATGCAATTGGAAGTTGGAGTCCATCATAGTTTTGAGTTAAAACTGCTCCACACGCTTGCTTACCGTTATCCGTTATTATGCAAAATTCTTTGCTGAAATCTGGATATTGTAATAGTGTAGGCTCCATTAATTTATCTTTAAGATATTGGAATGCGTTTTGGCATTCAGCTGTCCATTCAAAAGGGACATTCTTTTTACATAATTTAGTTATGTGCCGTGAATAGTCGGCGAAGTTATTTATAAAACGTCTGTAATAATTGCAAAATGCAATGAAACGTCTAGCACTGTCCGCATCATGTGGGACTGGGTAATTTCTAATGACGTCGTATTTTTTGTCGTCAGGCAAGATTCCTTGTCTGTGCATTTATGACCGAGAAAGGTCACTTCGTGCATGAAAAATGAGCATTTTTCTGGATGCAATTTAAGATTGTATTTCCTACATTTGTCAAAAACATCTGTTAAGCTCTTGAACATATGTTTTTCGGAACAACCAATAACTATTAAATCGTCCATGTAGAGGAATGCTTGCGAAGATTCAAGGCCAGAGAATGCAATAGTCATCATTCTCTGAAATGAGTTTGGTGCTATTTTTAACCCAAGGGTAATCGCGTTAAGCGATATGAGCCATTGCTCGTTGAAAATTAGGTTATATTTCTTGAATTTTCTTCTAATTCAATCTGATGAAATCCTGACATTAAGTTAAGGCATGAAAAATATTTTGCTTTGCCTAATTGATCTAAAATGTCATCAATTCTAGGCAGTGGAAATTTGTCTGCTAACAATTTTTTATTAATTTGACGATAGTCAATTACTAATCGCCATTTTTATTTTCTGAGCCTGGAGTGGATTTCTATGGTACTTATATCAGTGGGCTATTATATTCTGATACAGATGGTTCGACTATGTTGTCGTTGATCAACTTTTCAACTTGTTTCTGTATTTCGTCTATTTGACTGTGCGGGCTACGATAGTTTTAATATACACTGGCTCATCATCTTTTAGTCTTAGGCTTTGTTTATAAAAATTATTTGTTGTGATTGATTCGGTTTCAAGACCGAATACGTCACTATACTCGATGCAGAGAGCTTTCAATTGTTTTCTAAATTGGGGCGGAAAATTTTTATATAATTGAGATATGACAGCTTTTTCTCTATTTTCTATGTTTGTTTAAACAACATCGTAGTTCGAAAGTGATTCATGTTGCAAATTATTAATTGTAACTAATTGATCTAAATTAGTTGTATTTAGTAAACGGACAAACGTTTTTGGGATGTTGCAATTGTATTTGCAACATATACACCAGGTTGAATTTCCTGATTTGGGATAAATATATTATCGATCTTGCTGGTAGAAGTATGGAATTTTTACCAGAATCATATGTTATAGGAACATGAATCGGATATTTTAAATTATTAGGTCTAATTATAAACCAATCTTCTGATGGTTTGAAGTCAAGTTGACAATTGAATTTTTTAATAAAATCAATTCCTATTATTCCGTCACACGGTATAGCGAATTCTAAATCAGCTATAAGAAAGTTGTGCGGAATTATGTATTTACCTGTCTGTTTTTCTATTGATGCTTGGATTTAAAATCTCTTTACTAATTCCTTGAATATTTATTACATTATTTAATTGAATATCATGAAAGACATCAGAAGTTTTTTTAATGATTGAGATATTAAAAAGGTAATTTTTTACCTGTTGACACATGGTCAAATGAAACGAATATAATATATATATATATGTATGAACTCGTGTTTTTATTGCTGTGTACCTAAAGGCGGTTGGGAGTTTCCCGATGCCTCTTGGGTTACTCTTACATTGCTGTTGTTTTGGCCTCTATTTGAGTTGCCACGGGCTCGGCCTCTAGAGTTGCCTCTATTTTGACCTCTATTCTGGCCTCTGTAATTATTATTATAATTGTTATAATTATTGTAATTTTCACGTCCATTGCCTCTGCCGCGGTAACTACCTCTGTAATTACCACGTTGAGCTTGTCCTCTTTGGGCGTATAATACTGAGTTAGTATTACCTGTCATTTCTGTACTACAATTGATCTACTTACTGACAGCGTCATTCATAGTTATGAATGTTCCTGCTTCCATAATTGTCTTTAATATGCCATGGTCGCAATTTTTATACCCTTAACCCATAAAATGGGTAAATAAGGGTATAGTGGTTTTGTGCAAAAGTATGTAACAGGCAGAAGGAAGCATCTCCGACCCTATAAAGTATATATTCTTGATCAGCATCAATAGCCGAGTCGATTTAGCCATGTCCGTCTGTCCGTCTGTCTGTCCGTCTGTCCGTCTGTATGAACGCGTGGATCTCAGAGACTACAAAAGCTAGAGACTTCAGATTTTGTATATAAGTTCTCCTATACCATGAGCAGAACAAGTTTGCTTCAAATTATCGATAGCTATCGAATTTGGAAAATGTAAAAATGAGGGTTTGAAAGAATATATACGATAGGGCTTTTCTGAAAATTTCGTCCAAATCGGTTAAGAAACACCGGAGATGTCGAATTTAATCGATTGGAGTTAAGTAAGTATACCTAAGTCAATTATAAATTTAATTTATATATTGCAGCTGGGTTCAGGGTATCTTCTAGTCGGGCTCTCCCGACTAGAGCCTTCTTACTTGTCTATTATTGTTTTAATGGCTTCCTTAGTGCTGAACGTATCATCGTGTTCAGAAGGTAATCCTTCATCGATATACGAAGATTCAAGTAATCTTCGTAGATTATCGATGTCATTGGTAAACTGCGTGGCTGTTTTACCTTTTTGGTAAACATTCGCCATTTTTGCCTTGATAACGTCAGATGTTTCACCGACAATTGTATCTTGCAATTTTCTTATGATGCAGTAATAGTTGTCTCATTTTGTATTTTATAGAGTGCTGATCCTATTATTTTGGATTTAATAACCTCTATTGCTATTGTTTCATATGTTCCTTTTGTCATATCAACCAGTTTTATTGCCGTAATGAATCGTTGTAGTTGGATCTTTTTTCCATCAAATTCTGGCACTGCATTAGAAATTTCTCTAATATAAGCCCTTTGGGCAGCTGATTCGTCTGCCATTGTTAATGATTTTGGCTTATTTGACTCTATTATTTCTGGATCTTTTATTGGTTGTGACTCATCTAAGTCTTGCAACTGACTTTCATTAAAATCAGCTTGTAAGCTCAAATCTTCGGGAACATATATTTCAATATTTGTCTTTTACTAAGGGTTTGTAATCTGCTATTTAGTGATTGTAGCCACTTAGTACATTTTCAAATATTTCCTTGTTTTCTTGAATATTTCTAGTTATTATACTCCATTCCATTTTTGAATGGGGTATTACCTAGAAACATCAGAATCTCTACTGTTAGATCTTCTTTGTCTTGTAAGGTGTAAAAAAATGTAATGGACTGATCCGGGCATACGAACATTTTGTTTGCACAATCGTTCATAGCATAATAACATTTTTCTTTCTATTAATTCATACTGATATACCGTGGTAGAACCTTTATTAATTTGTGAAGTAGGCCGCGTCGGCTCCTTCACAAATAGTTATATTTATTATATTTATAGTTTTTAAATCGCAAGAAGCGCATCGGTTGTTTGAGTTACCTGTATTATATTGATAGTTGCTAAGTCGCAAGAAGCGCAGGGGTTGTTCGAGTTGTAGGTATAGTTTTGTTAGACGCAAGGAGTGCGCAGTATTTAATAAACGCAAGGAGCGTTAAGTATTTAGATTTATCGGATGTACTTATTTTTGATTGACTCCTAACGCCTAATGATTTAAATATAACCGCCCCAAAACACAGAGTCGCAAGATGCAGCGCGCCAGCTGCGATCATCAAATCCACCACGGTCACGAGCAAGTGTGGGGAGTGACAAAATCTTCAACTTGGGCCGAAGCCGAAGCGTGGGCGAGGGAGTTATGATTGACCTCCGCAAGTGAGAAAAGAAAGGTTAGGTTATAAGAACAAGGGAGTTGCGATTGACGTACGAAAGTGAGAGGACGTGTACGCGCTTAGAAGTAGTTAACGAGTTAGTAGAAAAGATATAGAGTTTAGTAAAGATAAGGTGAGAAGGGATAGTTCGCGGTAGTTCATATATATAAGTATATATATGTTGTTAGGTTTAGGTTTAATAATCTTTGATAACAACTGAATAAATTGGTCGCCGGTAAGTCCGTGACCCAGTGGAGTACAATTGCTGTGTGTTTTCTTTCGCTCTATTTCTTGTCTTTGGTTTTTGTACACGCGCGTACGCGAGTCAAGTCGAGTGGCCTTATACTCTGGCTACTGAGTGTGCCGGCTGTCGCGTTGGTGTCGACGCCAGCGTTTCCCCTTTCAACTTGTAAAACCGCGCGCGTTAGAGTCCCACCAAAAATATATAAATATTCTTGTGTAGTGTACCTGGCCAGACTGAGCTTATACCCCGGCTAAATTACTCCTTTACAAATTATTGAATTGAGCACTCTTTGTGTAGTTTCGGTCCATACTTTTATTTTTATTAAAAATTCTAAGAAAGGGATATATTTATCCATATATTTAAGTGGTACAGTATTTGATATTATTAAAATTTTTTTATAATTGTTTTTTTTTTTTTATTAAATTTTATCTAACTCTGTAGCTGTACCAGCTGCGGTGTATTTTTTCTTTAGATTTTTCTTGCGAGAACTATAAACATGATGAGCAAAATTCAAAATCATTAATGCATTTATAATAGATACCAAAATTAGCATGTATTTTAAATCGCGTGAAGAAACATCTACTTTATTAATGACATTAGCTGTCGAATCGACAGTTTTTACGTCAACTATACCCATTTTCGCATATGTTAATTTGTAAAATGTATCGTATTTATTAGTTGTTGTATATGTCAATATGTTCATGAAGACTAATTAAAATGATATTTCTATTTAAAATGATCCAAAATATAAAATTATTTTTTTTCTCATTGAATTTATTTGAATTTAATTTTTTTTATACTCATATTTCCCTGTTACGATCTTTACAATGATCACCTGTCTGATTTTTGTATAGCTTTACAGGCTATACGCTACTACCGGGCAACTTTGAGTCGCTCAGTATTACAATTTTTATATTTTGTTTTATATTTATTTTAGAATTTCAGCATCTGCTGCGGCAATGTCCTTTGTTGGCATAGAAATGCTTTCCACACTTGTCTCCAACGTTAGCGTACAAGGCGGTCCTTTGCCTTCCGCGCTTTTATGTTTCAGCTTGGGTCCCTCGTTGGCACAAAAGACGGTCCTATGTCTTTCGTGTTGTTTTTCCACCGTTGGTGCAAAAGGCGGTCACTTGCCTTTCACACTTACTTCTTCTGTTGTGTGCAGCATGTGTACTCACAATAAGGTGAGTACATTGGTCCAGCGCAGTCCTGCGGGCATTGCTTTACTAGCCTCGGTAGTGATTTTTGTGGTGGTGGTATTATCTTCTTTGTTGAGTTTAAATTTTGATTTTTGCTGAGTAAGTGTCTGAGGTTGGGTTTTCGGTTTTTTCTTTGTATGTAGATTTTAAGAAGTCAATTTCTTCTTGTAATTTTGAGCTGTTTCCCACGAAGGTGGTGACGAATGGTTTAAAAGAAACTTAATATGTGCTATTCTCTTCCTTATTTTCTGTTTTAAACCACCGCGTTTTCCCATTCTCAGCACTTTACTTACTCAGTTGTTGTACATATTGCATATTTAAATATATATTTTCATTTTTTCTTTGTTTGTTTGTTTTTTTTTTTTTTAGTAGTAAATGCAGGCTTGCAGCTCCTTATTTATTGTCCTTGGTCCTTCAGGACCCAAGTCACGGTCGCCATGTAGTTTTATAATTCTTAGTTTTTTAAATGTATACGCAACATTTGTATTTGTGAAATGTTCTTTATTGAATGATTCGGTCTTAGCTTATTATTTGGTTTATATAGGCCTGGCGCTGCTTCGGCAGAGAAGTCAGCGTCAGTGCCGCACATAAAAATACATTATATATTAAACATACTTGAGAGAGAGAGTATATGCATATATGTCACAAGTGGTCAAAGCATAAGAATGCTAACGCGGCATTTCTTGTGCCTGCTGCATTCTCGTGCGATCATATTACATTTGCACTTGAACTGTGCTAGCTTGATGTTACATAATGACAAAGTGTCGTTGCCCTGTTTTGGGTTTAAGCGTGCACTTGAACAACAACAAAGTATTGTTGTTGTTATATGATTTATGCATGCATTTGGTCAGCAACAAAGTGTTGTTGATAGTATATTAATTTATGACATTTGTTCTGCTACAATATGAGTTTATGCATGCACTTGAACAGCAACAAAGTGTTGGTGTTATTATATTAATTTATAACATATATTGTATGATACATCTCCCTCCTTTTAAAAATAACGTAATAAATGAAGTTATTCTAAATTTATTAATATGATTATGTTTATAAATTGATATTTAATTAGTACATATATTTTTAAATTGATTATATTTAATTAATTATAGAAAAATTGAAGTGTATATAAATTTGTTATTATTTTATAGGGAAACATTTTTTTTTTTTTTTTTTATTCCAATCAGACATAAGTATGCGCAAGTCTGTCTGTGCGTTTTAATATTTCCATCCATGTATGTACATATTTACATACACACCTGCGCGCAAGTAAATTCCGTTCCGTTATCCGAGTTCCACTGTATAAGTGCTCCAGAATAGCACAATCCATAATATACAACACAATAAAAATACGTTTTTTATTAATATTTTATATTTGTGCATACTTACATACATATGTACACGCCAACATACTTAAAGAAACCACCACCAGTTGATCGGCACCTTTAAGCGCGCAAGCGTACATGTACATATGTATGTATGTACATACAAAAATCCATACACAGAACACATATTACTTTTACATAATTACTACATTTTAATATATGATTCCAACACCCACATTTATATTCCATATATATGTTCCACATTACATATGCAAACATAACACACTATAATTAAATATACTCATAAACGCAGTAAGCGCCGCACTTGCAGGTGAATTATTTCCAGCACTTGTCAAGTCGCCGGCACTCCATAACTTAAACAAAATACAAGTGCAATATAACATTTACTAAAAAAAAAACATAAAACAAAACACTGGCCGAGCACACAAAGAGATTAAAATTTAATAAAAACTTTATTTTTTGCCGGCATAAACTACAACAGCTCAATATAAACAAATACATGCATATGTAAGCTTTGCTAGTTCCGCTCTGGTGAACTGGTAAAGGTAACAACGATTTCTTTGTCATAGAAGCGCTTGAAGCGCTAAAGTGTATAATGCGATATATCGTGATCGTCAACAGTCCGACACTTAAATTAATTTTAAAGTATTAATTATAATCTATAATTAATTTCTCATTTTCGTTCTGTTTTTTTCCGTTTGCAATTGTTCTCTGTTGCGATTCCATTCCGTTCCGGGTGGAATATTCCAAAATAATTTATAAATATTCTTTTATAAATTATTTAGTTCCGTTAACGGGGGAAATTGTAAATATTATTATTATTTGGCGACCCTATCGGGTCACTGCCTGATGCAAAAGGCTCCTCCACGCGCTCCTGCTTTGGGCGCGTCTTCTCCAGTTGTCAATCCCTAGTTTCGACAGGCATTCAGTCACTTGGTCATGCCAACGTATACGCGGTCGTCCTCTCCTTCGCTGTCCGCCTACCACCGCATCAAACACCTTCCGAGCCGGAGATTCTTCCTCCATACGAGCGATGTGACCCAGCCAGCGAAGTCGCTGAATATTCACACGACTGACTACGTCGACATCGTTGTATAGCTCATACAGCTCGACGTTCCACCTGATGCGGTAGATACCGCTAACGCAGACAGGACCATAGATTTTGCGAAGAATTTTCCTCTCAAAAACCCCAAGAGCAGCTACATCTGATTGTGATACTGTCCAGGCTTCCGCACCATAAAGAAGAACTAGAAGAATGAGCGTCTTGTAGAGCGTCTTTCTTCGTCGGTCGAGAGAGGGCTCTACTGATTATTTGTCTACTAAGCCCAAAATAGCACCTGTTGGCAAGTGTTATTCTTCGCATAATCTCCAGACTGACATTATTGCTATTGGTGACCGCAGATCCAAGGTAAACAAATTCCTTGACGGACTCAAAGCTATGGTTACCAGCGGTAAGCTGTGAATCTAGACGCCGAGTATCTCTGCTAGAGCATACCATAAACTTCGTTTTCCCTGCATTTACAGTCAAACCAACTTTGGCCGATTCTCTTTCAATAGATCCGAACGCCGCCGTTACATCACGCTAAGTGCGGCCAATGATGTCAATATCATCAGCATATCCAAGGAGTTGGGAACATCTGTTTGTTAGTATTTTCCCGGTCCGATGCACAGCAGCCTTTCTTATAATACTCTCCATCAAAAGATTAAAGAGCATACAGGAAAGCGAGTCACCCTTGTAGGTTGATGTATACGAGTATTGGCAAAGAATAAAAATACATCCGTTTTTGTTTGTGGTTCTTTATTGAATAATGTTGCTTTAGATTATTATTTGGTTTATATAGGCCTGGCGCTGCTTCGGCAGAGAAGTCAGCGTCAGAGCCGCACATAGCAATACATTATGTATTAAACATACTTGAGAGAGAGAGTATATGCATATATGTCACAAGTGGTCAAAGCAAAAGAATGCTAAAGCGGCATTACTGTGCCTGCTGCATTCTAGTGCGATCATATTACATTTGCACTTGAAATGTGCTAGCCTGATGTTTATGCAATGACAAAGTGTCAATGCCCTGTTTTGGGTTTAAGCGTGCACTTGAACAACAACAAAGTATGTTGTTGTTATATGAGTTTATGCATGCGCTTGAACAGCAACAAAGTGTTGTGTTATTATATTAATTTATAACATATATTGTATGCTACATCTCCCTCCTTTTGATAAATAACGTAGTAAATGAAGTGATTTTAGAATTAATTAAATTATTATGTTTATAATTGATATTTAATTAATATATATATTTTTAAATTGATTATATTTAATTAAGTATAGAAAAATCGTAAGTGTATATAAATTTGTTCTTATATTATAGAATTTTTATTTTTTTTTATATGTATGTTTTAATTATTTTTTTTATATTTATTTATTTCTATTTTTTATACCCTTAACCCATAAAATGGGTAAATAAGGTAATAATGGTTCTGTGCAAAAGTATGTAAAAGGCAGAAGGAAGCATCTCCGACCCCATAAAGTATATATATTCTTGATCAGCATCAACAGCCGAGACGATATAGCCATGTCCGTCTGTCCGTCCGTCTGTCCGTCTGTATGAACGCGTGGAACTTAGAAACTACAAGAGCTAGAGACTTCAATAAAATATCGAATTTGGAAAATCTAAAAATGAGGGTTGAAGTAATGGGTAATAATAGAACTTTCTGAAAATTTCGTCCAAATCAGTTAAGAAACACCGGAGATATCGAATTTAATCGATTGAAGCTAAGTCAGTATACCAAAGTCTTACATAAATTTAATTTATTTATTGCAACTGGGTTCAGGGTATCTTCTAGTCGGGCTCTCCCGACTAGAGCCTTCTTACTTGTTTTTTTAATAATTATTATTGCTATTATCATTGGTTGATCAGACCAAATTGTATATTAGAAAATGAAAATTTTTCAAGTAATATATTTCTTTAATCTATCCTTATGAACCTTTGTTTTTATTTTTATTATCTTTAATTAAAATATTTTCATTAGTTTCTATTTCTTCTACTGTATATGGTCCTATATATGCGTATTCTAACTTATGACCTGTATCGTTTTTTAATAAAACCATATCTCCTATATTTAATTCAATTCAATTCTTTGTATTTGCCGTGGTTTGACATTTGGCATTTTGGGCATCTACATACGTACTCTTTTATGTGATTAGTCATATTTTTCCAGTAGTAATGTCTTTTACTTTAGCTAAAGTTTTGATATGCCTGTATGACCTCCTTGTACTGGATCATTATGGTATGTAGACAGTATTTCTTGTATCTCTTTTTCAGTTTCTACTGTGGTCACCGGCTTGAGTAGCGCTACTCTTAATGATTTTAATATTTCATTGCCCATTATTTTGAAATCATCTATGAAATTATTTCAAAGATTTTTTCGCTCGGTGCCATTTTGAGTTGGCTGATTTCTAGTATACCGGCTTCTTTTTCGAGCCTTTGGAAAAACAGACTTAAGTCAAGAATTCCATTTGTATACAAATCGCTAACATCAATTCTTGCGATTACTCTAGATCCTTGTTTAAAAAGGCAAATTTCGTTTACACGCAAGGTCACTAGATTTCTTACCTCATCATTTGTTATGACTTCGTATACGTTGGGCTTGGATACATTTTCGGGACTTTGCATTGGCAAAAGTTCTTCGTTATTTACTGTACAGTTTTCGTTCTGTCTACTCTGTTGCCTGGTAGTGACTTTCAGGACTTGTTATGTAAATCTTTTAGTTCGGATATCGTGATCCGCGATAGGGCGTCTGCCACAAAATTATCTTTTCCCTTTAAGTACTCGACTGTAAAGTCGTATTCTTCTAAATCGAGCCGCATACGTGTTAATTTGAAATAGGGTGATCATGGAAAATAAATATGTTAGTGGTCTGTGATCAGTTTTTACTACGAAATGTTTGCCATAAATATATGGACGAAAATGTACTATTGCCCAGTGAATTGCTGCCAATTCTTGCTCTGTTGTACTCTTATTACTTTCTCCTTTAGTAAATGAACGTAATGCGTATGCAACTGGAAGTTGGAGTCCATCATAGTTTTGAGTTAAAACTGCTCCACACGCTTGCTTACTTGCATCCGTTATTATGCAAAATTCTTTGCTGAAATCTGGATATTGTAATAGTGTAGGCTCCATTACTTTATCTTTAAGATATTGGAATGCGTTTTGGCATTCAGCTGTCCATTCAAAGGGACATTCTTTTTACATAATTTAGTTATGTGCCGTGAATAGTCGGCAAAGTTATTTATAAAACGTCTGTAATAATTGCAAAATGCAATGAAACGTCTAGCACTGTCCGCATCATGTGGGACTGGTAATTTCTAATGACGTCGTATTTTTTGTCGTCAGGCAAGATTCCTTTGTCTAGGCATTTATGACCGAGAAAGGTCACTTCGTGCATGAAAAATGAGCATTTTTCTGCATGCAATTTAAGATTGTATTTCCTACATTTGTCAAAAACATCTATTAAGTTCTTGAACATATGTTTTTCGGAACAACCAATAACTATTAAATCGTCCATGTAGAGGAATGCTTGCGAAGATTCAAGGCCAGAGAATGCCATAGTCATCATTTTCTGAAATGAGTTTGGTGCTATTTTTAACCCAAGGGTAATCGCGTTAAGCGATATGAGCCATTGCTCGTTGAAAATTAGGTTATATTTCTTGAATTTTCTTCTAATTCAATCTGATGAAATCCTGACATTAAGTCAAGACATGAAAAATATTTAGCTTTGCCTAATTGATCTAAAATGTCATCAATTCTAGGCAGTGGAAATTTGTCTGCTAACAATTTTTTATTAATTTGACGATAGTCAATTACTAATCGCCATTTTTTATTTTCTGAGCCTGGAGTGGATTTCTTGGTACTTATAACAGTGGGCTATTATATTCTGATACAGATGGTTCGACTATGTTGTCGTTGATCAACTTTTCAACTTGTTTCTGTATTTCGTCTATTTGACTGTGCGGGCTACGATAGTTTTTAATATACACTGGCTCATCATCTTTTAGTCTTAGGCTTTGTTTATAAAATTATTTGTTGTGATTGATTCGGTTTCAAGACCGAATACGTCACTATACTCGATGCAGAGAGCTTTCAATTGTTTTCTAAATTGGGGCGGAAAATTTTTATATAATTGAGATATGACAGCTTTTTCTCTATTTTCTATGTTTGTTTAAACAACATCGTAGTTCGAAAGTGATTCATGTTGCAAATTATTAATTGTAACTAATTGATCTAAATTAGTTGTATTTAGTAAACGGACAAACGTTTTTTGGGATGTTGCAATTGTATTTGCAACATATACACCAGGTTGAATTTCCTGATTTGGGATAAATATATTATCGATCTTGCTGGTAGAAGTATGGAATTTTTACCAGAATCATATGTTATAGGAACATGAATCGGATATTTTAAATTATTAGGTCTAATTATAAACCAATCTTCTGATGGTTTGAAGTCAAGTTGACAATTGAATTTTTTAATAAAATCAATTCCTATTATTCCGTCACACGGTATAGCGAATTCTAAATCAGCTATATGAAAGTTGTGCGGAATTATGTATTTACCTGTCTGTATTTCTATTGATGCTTGGATTTAAAATCTCTTTACTAATTCCTTGAATATTTATTACATTATTTAATTGAATATCATGAAAGACATCAGAAGTTTTTTTAATGATTGAGATATTAAAAAGGTAATTTTTTACCTGTTGACACATGGTCAAATGAAACGAATATAATATATATATATGTATGAACTCGTGT
Source organism: Scaptomyza flava (assembly GCA_030179655.1). Lineage (NCBI taxonomy): Eukaryota > Metazoa > Arthropoda > Insecta > Diptera > Drosophilidae > Scaptomyza > Scaptomyza flava. The sequence continues at coordinate 203,813 of JARNME010000460.1, read as the reverse complement.
TTTTATTGCTGTGTACCTAAAGGCGGTTGGGAGTTTCCCGATGCCTCTTGGGTTACTCTTACATTGCTGTTGTTTTGGCCTCTATTGAGTTGCCACGGGCTCGGCCTCTAGAGTTGCCTCTATTTTGACCTCTATTCTGGCCTCTGTAATTATTATTATAATTGTTATAATTATTGTAATTTTCACGTCCATTGCCTCTGCCGCGGTAACTACCTCTGTAATTACCACGTTGAGCTTGTCCTCTTTGGGCGTATAATACTGAGTTAGTATTACCTGTCATTTCTGTACTACAATTGATCTACTTACTGACAGCGTCATTCATAGCTATGAATGTTCCTGCTTCCATAATTGTCTTTAATATGCCATGGTCGCAATTTTTATACCCTTAACCCATAAAATGGGTAAATAAGGGTATAATGGTTTTGTGCAAAAGTATGTAACAGGCAGAAGGAAGCATCTCCGACCCTATAAAGTATATATATTCTTGATCAGCATCAATAGCCGAGTCGATTTAGCCATCTCCGTCTGTCCGTCTGTCCGTCTGTATGAACGCGTGGATCTCAGAGACTACAAAAGCTAGAGACTTCAGATTTTGTATATAAGTTCTCCTATACCATGAGCAGAACAAGTTTGCTTCAAATTATCGATAACTTTTCTGGTTTCCGATATACACATAATATCGATAACAAAAAAATATCGAATTTGGAAAATAGAAAAATGAGGGTTGAAGTAATGAGTAACGATAGAACTTTTCTGAAAATTTCGTCCAAATCGGTTAAGAAACACCGGAGATATCGAATTTATTCGTTTGAAGCTAAGTCCTTATACCAAAGTCAATTCTAAATTTAATTCACATATTTATTGCAACTGGGTTCAGGGTATCTTCTAGACGGGCTCTCTCGACTAGAGCCTTATTACTTGTTTCTATTCTCTATCCTTACTTCCTTTGATCACTGGTTATCACAACCATAAACATTCACCCTAGTCTTATCAAAGGAGGGATACTATCATGGGAAAAATGGGTCATATATTATAATATGGTAGGGGGTCAAAAATTAAGGGGGCGATAAAAGGGTCATAAAATTTAATGGGGTCATAAATTGTCGGCATCCCTTTGAGGTAGAACCGCCAGTTCCCTACTACTATCAGGATAGGCTATAATATATAATATATGATTATGATTATGATTATAATTATGATTAATGATTTTATATTGTGACATTTATTAACATAAATGTAATAATACTTGTAGCGCTAGGACAATACTCATATATATAATATAATATATTAAATAATAATTAAACAAATTAAGTTTATATAAAAGCTGCAAGAATAAGGCAAAAAATTTGATTGAAATAAATCCATCCGTTTGGTGCTTGACTGGCAGGAAAAGTTTTCTTTTTGAAAATAAAAATAATGTATGTAACTTGTGTTTCTTCAGAAAAATAAATCCATCCGTTTGGTGCTTGACTGGCAGGAAAAGTTTTCTTTTTGAAAATAAAAATAATGTATGTAACTTGTGTTTCTTCAGAAAAATATTTATAACAAAATTCAGATTGAACCAAATCGAAATGGCAGCTTCCTTTTTTATTTGTATGCAAAATTATGCCCAATTGGGCCGCTGTGTTGGTTGCTTATCACTTCAAACTTTATTCAACTTAATTTCACTTAATATTAAAATATAACAAAGTAGTCAGCCAGATATTTATCCTTTTATCTGTATATATTTTATTTGGTGACTCTAGCTCGAAGTTTGTATAAAATGGGGAAAGGGGGGCTGGGGGCGGTATGGGTGGGCGTGGCATCCAAATTTTTGCTCCAGATCTTTGTGGAATGTCAAATGCTACCTTCATACCAAATTTGGTGACTCTAGCTCAAAGTTTGTATAAAGTGGAGAAAGGGGGGCTGGGGGCGGTATGGGTGAAACTGCATCCAAATTTTTGATGCAGATCTTTGTGGAATGTCAATTGCTATCTTCATAACAAATTTGGTGACTCTAGCTCAAAGTTTGTAAAAGTAGGGAAAGAGGGGCTGGGGGCGGTATGTTTGGGCGAGGCATTCCAATTTTTGGTGCAGATCTATGTAAATGTCAATTGCTATCTTCATACCAAATTTGGGGACTCTAGCTCGAAGTTTGTATAAAGTGGGGAAAGGGGGGCTGGGGGCGGTATGGGTGGGCGTGGCATCCAAATTTTTGCTGCAGATCCTTGTGGAATGTCAAATGCTACCTTCATACCAAATTTGGTGACTCTAGCTCAAAGTTTGTATAAAGGGAGGCGGAATGAATGGGCTAGGCTCCAAAACTTTGATGCAGATTGTTGGGGGTCGTTGCCAGCTATCTTCCTACCAAATTTGGTGACTCTAGAACCACTACTCTGGAATATACACGCATTCCGTTTTTGACGAAGCGTTGGGGCAGATGGGGGTGGCTAGGGCGGTATTGGTAGGCGTGGCATCCAAACTTTTGATGCAGTTTTTGGGGGGTCATCATCATCTATCTTGGCACCAAATTTGGTGACTCTAGCTAAAAAACTGTGGGAGATATAGGCTTTTCTGATTTCTAAATGCGGGGGGCTGGGGGCGGGATGGGTGGGCGTGGCTCCAAAACTTTGATGCAGTTCATTTGGGGTCGTTACCAGCTATCTTCCTACCAAATTTGGTGGCTCTAGCTCCACTACTCTGGAAGATACATGCATTCCCATTTTTTACGAAGCGTTGGGGCAGATGGGGGTGGCTAGGGTGGTATTGGTGGGCGTGGCATCCAAACTTTTGATGCAGTTTTTGGGGGGTCATCATCAGCTAAATTGGCACCAAATTTGGTGGCTCTAGCTCAAAAACTGTGGGAGATATAGGCTTTTTTGACTTTAAAATGCGGGGGGTCTGGGGCGGAATGGGGGGCGTGGCACCAAAATTTTTGATGCAGTTTTTTGGGGGTTGCTAGTAGCTATCTTCTTACCCAATTTGGTAGTTCTAGCTGTAAGGGTGTGTGAAATATGCGGATTTATCGTTTTTGAGCTATCGAATTTATCGATTTGCCAGCCCCCCAGTTATCGTAGAACCCCAATCTGGATATTTTAATTTACTATCCCATAGATAAAGAGAATTGGAAAGTTTCAAGTCCCTAGCTTGAAGGGTGTGGAAAAACTTGCACACATACGGACGGTCAGACGGACAGACGAACAGACACCATGACGGACATTGCACAAAACCAATATACTCTTTACCTTCGGTATCGAGTATAAAAAGAATAAATCTTACCATACAGTTACTGAATCAAATCTAATTATATGCCTTCATACCAAATTTGGTGACTCTAGCTCAAAGTTTGTATAAAGTGGGGAAAGGGGGGCTGGGGGCGGTATGGGTGGATTTGCATCCAAATTTTTGATGCCCATCCAAGTGGGATGTCAATTGCTATCTTCATACCAAATTTGGTGACTCTAGCTCGAAGTTTGTATAAAGTGGGGAAAGGGGGGCTGGGGGCGGTATGGGTGGGCGTGGCATCCAAATTTTTCCTGCAGATCCTTGTGGAATGTCAAATGCTATCTTCAAAGCAAATTTGGTGACTCTAGCTCAAAGTTTGTATAAAGTTGGGAAAGTGGGGCTGGGGGCGGTATGGGTGAAACAGCATCCAAATTTTTGATGCAGATCTTTGTGGAATGTCAATTGCTATCTTCATAACAAATTTGGTGACTCTAGCTCAAAGTTTGTAAAAGTGGGGAAAGAGGGGCTGGGGGCGGTATGTTTGGGCGAGGCATTCCAATTTTTGGTGCAGATCTATTTGGGATGTCAATTGCTATCTTCATACCAAATTTGGTGACTCTAGCTCAAAGTTTGTAAAAGTGGGGAAAGGGGGGCTGGGGGCGGTATGGTTGGGCGTGGCATCCAAATTTTTGCTGCAGATCTTTGTGGAATGTCAAATGCTACCTTCATACCAAATTTGGTGACTCTAGCTCAAAGTTTGTATAAAGTGGGGAAAGGGAGGCTGGGGGCGGTGTGGTTGGGCGTGGCATCCAAATTTTTGCTGCAGATCCTTGTGGAATGTCAAATGCTACCTTCATACCAAATTTGGTGACTCTAGCTCAAAGTTTGTATAAGGTGGGGAATGGGGGGCTATGGGGCTGGGGGCGGTATGGTTGGGCGTGGCATCCAAATTTTTGATCCAGATCTTTGTGGAATGTCAAATGCTACCTTCATACCAAATTTGGTGACTCTAGCTCAAAGTTTGTATAAAAAGGGGAAAGGGAGGCTGGGGGCGGTGTGGTTGGGCGTGGCATCCAAATTTTTGCTGCAGATCTTTGTGGAATGTCAAATGCTACCTTCATACCAAATTTGGTGACTCTAGCTCAAAGTTTGTATAAAGTGGGGAAAGGGAGGCTGGTGGCGGTGTGTGGTGGGCGTGGCATCCAAATTTTTGCTGCAGATCCTTGTGGAATGTCAAATGCTACCTTCATACCAAATTTGGTGACTCTAGCTCAAAGTTTGTAAAAGTTGCGAAAGGGGGGCTGGGGGCGGTATGGTTGGGCGTGGCATCCAAATTTTTGCTGCAGATCTTTGTGGAATGTCAAATGCTACCTTCATACCAAATTTGGTGACTCTAGCTCAAAGTTTGTATAAAGTGGGGAAAGGGCGGCTGGGGGCGGTGTGGCTGGGCGTGGCATCCAAATTTTTGCTGCAGATCCTTGTGGAATGTCAAATGCTACCTTCATACCAAATTTGGTGACTCCAGCTCAAAGTTTGTATAAGGTGGGGAATGGGGGGCTGGGGGCGGTATGGTTGGGCGTGGCATCCAAATTTTTGCTGCAGATCCTTGTGGAATGTCAAATGCTACCTTCATACCAAATTTGGTGACTCTAGCTCGAAGCATGTAAAAGGTGGTGAGAGGGGGTTTTTGGGGCTTGGGGTGATATGGGTGGGCGTGGCATTCAAATTTTTGCTGCCGATCCACGTGGGATGTCAATTGCTCTCTTCACACCAAATTTGGTGACTCTAGCTCGAAGTTTGTATAAAGTGGGGAAAGGGGGGCTGGGGGCGGTATGGTTAGGCGTGGCATCCAAATTTTGATGCAGTTTTTGGGGCGTCATCATCATCTATCTTGGCACCAAATTTGGTGACTCTAGCTAAAAAACTGTGGGAGATATAGGCTTTTCTGATTTCTAAATGCGGTGGGGCTGGGGGCGGGATGGGTGGGCGTGGCTCCAAAACTTTGATGCAGTTCTTTTGGGGTCGTTCCCAGCTATCTTCCTACCAAATTTAGTGGCTCTAGTTCCACTACTCTGGAAGATACACGCATTCCCGTTTTTTACGAAGCGTTGGAGCATCTGGGGGCGGCTAGGGCGGTATTGGTGGGCGTGGAATCCAAACTTTTGGTGCAGTTTTTGGGGGGTCATCATCAGCTAAATTGGCACCAAATTTGGTGGCTCTAGCTCAAGAACTGTGGGAGATATACGCTTTTTTGAATTTAATATGCGGGGGGTCTGGGGGCGGAATGGGGGGCGTGGCCCCAAAATTTTTGATGCAGTTTTTTGGGGGTTGCTAGTAGCTATCTTCTTACCCAATGTGTAGTTCTAGCTGTAAGGGTGTGTGAAATATGCGGATTTATCGTTTTTCAGCTATCGAATTTATCGATTTGCCAGCCCCCCATTTATCGTAGAACCCCAATCTTGACACTTTAATTTACTATCCCATAGATAAAGAGAATTAAAAAGTTTCAAGTCCCTAGCTTGAAGGTTGTGGAAAAAACTTGCACCCATGCGGACGGGCAGACGGACAGACACCATGACGGACATTGCTCAAAACCAATATACTCTTTACCTTCGGTATCGAGTATAAAAACAGGATCAAGAGCTAGGGTGTAGAAAACGACTAATACATAGGAAGAAAAAACAGAAAATACCAATATTTAGTGGGTATAAACCAATCCGGTGATAAATAACGTACATTATTTTAAAAACACATTACGATTGAAAATTTTAAGTGCTCTACCGCCTGTTTTGCAAAATACCGACTCTTAAGTCATCTCTAGCTTTAGTACATCACAACCGTATTTTGCCATCCAAATTCAAGATTAATGCAAAAGTTCAAGAAGAATAAAACACAATACAATGGTTTCACGAATTAAATAAATAACTCAGATCAAGAAAAAATAAATCCTTTGCAACAATAAGTTTTTAGCACTAAAGAAAATAGGTCTCCTTAAGAAATAATTATAATAATTAAACTAAGAAATACGCCCTAATAACATGGCATCTAGAACAAAGAGGTTTTGTTCTCATTAAAATTAACAAAGCACCTACAAAAAAAAAAATAAAAAAAAAAAAAAAAAAAAAAAAACAAGTGGAAACGTTGCAGTCGGACGCAACCGACTGCGGTATACTCGATACCAGTATTAAAAATTATGATGCCCATCCATGTGGGATGTCAATTGCTATCTTCATACCAAATTTGGTGACTCTAGCTCAAAGTTTGTATAAAGTGGGGAAAGGGGGCTGGGGGCGGTATGGTTGGGCGTGGCATCCAAATTTTTGCTGCAGATCCTTGTGGAATGTCAAATGCTACCTTATTAACAAATTTGGTGACTCTAGCTCAAAGTTTGTATAAAGTGGGGTAAGGGAGGCTGGGGGCGGTATGGTTGGGCGTGGCATCCAAAATTTTTGCTGCAGATCCTTGTGGAATGTCAAATGCTACCTTCATACCAAATTTGGTGACTCTAGCTCAAAGTTTGTATAAGGTGGGGAATGGGGGGCTATGGGGCTGGGGGCGGTATGGTTGGGCGTGGCATCCAAATTTTTGCTTCAGATCCTTGTGGAATGTCAAATGCTACCTTCATACCAAATTTTGTGACTCTAGCTCGAAGCATGTAATAGGTGGTGAGAGGGGGGCTATGGGGCTTGGGGCGGTATGGGTGGGCGTGGCATTCAAATTTTTGCTGCCGATCTATGTGGGATGTCAATTGCTCTCTTCATACCAAATTTGGTGACTCTAGCTCGAAGTTTGTATAAATGGGGAAAGGGGGGCTGGGGGTGGTATGGGTGGGCGTGGCATCCAAATTTTTGCTGCAGATCCTTGTGGAATGTCAAATGCTACCTTCATACCAAATTTGGTGACTCTAGCTCAAAGTGGGGAAAGGGGGCCGGAATGGATGGGCTAGGCTCCAAAACTTTGATGCAGATTGTTGGGGGTCGTTGCCAGCTATCTTCCTAACAAATTTGGTGGCTCTAGCTCCACTACTCTGGAATATATACTCATTCCCGTTTTTAACGAAGCGTTGGGGCATCTGGGGGCGGCTAGGGCGGTATTGGTGGGCGTGGCATCCAAACTTTTGATGCAGTTTTTGGGGGGTCATCATCATCTATCTTGGCACCAAATTTGGTGACTCTAGCTAAAAACTGTGGGAGATATAGGCTTTTCTGATTTCTAAATGCGGGGGGCTGGGGCGGGATGGGTGGGCGTGGCTCCAAAACTTTGATGCAGTTCATTTGGGGTCGTTACCAGCTATCTTCCTACCAAATTTGGTGGCTCTAGCTCCACTACTCTGGAAGATACATGCATTCCCATTTTTACGAAGCGTTGGGGCAGATGGGGGTGGCTAGGGTGGTATTGGTGGGCGTGGCATCCAAACTTTTGATGCAGTTTTTGGGGGGTCATCATAAGCTAAATTGGCACCAAATTTGGTGGCTCTAGCTCAAAAACTGTGGGAGATATAGGCTTTTTTGACTTTAAAATGCGGGGGGTCTGGGGCGGAATGGGGGGCGTGGCACCAAAATTTTTGATGCAGATCCTTGTGGAATGTCAAATGCTACCTTCATACCAAATTTGGTGACTCTAGCTCAAAGTGGGGAAAGGGGGCCGGAATGGATGGGCTAGGCTCCAAAACTTTGATGCAGATTGTTGGGGGTCGTTGCCAGCTATCTTCCTACCAAATTTGGTGACTCTAGAACCACTACTCTGGAATATACACGCATTCCCGTTTTTGACGAAGCGTTGGGGCAGATGGGGGTGGCTAGGGCGGTATTGGTAGGCGTGGCATCCAAACTTTTGATGCAGTTTTTGGGGGGTCATCATCATCTATCTTGGCACCAAATTTGGTGACTCTAGCTAAAAAACTGTGGGAGATATAGGCTTTTCTGATTTCTAAATGCGGGGGGCTGGGGGCGGGATGGGTGGGCGTGGCTCCAAAACTTTGATGCAGTTCATTTGGGGTCGTTACCAGCTATCTTCCTACCAAATTTGGTGGCTCTAGCTCCACTACTCTGGAAGATACATGCATTCCCATTTTTTACGAAGCGTTGGGGCAGATGGGGGTGGCTAGGGTGGTATTGGTGGGCGTGGCATCCAAACTTTTGATGCAGTTTTTGGGGGGTCATCATCAGCTAAATTGGCACCAAATTTGGTGGCTCTAGCTCAAAAACTGTGGGAGATATAGGCTTTTTTGACTTTAAAATGCGGGGGGTCTGGGGCGGAATGGGGGGCGTGGCACCAAAATTTTTGATGCAGTTTTTTGGGGGTTGCTAGTAGCTATCTTCTTACCCAATTTGGTAGTTCTAGCTGTAAGGGTGTGTGAAATATGCGGATTTATCGTTTTATAGCTATCGAATTTATCGATTTGCCAGCCCCCCAGTTATCGTAGAACCCCAATCTGGATATTTTAATTTACTATCCCATAGATAAAGAGAATTGGAAAGTTTCAAGTCCCTAGCTTGAAGGGTGTGGAAAAAACTTGCACACATACGGACGGACAGACGGACAGACGAACAGACACCATGACGGACATTGCACAAAACCAATATACTCTTTACCTTCGGTATCGAGTATAAAAAGAATAAATCTTACCATACAGTTACTGAATCAAATCTAATTATATGCCTTCATACCAAATTTGGTGACTCTAGCTCAAAGTTTGTATAAAGTGGGGAAAGGGGGGCTGGGGGCGGTATGGGTGGAATTGCATCCAAATTTTTGATGCCCATCCAAGTGGGATGTCAATTGCTATCTTCATACCAAATTTGGTGACTCTAGCTCGAAGTTTGTATAAAGTGGGGAAAGGGGGCTGGGGGCGGTATGGGTGGGCGTGGCATCCAAATTTTTGCTGCAGATCCTTGTGGAATGTCAAATGCTATCTTCATACCAAATTTGGTGACTCTAGCTCAAAGTTTGTATAAAGTTGGGAAAGTGGGGCTGGGGGCGGTATGGGTGAAACAGCATCCAAATTTTTGATGCAGATCTTTGTGGAATGTCAATTGCTATCTTCATAACAAATTTGGTGACTCTAGCTCAAAGTTTGTAAAAGTGGGGAAAGAGGGGCTGGGGGCGGTATGTTTGGGCGAGGCATTCCAATTTTTGGTGCAGATCTATTTGGGATGTCAATTGCTATCTTCATACCAAATTTGGTGACTCTAGCTCGAAGTTTGTAAAAGTGGGGAAAGGGGGGCTGGGGGCGGTATGGTTGGGCGTGGCATCCAAATTTTTGCTGCAGATCTTTGTGGAATGTCAAATGCTACCTTCATACCAAATTTGGTGACTCTAGCTCAAAGTTTGTATAAAGTGGGGAAAGGGAGGCTGGGGGCGGTGTGGTTGGGCGTGGCATCCAAATTTTTGCTGCAGATCCTTGTGGAATGTCAAATGCTACCTTCATACCAAATTTGGTGACTCTAGCTCAAAGTTTGTATAAGGTGGGGAATGGGGGGCTATGGGGCTGGGGCGGTATGGTTGGGCGTGGCATCCAAATTTTTGCTCCAGATCTTTGTGGAATGTCAAATGCTACCTTCATACCAAATTTTGTGACTCTAGCTCAAAGTTTGTATAAAAAGGGGAAAGGGAGGCTGGGGGCGGTATGGTTGGGCGTGGCATCCAAATTTTTGCTGCAGATCTTTGTGGAATGTCAAATGCTACCTTCATACCAAATTTGGTGACTCTAGCTCAAAGTTTGTAAAAGTTGCGAAAGGGGGGCTGGGGGCGGTATGGTTGGGCGTGGCATCCAAATTTTTGCTGCAGATCTTTGTGGAATGTCAAATGCTACCTTCATACCAAATTTGGTGACTCTAGCTCAAAGTTTGTATAAAGTGGGGAAAGGGCGGCTGGGGGCGGTGTGGCTGGGCGTGGCATCCAAATTTTTGCTGCAGATCCTTGTGGAATGTCAAATGCTACCTTCATACCAAATTTGGTGACTCTAGCTCAAAGTTTGTATAAGGTGGGGAATGGGGGGCTATGGGGCTGGGGGCGGTATGGTTGGGCGTGGCATCCAAATTTTTGCTGCAGATCCTTGTGGAATGTCAAATGCTACCTTCATACCAAATTTGGTGACTCTAGCTCGAAGCATGTAAAAGGTGGTGAGAGGGGGTTTTTGGGGCTTGGGGTGATATGGGTGGGCGTGGCATTCAAATTTTTGTTGCCGATCCACGTGGGATGTCAATTGCTCTCTTCACACCAAATTTGGTGACTCTAGCTCGAAGTTTGTATAAAGTGGGGAAAGGGGGGCTGGGGGCGGTATGGTTAGGCGTGGCATCCAAATTTTTGATGCAGTTTTTGGGGCGTCATCATCATCTATCTTGGCACCAAATTTGGTGACTCTAGCTAAAAAACTGTGGGAGATATAGGCTTTTCTGATTTCTAAATGCGGTGGGGCTGGGGGCGGGATGGGTGGGCGTGGCTCCAAAACTTTGATGCAGTTCTTTTGGGGTCGTTCCCAGCTATCTTCCTACCAAATTTAGTGGCTCTAGTTCCACTACTCTGGAAGATACACGCATTCCCGTTTTTTACGAAGCGTTGGAGCATCTGGGGGCGGCTAGGGCGGTATTGGTGGGCGTGGAATCCAAACTTTTGGTGCAGTTTTTGGGGGGTCATCATCAGCTAAATTGGCACCAAATTTGGTGGCTCTAGCTCAAGAACTGTGGGAGATATACGCTTTTTTGAATTTAATATGCGGGGGGTCTGGGGGCGGAATGGGGGGCGTGGCCCCAAAATTTTTGATGCAGTTTTTTGGGGGTTGCTAGTAGCTATCTTCTTACCCAATTTGGTAGTTCTATCTGTAAGGGTGTGTGAAATATGCGGACTTATCGTTTTTGAGTTATCGAATTTATTGATTTGCCAGCCCCCCAGTTATCGTAGAACCCCAATCTTGATACTTTAATTTAATATCCCATAGATAAAGAGAATTGGAAAGTTTCAAGTCCCTAGCTTGAAGGGTGTGGAAAAAACTTGCACACATACGGACGGACAGTTGGACAGACACCATGACGGACATTGCACAAAACCAATATACTCTTTACCTTCGGTATCGAGTATAAAAAGAATAAATCTTACCATACAGTAACTGAATCAAATCTTATTATATGGAGCCTCCTTAACTAACAGTATACAATAAAATCAGACCCTAATCTAAAATCAAACAAGTGGAAACGTTGCAGTCGGACGCAACCGACTGCGGTATACTCGATACCAGTATTTAAAATTTTGATGCCCATCCATGTGGGATGACAATTGCTATCTTCATACCAAATTTGGTGACTCTAGCTCGAAATTTGTATAAAGTGGGTAAAGGGGGTCTGGGGGCGGTATGGGTGGAATTGCATCCAAATTTTTGATGCAGATCTTTGTGGAATGTCAATTGCTATCTTCATAACAAATTTGGTGACTCTAGCTTAAAGTTTGTATAAGGTGGGGAAAGGGGGGCTGGGGGCGGTATGGTTGGGCGTGGCATTCATATTTTTGGTGCAGATCTTTGTGGGATGTCAATTGCTATCTTCATACCAAATTTGGTGACTCTAGCTCGAAGTTTGTACAAAGTGGGGAAAGGGGGCTGGGGGCTGGGGGCGGTATGGCCTGGCGTGGCATCCAAATTTTTGCTGCAGATCCTTGTGGAATGTCAAATGCTACCTTCATACTAAATTTGGTGACTCTAGCTCAAAGTTTGTATAAGGTGGGGAAAGGGGGGCGGAATGGATGGGCTAGGCTCCAAAGCTTTGATGCAGTTCTTTTGGGGTCGTTACCAGCTATCTTCCTACCAAATTTGGTGGCTCTAGCTCCACTACTCTGGAAGATACACGCATTCCCGTTTTTTACGAAGCGTTGGAGCATCTGGGGGCGGCTTGGGCGGTATTGGTGGGCGTGGCATCCAAACTTTTGGTGCAGTTTTTGGGGGATCATCATCAGCTAAATTGGCACCAAATTTGGTGGCTCTAGCTCAAAAACTGTGGGAGATATAGGCTTTTTTGACTTTAAAATGCGGGGGGTCTGGGGGTGGAATGGGGGGGCGTGGCTCCAAAATTTTTGATGCAGTTTTTTGGGGGTTGCTAGTAGCTATCTTCTTACCCAATGTGTAGTTCTAGCTGTAAGGGTGTGTGAAATATGCGGATTTATCGTTTTTCAGCTATCGAATTTATCGATTTGCCAGCCCCCCATTTATCGTAGAACCCCAATCTTGACACTTTAATTTACTATCCCATAGATAAAGAGAATTGAAAAGTTTCAAGTCCCTAGCTTGAAGGTTGTGGAAAAAACTTGCACCCATGCGGACGGGCAGACGGACAGACGGACAGACACCATGACGGACATTGCTCAAAACCAATATACTCTTTACCTTCGGTATCGAGTATAAAAACAGGATCAAGAGCTAGGGTGTAGAAAACGACTAATACATAGGAAGAAAAAACAGAAAATACCAATATTTAGTGGGTATAAACCAATCCGGTGATAAATAACGTACATTATTTTAAAAACACATTACGATTGAAAATTTTAAGTGCTCTACCGCCTGTTTTGCAAAATACCGACTCTTAAGTCATCTCTAGCTTTAGTACATCACAACCGTATTTTGCCATCCAAATTCAAGATTAATGCAAAAGTTCAAGAAGAATAAAACACAATACAATGGTTTCACGAATTAAATAAATAACTCAGATCAAGAAAAATAAATCCTTTGCAACAATAAGTTTTTAGCACTAAAGAAAATAGGTCTCCTTAAGAAATAATTATAATAATTAAACTAAGAAATACGCCCTAATAACATGGCATCTAGAACAAAGAGGTTTTGTTCTCATTAAAATTAACAAAGCACCTACAAAAAAAAAAAATAAAAAAAAAAAAAAAAAAAAAAAACAAGTGGAAACGTTGCAGTCGGACGCAACCGACTGCGGTATACTCGATACCAGTATTAAAAATTATGATGCCCATCCATGTGGGATGTCAATTGCTATCTTCATACCAAATTTGGTGACTCTAGCTCAAAGTTTGTATAAAGTGGGGAAAGGGGGGCTGGGGGCGGTATGGTTGGGCGTGGCATCCAAATTTTTGCTGCAGATCCTTGTGGAATGTCAAATGCTACCTTATTAACAAATTTGGTGACTCTAGCTCAAAGTTTGTATAAAGTGGGGTAAGGGAGGCTGGGGGCGGTATGGTTGGGCGTGGCATCCAAAATTTTTGCTGCAGATCCTTGTGGAATGTCAAATAATACCTTCATACCAAATTTGGTGACTCTAGCTCAAAGTTTGTATAAGGTGGGGAATGGGGGGCTATGGGGCTGGGGGCGGTATGATTGGGCGTGGCATCCAAATTTTTGCTTCAGATCCTTGTGGAATGTCAAATGCTACCTTCATACCAAATTTTGTGACTCTAGCTCGAAGCATGTAATAGGTGGTGAGAGGGGGGCTATGGGGCTTGGGGCGGTATGGGTGGGCGTGGCATTCAAATTTTTGCTGCCGATCCATGTGGGATGTCAATTGCTCTCTTCATACCAAATTTGGTGACTCTAGCTCGAAGTTTGTATAAATGGGGAAAGGGGGGCTGGGGGTGGTATGGGTGGGCGTGGCATCCAAATTTTTGCTGCAGATCCTTGTGGAATGTCAAATGCTACCTTCATACCAAATTTGGTGACTCTAGCTCAAAGTGGGGAAAGGGGGCCGGAATGGATGGGCTAGGCTCCAAAACTTTGATGCAGATTGTTGGGGGTCGTTGCCAGCTATCTTCCTAACAAATTTGGTGGCTCTAGCTCCACTACTCTGGAATATATACTCATTCCCGTTTTTAACGAAGCGTTGGGGCATCTGGGGGCGGCTAGGGCGGTATTGGTGGGCGTGGCATCCAAACTTTTGGTGCAGTTTTTTGGGGGTCATCATCAGCTAAATTGGCACCAAATTTGGTGGCTCTAGCTCAAGAACTGTGGGAGATATAAGCTTTTTTGACTTTAAAATGCGGGGGGTCTGGGGGTGGAATGGGTGGGCGTGGCTCCAAAACTTTGATGCAGTTCTTTTGGGGTCGCTACCAGCTATCTTCCAACCAAATTTGGTGGCTCTAGCTAAACTACTCTGGTAGATACACTCATTCCCGTTTTTTACGAAGCGTTGGAGCATCTGGGGGCGGCTAGGGCGGTATTGGTGGGCGTGGCATCCAAACTTTTGGTGCAGTTTTCGGGGGGTCATCATCAGCTAAATTGGCACCAAATTTGGTGGCTCTAGCTCAAAAACTGTGGGAGATATACGCTTTTTTGACTTTAAAATGCGGGGGGTCTGGGGGTGGAATGGGGAGGCGTGGCTCCAACATTTTTGATACAGTTTTTTTGGGGTTGCTAGTAGCTATCATCTTACCAAATTTGTTAGTTCTAGCTGTAAGGGTGTGTGAAATATGCGGATTTATCGTTTTTGAGTTATCGAATTTATCGATTTGCCAGCCCCCCAATTATCGTATAACCCCAATCTTGACACTTTAATTTACTATCCCATAGATAAAGAGAATTGGAAAGTTTCAAGTCCCTAGCTTGAAGGATGTGGAAAAAGCTTGCACACATACGGACGGACAGACGGACAGACACCATGACAGACATTGCACAAAACCAATATACTCTTTACCTTCGGTATCGAGCATAATAAAAAATATCTGGAAGTGAGATTTAACAAAACTGCAACTATCACAGTTAAGGAACAGAAGTAGTAGATACTTAACCCTTAAATTAAAACACCTAACGTATTCATACTTTTGAAACAGTGTAAGACTCATATCTCGAACTGTTAAGCTAGTTCAATGCACTTCCTTATTAGATGCAAGAAAAATGGGGAGAATAATGAAATAAAATATTACTATCCATCAATTATAAGATATTAATAACGAAATTTTCTTAGTTTAAGCAATGAGTTTGGAAATATAACAAGTGGAAACGTTGCAGTCGGACGCAACCGACTGCGGTATACTCAATACCAGTATTAAAAACTTTGATGCCCATCCATGTGGGATGTCAATTGCTATCTTCATACCAAATTTGGTGACTCCAGCTCGAAGTTTGTATAAAGTGGGGAAATGGAGGCTGGGGGCGGTATGGGTGGAATTGCATCCAAATTTTTGCTGCAGATCTTTGTGGAATGTCAATTGCTATCTTCATAACAAATTTGGTGACTCTAGCTCAAAGTTTGTATAAAGTGGGGATAGGGGGGCTGGGGGCGGTATGGTTGGGCGTGGCATCCAAATTTTTGATGCAGATCTTTGTGGGATGTCAATTGCTATCTTCATACCAAATTTGGTGACTCTAGCTCGAAGTTTGTATAAAGTGGGGAAAGAGGTGCTGGGGGCGGTATGGTTGGGCGTGGCATCCAAATTTTTCTGCAGATCCTTGTGGAATATCAAATGCTACCTTCATACCAAATTTGGTGACTCTAGCTCAAAGTTTGTATAACGTGGGGAATGGGGGGCTTTGGGGCTGTGGGCGGTATGGTTGGGCGTGGCATCCAAATTTTTAATGCAGATCTTTGTGGAATGTCAAATGCTACCTTCATACCAAATTTGGTGACTCTAGCTCGAAGCATGTAAAAGGTATGTAAGGAATGGATGGGCTAGGCTCCAAAACTTTGATGCAGATTGTTGGGGGTCGTTGCCAGCTATCTTCCTAACAATTTGGTGGCTCTAGCTCCACTACTCTGGAATATTCACGCATTCCCGTTTTTTACGAAGCGTTGGGGCAGATGGGGGTGGCTTGGGCGGTATTGGTAGGCGTGGCATCCAAACTTTTGATTCAGTTTTTGGGGGGTCATCATCATCTATCTTGGCACCAAATTTGGTGACTCTAGCTAAAAAAATGTGGAGATATAGGCTTTTCTGATTTCTAAATGCGGGGGGCTGGGGGTGAAATGGGGAGGCGTGGCTCCAACATTTTTGATACAGTTTTTTGGGGGTTGCTAGTAGCTATCATCTTACCAAATTTGTTAGTTCTAGCTGTAAGGGTGTGTGAAATATGCGGATTTATCGTTTTTGAGTTATCGAATTTATCGATTTGCCAGCCCCCCAGTTATCGTAGAACCCCAATCTTGACACTTTAATTTACTATCCCATAGATAAAGAGAATTGGAAAGTTTCAAGTCCCTAGCTTGAAGGGTGTGGAAAAAGCTTGCACACATACGGACGGACAGACGGACAGACACCATGACAGACATTGCACAAAACCAATATACTCTTTACCTTCGGTATCGAGTATAATAAAAATATATGGAAGTGAGATGTAACAAAACTGCAACTATCACAGTTAAGGAACAGAAGTAGTAGATACTTAACCCTTAAATTAAAACACCTAACGTATTCATACTTTTGAAACAGTGTAAGACTCATATCTCGAACTGTTAAGCTAGTTCAATGCACTTCCTTATTAGATGCAAGAAAAATGGGGAGAATAATGAAATAAAATATTACTATCCATCAATTATAAGATATTAGTAACGAAATTTTCTAAGCTTAAGCAATGAGTTTGGAAATATAACAAGTGGAAACGTTGCAGTCGGACGCAACCGACTGCGGCATACTCGATACCAGTATTTAAAATTTTGATGCCCATCCATGTGGGATGTCAATTGCTATCTTCATACCAAATTTGGTGACTCCAGCTCGAAGTTTGTATAAAGTGGGGAAATGGAGGCTGGGGGCGGTATGGGTGGAATTGCATCCAAATTTTTGCTGCAGATCTTTGTGGAATGTCAATTGCTATCTTCATAACAAATTTGGTGACTCTAGCTCAAAGTTTGTATAAAGTGGGGATAGGGGGGCTGGGGGCGGTATGGTTGGGCGTGGCATTCAAATTTTTGGTGCAGATCTTTGTGGGATGTCAATTGCTATCTTCATACCAAATTTGGTGACTCTAGCTCGAAGTTTGTATAAAGTGGGGAAAGAGGTGCTGGGGGCGGTATGGTTGGGCGTGGCATCCAAATTTTTCTGCAGATCCTTGTGGAATATCAAATGCTACCTTCATACCAAATTTGGTGACTCTAGCTCAAAGTTTGTATAACGTGGGGAATGGGGGGCTTTGGGGCTGTGGGCGGTATGGTTGGGCGTGGCATCCAATTTTTAATGCAGATCTTTGTGGAATGTCAAATGCTACCTTCATACCAAATTTGGTGACTCTAGCTCGAAGCATGTAAAAGGTATGTAAGGAATGGATGGGCTAGGCTCCAAAACTTTGATGCAGATTGTTGGGGGTCGTTGCCAGCTATCTTCCTAACAAATTTGGTGGCTCTAGCTCCACTACTCTGGAATATTCACGCATTCCCGTTTTTTACGAAGCGTTGGGGCAGATGGGGGTGGCTTGGGCGGTATTGGTAGGCGTGGCATCCAAACTTTTGATTCAGTTTTTGGGGGGTCATCATCATCTATCTTGGCACCAAATTTGGTGACTCTAGCTAAAAAAATGTGGAGATATAGGCTTTTCTGATTTCTAAATGCGGGGGGCTGGGGGTGAAATGGGGAGGCGTGGCTCCAACATTTTTGATACAGTTTTTTGGGGGTTGCTAGTAGCTATCATCTTACCAAATTTGTTAGTTCTAGCTGTAAGGGTGTGTGAAATATGCGGATTTATCGTTTTTGAGTTATCGAATTTATCGATTTGCCAGCCCCCCAGTTATCGTAGAACCCCAATCTTGACACTTTAATTTACTATCCCATAGATAAAGAGAATTGGAAAGTTTCAAGTCCCTAGCTTGAAGGGTGTGGAAAAAGCTTGCACACATACGGACGGACAGACGGACAGACACCATGACAGACATTGCACAAAACCAATATACTCTTTACCTTCGGTATCGAGTATAATAAAAATATATGGAAGTGAGATTTAACAAAACTGCAACTATCACAGTTAAGGAACAGAAGTAGTAGATACCTAACCCTTAAGTTAAAACACCTAACGTATTCATACTTTTGAAACAGTGTAAGACTCATATCTCGAACTGTTAAGCTAGTTCAACGCACTTCCTTATTAGATGCAAGAAAAATGGGGAGAATAATGAAATAAAATATTACTATCCATCAATTATAAGATATTAATAACGAAATTTTCTAAGCTTAAGCAATGAGTTTGGAAATATAACAAGTGGAAACGTTGCAGTCGGACGCAACCGACTGCGGCATACTCGATACCAGTATTTAAAATTTTGATGCCCATCCATGTGGGATGTCAATTGCTATCTTCATACCAAATTTGGTGACTCCAGCTCGAAGTTTGTATAAAGTGGGGAAATGGAGGCTGGGGGCGGTATGGGTGGAATTGCATCCAAATTTTTGCTGCAGATCTTTGTGGAATGTCAATTGCTATCTTCATAACAAATTTGGTGACTCTAGCTCAAAGTTTGTATAAAGTGGGGAAAGGGGGGCTGGGGCGGTATGGTTGGGCGTGGCATTCAAATTTTTGGTGCAGATCTTTGTGGGATGTCAATTGCTATCTTCATACCAAATTTGGTGACTCTAGCTCGAAGTTTGTATAAAGTGGGGAAAGAGGGGCTGAGGGCGGTATGGTTGGGCGTGGCATCCAAATTTTTCTGCAGATCCTTGTGGAATATCAAATGCTACCTTCATACCAAATTTGGTGACTCTAGCTCAAAGTTTGTATAAGGTGGGGAATGGGGGGCTATGTGGCTGTGGGCGGTATGGTTGGGCGTGGCATCCAAATTTTTAATGCAGATCTTTGTGGAATGTCAAATGCTACCTTCATACCAAATTTGGTGACTCTAGCTCGAAGCATGTAAAAGGTATGTAAGGAATGGATGGGCTAGGCTCCAAAACTTTGATGCAGATTGTTGGGGGTCGTTGCCAGCTATCTTCCTAACAAATTTGGTGGCTCTAGCTCCACTACTCTGGAATATACACGCATTCCCGTTTTTACGAAGCGTTGTGGCAGATGGGGGTGGCTAGGGCGGTATTGGTAGGCGTGGCATCCAAACTTTTGATTCAGTTTTTGGGGGGTCATCATCATCTATCTTGGCACCAAATTTGGTGACTCTAGCTAAAAACTGTGGAGATATAGGCTTTTCTGATTTCTAAATGCGGGGGGGCTGGGGGTGGGATGGCTGGGCGTGGCTCCAAAATTTTTGATGCAGTTTTTTGGGGGTTGCTAGTAGCTATCTTCTTACCCAATTTGGTAGTTCTAGCTGTAAGGGTGTGTGAAATATGCAGATTTATCGTTTTTGAGTTATCGAATTTATCGATTTGCCAGCCCCCAGTTATCGTAGAACCCCAATCTTGACACTTTAATTTACTATCCCATAGATAAAGAGAATTGGAAAGTTTCAAGTCCCTAGCTTGAAGGGTGTGAAAAAACTTGCACACATACGGACGGACAGACACCATGACGGACATTGCACAAAACCAATATACTCTTCGGCAACGTGAAGCTCAAAATGCACATCAAAATGATCAGCCAGAGTTTGAGGTTTGGCTTGGCAATACGAATTAAAGTGCTGAAACAATTAGGCAATCCCTAGCTATAAATTTCCCCAGCAATAATTCCATTTAGATAAATAAATTCAATTCATAAAAAAAGGTCATTTATTTTTATCTGTTATTGGCCCTCATTATTTCTATCATTTCTTTTTGAAAATTTTCAGCTCGTTCTGCCATACGCTCCATGACCGCCAACTTGCGCTCCTCTATTTCAATGAGCTCGTCAATTTTGTCCACCCGTCGTCGCTTGAGAAGGCGTCTTTGTTATTGCGGTGTCCGTGAGTTTTTGCGTGCTCCACGAAATCCGTCAATATTTTCTTGCCATAATTCAATTAATATGTGTGTTGCAGCAGTTGACCACACAAATCTCCTATCCGAGCCTAAAAATTATAGAAGTAATTACACCACTTACTTACCATTTTTTTTGAGACATAATTAAATAATTTGATAATTTATATATTTTAGTTGTGTACTTGTATGTGTTGTTTACATTAGCACCAGTGCTGACAGTTCAAAAATATAACCGATTATATACTTAAATGGGCAGCACTTTTGAGTAAACCGAATGTATATCGAGTAAAAGCAACTGTATCCAAACATAACTCAACTTTTTGTCACCACTACTTTTTGTATGTGAAAAAAGCTGCTTGATGCCCTTAACGCAATAACTCAAATAAGCAGTGCCAGTGTAAACACCATTAATCACTAAAAAAAAGTAGAAAGGTATATAGGTTGTGAGGAGCCATATTCACTTATAGCGCCTCACAAAAAGCGATTGCATTTATAGGCGCAGCCGGACCTGAGCTGCGGCGAATTCGCATGCTGTCTCGCTCTGACACAGGATGTCAGCGCTAAGGTACGTGTTTGGCACATGGGAGCCGCAAAACACGTACCGCAAAAGTCGTGGCAAAGTGCCGTTGGTGTGCGAGTGGTGCATCCACGAAATATAGTGGTCACTGTCACACCAACGACAGGCGTGATCAGCAACGAGGAACCGTTGTTGCTAGGCAAATCTCACTGGAAAGATCACGCCACCTTTGCCCTTGGCACGACATTGGCAGCGCTGACAGCAGAAGAGTATAAAAGAAGCCGCCTTGGAAAGAGCGGCAAGTTAGTTGAGTATAAGTTAGTTGAGTACAAGTTAGTTGAGTACAAGTTAGTTGAGTACGAGTTAGTGGAGTACGGAGTCAATACGAAATAAGTGAAAATCAGTGCGAACCATAAAGAAATCCTACGCGAAAGGATAAGTTAAGAATTTAAGGATTCATATCGCAATAAGGACAAAGCAGATTGTGTTCTTAGCGATTAACAAACATTTTACCGAGAAATCGATACGCGAAATTTAGCCAGCCTTGGGGTGCGTTGCATTTGCAAAGCAACCTCGAATTAAAACCAAGTATCAGACAAGTGAGCCTGGCGAAGGACAGGTGAAGGTAAAGCCAGAGCCTGAGAGTAGGCGACACTATTGGCGAAATCCTTGAGGTAACTCGGAGGCCATAGTAGAGCCTGGCGAATTTGGGCGTTGCTAGCTAAAACCTCGTTTAGTAGAAGAAACACTGACTCTGAATGTTTGGTGCAACGAGAGCGCCAGCATTGCAAATAAAACCACGACACAAGAGCCGTACGGTTTACTAAACTATAATAAGAAATATCATTAAGTGCACAGCAATTGTAAAACCCAACGTGATACTAGCAGAGAGTGCAGTTTAAAATATATGTATTAAAAGTAAAACCAAATTGTGTTCTTATTGCCGCAGCCGCCACAAATATAAATTTGTTGGCACGTACCATCAGCACCGCGAGAGTTAGCCCAGCTAAAACTTTAGGTTCGTTACAACTGGCGCCCAACTGTGGATCTGCGGCTAATATCAAATTGTTTTTTTTAATAAAATACATATAAATAATTGACAATATGGTTCGTTCGTGGGTGTACAATCCAAAAAAGGATGCACTAGTGAAATGCGGAGTGGAATTCGGTCTGGAGCTTGAAGGCACTGTCGAAAATATGAGAAGACAATTCGGAGACTGGGTAAGTCAAAATGAAAATACTCTTCCACACAGCGTTCGCATTAGCGAACTGGCGAAAACATACAGCCGACAGTCGCCGAATAAAGAACCCGAATTCATGCGCGAGGAAGGGGAATACGAAGAGGAAAAGGAGTTTGCCGGCATAGACGTAGACTGAGCGTCCCATGCACCAGCGCGGCGGCTAGGGCGCGAGATTTACAGGAATCTCGCCGATCGCCCTGGAGTACAACCCAACAGCCAGGAGAGCGTAGCCACAGCCACACACATGATCAGACCAATGCAAGGGCAAGTGAATACCAAAAAGTAGCCAAACAAGTTCGAGAGTGGAGCTTTCGATTCGATGGACTATCGAAGCCTCTCGAATTCTTGGAGCAAGTGGAATGGTCGGCAGACACATATGGATTAAACTTAAATTTAATTCCAAGAGCAATGCCGGAGTTGCTGAAAGGAATGGCACTTAAGTAGTACATAGCTAACAACAGGCATTGGACTATATGGGTGGATTTTGTCGACAGTTTTCAAGAATATTTCTTACCTCGAGATTATTTTGAAAATTTGTACGACGAAGTACGCAGACGGCGGCAAGCTCTGGATGAGCCTTTTAAAGTCTATATGGTGGAGATGCAGACTCTGATGAGACCCCTACGACTCTCAACAGAGAAGGAAGTGCGCACCATTTACACCAACAGCCTTCCTGACTTGCGCGGATACGCACGGCCAAACCAGTTCTCGAATTTGACCCAGCTGATGCAACTGGCAGAAGAATTCGAAGAACTAGAAAAGGATAGGCTGAAACTGAGGCTACAAAGTGCTACAGCCCAACAACAATACAGCCAACATCAACAACAATGGCCATGGAGGAGCAGAACCAGCACACTGGAAGAATGGACGAACGGCCAACCCCAACACCTAGGACCCAGCAAAATCCTGCCAGAAAACACATAAACAAACCAGGAAGGGCATGTCGCGTGTGTGGACAGGAGGGACACTGGGCGATAAAGTGCCGAAACCCAATGCTGGAGTTCTGCTGGGTCTGTGGCAGAATCGGGCAGCGGACAGCACTATGTTGTCAGTTGGGAAACGGCCAGCGGCGTCCACCATCGAGGGGCGAGCGGGAGCCGCCAAGATCCGCCCCGAGACGCTAGTCGGTCACCTGAAGGACGAAGGGACGCAGTTGACTGCCACCGTATGGATCGGTGAGTGTCAGTATAAGGCTACAGTCGATACAGGGGCTACAAGCCAACTGTTGAAAGCAAAAATCTACACGAGGGTCAAGAAATTAATGAATTTCTTTTGCGGGAAGTCGCAGCCTTCGAACACCTAAAAAGCACATCACAAATTACAGAACACAAAATTGTGATGAGCGACGACAGGCCTATAAAACAGAGTTATTTTCCAAAGAATCCAAAAATGCTAGCGGAAATTAACCAGCAAGTAGAGGAACTACTTGCGAAAGGTTGCATAGAGCCATCCAACAGCCCACACAGCGCACCAATCGTGATGGTGAAAAAGAAGAATGGCAAATGGCGGTTATGTGTGGATTTTAGGCAACTTAACAGCCGATACGTTAAGGACGCATATCCATTGCCAAGAGTGCACCACATTTTAGACCAGCTACGTGAAGCCCACTTCATCACTAGCTTGGATCTGAAACATGGGTACTGGCAGATCCCGATGGAGAAAGCGAGCCGACGACTGACAGCATTTACAGTCCCAGGCAAAGGATTGTACCAGTGGAAAGTAATGCCATTTGGGTAACACTCGGCATCGGCAACTTTTCAGAGGGCTTTGGATCGCGTTATTGGACCAGAGATGATGCCACACGCGTTTGCTTATTTAGATGATATTATAGTCATCGGAAGAACGCGCGAAGAGCATATGGAAAATCTTAAAGAGGTTTTTCGACGGCTGCGGGCAGCAAATCTGCGCATCAACGTGGACAAATGCGACTTCTTTAAAAAGAGTTGAAATATTTGGGCCACAGAGTCACAGAGGAAGGAATTCGGACAGATTCGGAGAAAGTTGCTGCAATCGCAGAATTGAAGCCGCCAAGCAACGTAAAGGAGTTACGACAATACCTGGGCGTAGCATCATGGTACAGGCGCTTCGTACCAGATTTTGCGACGAAAGTAGCACCTCTGAACGCTTTGATGAAAAAAGGCGCAAAATGGGAGTGGACTGAGGAGCGGCAAGTAGCTTTTGACACGGTCAAAGAGAAGCTGACTCAGTCCCCAGTATTGGCATGCCCAGATTTCTCAAAAACATTTTGCTTGCAGACGGATGCAAGTAACTATGGCCTGGGTGCGATATTGACCCAACCTTCGGAGCAAGGTGAAAGGGTAATATCGTACGCCAGTAGGACACTAAACGGAGCCGAACGGAACTATTCGACAACTGAAAAGGAGTGTCTAGCCATAGTGTGGGGAATTAGAAAACTGCGGCCATACCTGGAAGGCTACCATTTTGTGGTCATAACGGACCACATGGCGCTGAAGTGGCTAAACTCAATTGAGAGTCCATCAGGCAGAATAGCGCGTTGGGCGCTTGAACTGCAACAGTACGACTTTGAAGTCAAATACCGTAAAGGCAACCTCAATGTCGTAGCCGATGCACTTTCGAGACAGCCACTTCCGGAGACATGCTGCCAAGTAAAAATGACGACAGAAGGGATTGAGGCAGACAACGCAAATTGCAAATGGATTCAAAAATTAAAAAAGGAAATCGCGCAAAATCCTAGGAAATATCCGGATTACATGGAGGAAAATGGCAATCTTTACAGACACATCCCACATAGCGCTGGAGGCGGAGATGTGGAAGCTTGGAAGCTTTGTGTACCCAGAGGTAAAAGGAAGGATGTATTATTGGAGAATCACGACGCAGCCACAGCCGGTCATTTGGGAAGCCGGAAAACGATAGCAAGAGTAGCGACACGTTGCTACTGGTCAGGCTTATACAGGGACGTACGCACATATGTGCACAACTGCGAAACGTGTCAACAATACAAGCAAAGTCAAATGGCAGCGGCGGGAATATGTTGACACAAATCCCTGAAGAGCCCTGGAGTACCGTGTGTGCTGATTTTGTTGGCCCACTGCCAAGATCAAAACACGGCAATACAATGCTATTGGTGATGTTCGACCGTTTATCTAAGTGGATTGAGGTGGTTCCGCTGAGGAGCGAAACCAAGCCACCTTACAGAAGGGTTTTAGAGACAGAATTTTGGCACGATTTAGGGTGCCAAAAGTTCTCATAACGGACAATGGAACACAGTTTACGAGTAAAGCCTTCAAACGCTTTCTCGAAGAATTGGGAGTGCGACACCAATTTACGGCACCATACACACCGCAAGAGAATCCCACAGAACGTGCGAGCCGCACGGTAAAAACAATGATCGCACAATTTACCAAGGATAACCAGCGGTGCTGGGATGAATTTTTGCCAGAGTTGTCACTGGCCATTAACACCAGCGTATCTGCGTCTACGGGCTACAGTGCAGCGTTTATCACGGAAGGGCGTGAACCAAGGCTACCAAATGCGCTGTACGACAACGTTACACTCGGCACAGGGCAACCGACACAAACACCCAGTGACAATGCAAAAAACTGAGAGAAGTTTTTGAATTGGTGCACAGGAGTTTGGAATAGGCCGCTCAGGACCAAGCAAGGCACTACAACCTACGGAGACGGCAATGGAAGCCCTCCGTAGGAAACAAGTTGTGGGTGAAAAAACACCACCTGTCAAATGCAGCAGAAGGCTTCGCTGCGAAGCTTGCTCCTTAATTTGCCGGACCATATACAATAATAAATTTTATATCACCTGTAATCTGTAAATTACAGGAGAAAACTGGGGAAAAAGAACGGACCGCGCACATAGGCGACATAAAACCCCACGGAGGTGGAACGGACAACGGGTGAGACAATAAAAAAAATTTTTGGGGACACAAATTATTTTAAGACCCTAGAACAAAAAGTAATTTTTTTTGTGGTGAAAATCAGGAAAAGAAAAGAGTGGTTAATAAGTGGCCTTGTTAAGGACGTTTCTCATCTACTCACCTGAATCTCCATCACCTCCTATAAATAAAAAAATAAAAAATCATTAGTTGATTTGTTTTTTTGGAAAAAAAAGGGTGAATATGTATTAATACATATTAAATATTTTCCCTACTCAACACATTTAACAGATATAAATAATAAAAATAAATATGTAAGGTATTACATATATAAATAATAAAAATATATGTAAGGTATTACATATAATAATAAGAATATACATGTAAGGTATTACATATATATAAATAATAAAAATATGTATGTAAGGTATTACATATTTATTAAAACCATAACAAATTAAATATCTAAGGTATTACATATATCTAAATAATAAAATAAGTATGTAAGGTATTACATATTTATTAAAATTAATAACAAAAATAAATATGTAAGGTATTACATATTCTATAAATAATAAAAATGAATATGTAAGATATTACATATTTATTAAAAATAACAGACAACAATGAATGTGTGGGCGGGAAGAATGGATGGCAGAGAAAAAAAAATAATAATAAGAGCCACGGCCCAACAAAGGGCATTACAAAAACCGGACCTGAACGCGGCGAAAGGTGTGCTAGGCAAACGCTGCTAGGAAAACGGTTAATGGAAAAGGTTAGCGATATCGCAAAGAAAGCGCTGACAAAACATGGCGATCGCAGGCGGGAAGGATATGATGCCATCGGCAACCATCTCACGCGAGAAACGGTTCGTGGATTGGCGGTGGCACCACATCGCGACGGTTGTCCTCGAGTGGACAGAGGAGGTGGCACCACCCCGCGAGGGCTTCATTAGGGAGATGACGCCATCACGACCGCGTACGCCAACGCCACCCCGACAGCGTACACCGACGCCACCGCGATCACGACCGCCGATGCCGTCACCACCACGCGCACTACAGGCACCAGTCAACACGGCCACCAGTCCGACAACACGGACATCGCCGTGGGAATGGCCGACACCGCTGCAGGTGGGCACGCCGCCTCGCCCCGGGACACCACCTCCGCCACACGCTTGGGCAACCAATCCGGGTCGCCCAGCGTTCGGTCGGCAGGCTTCGTGCCCGTATGGGGAGCGGCCAGCTCGCCCGGTGCTACAGCGGCCGGCTCGCCCGGTGCTACAGCGGCAGTCATCCGCACCGCTGGCGACTCCAGGATGGAGAGAGGTGGCGCGAGCAGAGTGGCCACCCGAGGTGATAGCTGCCGCAGCTGGAGGCAGCGACCGACGCACGTCGCGCATTGTTTGGGCGCATGGCCAGAGGTACCGCGTGCGGATATCGGTCAGAGGCACGCGTGCCTTTATGGCGGTATAAAACACAAACACAAAACACGGAAAAAAAATAATAAAAAAAAAATAATATATTCGCATTTCGTTTAACCTGGAAAAAAAAAATAAAACAGGTGGATTAAACTGCAGGAGGGGGTGTGAAATTTGCTGGAAGCATACTCACATAAAATGTGTGTTTGATCCAGCGCGAGCGGCAAAACGGCATGGCCTGGAAAAAAGAGAACATGATATAGGATATGGTGGAAATGGCGCAAGGCGCAAAAGTATGTTACTTACTTTTGCTTTTTAGATTCTTTTCAGCAACAACAAAACAATTGCAAACTGCAAATTGTGTGTCATGGCCGAATAGTGTTGGGTAGTTGCGGTTGGCCATATCGATCTGGCCACATCGCAAATATCGATCAGGCCGTATCGAGTAACACCGGGCGATGCAAAGCTGGCTGCTATGGCGCAACGCACCACTAGATGGCGTTACACGACCACCAGCTGATCGCTACAGCGACACTGCTAACGGACGCCAAGGTTCAAAACGGAGGCGCGCGATTTGAAAGACGCAAAATTAAGTGGAAGGCTTCCACTTCCGGAGAAAGAGGGGAGTGTGAGGAGCCATATTCACTTATAGCGCCTCACAAAAAGCGATTGCATTTATAGCCGCATCCGGACCAGAGCTGCGGCGAATTCGCATGCTGTCTCGCTCTGACACAGGATGTCAGCGCTAAGGTACGTGTTTGGCACATGGGAGCCGCAAAACACGTACCGCAAAAGTCGTGGCAAAGTGCCGTTGGTGTGCGAGCGGTGCATCCACGAAATATAGTGGTCACTGTCACACCAACGACAGGCGTGATCAGCAACGAGGAAACGTTGTTGCTAGGCAAATCTCACTGGAAAGATCACGCCACCTTTGCCCTTGGCACGACATTGGCAGCGCTGACAGGCCCCGGTCCAGCGAGACAGCAGAAGAGTATAAAAGAAGCCGCCTTGGACAGAGCGGCAGGTTAGTTGAGTACAAGTTAGTTGAGTACAAGTTTGTTGAGTACAAGTTAGTTGAGTACGAGTTAGTGGAGTACGGAGTCAATACGAAATAAGTGAAAATCAGTGCGAAACATAAAGAAATCCTACGCGAAAGGATAAGTTAAGAATTTAAGGATTCATATCGCAATAAGGACAAAGCAGATCGTGTCCTTAGCGATTAACAAACATTTTACCGAGAAATCGATACGCGAAATTTAGCCAGCCTTGGGGTGCGTTGCATTTGCAAAGCAACCTCGAATT
Organism: Scaptomyza flava; assembly: GCA_030179655.1. Classification (NCBI taxonomy): domain Eukaryota; kingdom Metazoa; phylum Arthropoda; class Insecta; order Diptera; family Drosophilidae; genus Scaptomyza; species Scaptomyza flava. Next base: position 175,500 of record JARNME010000460.1, on the reverse strand, counting down.
AAAACCAAGTACCAGACAAGTGAGCCTGGCGAAGGACAGGTGAAGCTAAAGCCAGAGCTTGAGAGTAGGCGACACTATTGGCGAAATCCTTGTGGTAACACGGAGGCCATAGTAGAGCCTGGCGAATTCGGGCGTTGCTAGCTAAAGCCTCGTTTAGTAGACGAAACACTGACTCTGAATATTTGGTGCAACGAGAGCGCCAGCATTGCAAATAAAACCACGACACAAGAGCCGTACGATTTACTAAACTCTAATAAGAAATATCATTAAGTGCACAGCAATTGTAAAACCCAACGTGATACTAGCAGAGAGTGCAGTTTAAAATATATGTATTAAAAGTAAAACCAAATTGTGTTCTTATTGCCGCAGCCGCCACAAACATAAATTTGTTGGCACGTACCCTCAGCACCGCGAGAGTTAGCCCAGCTAAAACCCGCGTAACTTTAGGTTCGTTACAAGGTTGACAGTTAAAATATATTAAAGCAATCAATTATAAAGTGAAAAATCAATGTCCGATCGATTCCCTGTTAAAATTAAGAGAACTTGTTAAGGACAACTTGTTAAGGACAAACAACATCAATAGAAGAATTTTTGAAACCCGATAATGAGTACACAACACATACAACACATTTTTGGAACTATGTCTTTTTTCACTATTTTATATCTAAAAAAAAAAATGGGCAAAAACGGGGAAATGTAACTTGTTGCATTTAAAAGAGGAATAATCAAAGAAATTAATTTGAAAAAATAGCCGATATAATGTGATATAATTTTTTTTTATTTTCCATGAAAGTTGAGAAATAGTGAAAGAGTGGATAGTTGCTAAATATTGATTTGCCTGGCCAAACGCAAAACAAACAGTACAATTTTTTTTTTATTCTTTTCTTAATAAATAGATCTATCAATAGAACCAAAAATAATGACGATCCGTACCTTAGTTTTTGAGATATTGTACCTCAAAGCCGACCAATTTACCTTAAAATTGTGATTTTTATGTAACACAAAAAATCAGACAACTTTGAAAAGCTATATCTTCTAAACAAAAAATCCGGTTACATTAAGGATTGCAGATTTGAAATCGTTGCAAAATTTCCTATAAAGTGGGTTCATTCAATATTTTTTAGAGGCGCATGCAATTTTTGATTTTTGACACCTGACTTGTTCTACGGGCGCCACTGTGCGACGCTCGTCTTGCTCGCGTTGTCGCTGGCCACAATTCTCGCGTTGACTCATTGTCTTAAGCGAGGTGAAGAATTTGTTAGTGCCTTTTGTTGTATACGTTATTATTTGTTAAAAGTCAATTGTTTTGTTTGAATTGCAGATTTTTAAAAGCAATTTGTGAAGATACATTGCACTTAGCGTCTTTTCGCATAAAATATATATTTTATAAGCTTTTATATCACTGCACTTTTGCGTTTGGGAATTAATTAACCGGACCACGATGAGAAAACACGTCTGCATTCGACGACAGTTGCGTTTAGCAGACAGACATATAGTACTTGAAAGCCTACGGTGTTGATCTACATATTAATTAAGAATAAACATATCTGGGATCAAGCATGCTTTCGTTTATGCAGCACAGAAAAAAAAATATAATGACTCGGTTCAAAAATTGAGAGGCAAAACTCTTAAATTTAAAGGCAATATATAAAGTCAAATAACATAAAGAATTAAATAAAATTAAATAGCAAAATAAAAAAACATTATACAAATATTATTAGAATGGAATGACATACTACTTTTAAATCTTACTCCCACCGTATTATATGTAAAGGAAAATGGACCAAGAAAATAGATTGTGGACCTAAACAAGAACAACTTTATCTCGCTCTTTCAATGCACGAATTATAACCCACAAGAATCATAATAGAATATAGTCTAGCAAAACTACTTACTACTTACTACTTGAAGTCTAAACGGTCTTAAGACCATGAATCCTAAGTTAGTGAAAATTATTGTAAATGACTTGCTTGCGCTCTTTTTATTAGTTTAACATACAACTATTTCTTTACCAACATAAAAAAGAAAAATAAATCTTACCATACAATTATTAAACCAAATCTTATTATTTGGAGCCTCCTCCACAAACAGTATACAATAAAATCAAACCCTAATCTAAAATCAAAAAACAGGATCAAAAGCTAGGGTGTATAAAACGACTAATACAAAGGAAGAAAAAACCGAAAATACCAATATTTAGTGGGTATAAACCAATTTGGTGATAGTTAAAGTACATTATTTTAAAAACACACTACAATTAAAAATTTTAAGTACTCTACCGCCCGTTTTGCAAAATACCGACTCTCAAGTCATCTCGAGCTTTAGTACATCACAACCGTATTTTGCCATCCAAACTCAATACTAATGCAAAGGTTCAAGAATAATAAAACACAATACAATGGTTTCACGAATTAAATAAATAACTCAGATCATGAAAAAATAAATCCTTTAGCGACAATAAGTTTTGAGCACTAAAGAAAATAAGTCTCCTTAAGAAATAATTATAATAATTATATGAATAAATACGCCCTAATAACATGGCATCTAATTATACTTAACCCTTAAATTAAAACATTAACGTATTCATACTTTTCGAAACAGTGTAAGACTCATATCTCGAACTGATAAGCTAGTTCAATGCACTTCCTTATTAAATGCAAGAAAAATGGGGAGAATGAAATGAATGAAATAAATATTACCATCCATCAATTATAAGAAATTAGTAACGAAATTTTGTAAGTTCAAGCAATGAGTTTGGAAATATAAAAATCTAACATAATCACTAAAAAAGTAGAAATGTACATAGGTTCACAGTTGAAATATATTAAAGCAATCAATTATAAAGTGAAAAATCAATGTCCGATCGATTTCTCTGTTAAAATTAAGTTAACTTGTTAAGGACAATAATACAATCTATATCGTTTTAAGCGTAAAGCCTAGTCAAAATAGCTAACTACATAACATAAAATGTTTAAAAATCTGTAGAATACTAAGTTGAAGAAAACGATAATAATAATCTCAATAAACTATGAAGTATAAATATTAAGAAAAAAAATTATTATGTTAAAACATGATTTACTATACCATTGACTTAAAAAAAATCATGGAGTATGACTTGTGTGTTCTACCGGCTATAACTATATGTCATTAATCATTAATCCCTCAACGGAACAAGCTTAATATAAATCAAATTTAACATACTACAAAAATCTATAAAAAAAAAAATATAAAAAATTATAGATATATATGAAATAAAATTAAAACATACCCATATGAAAAACGAAATTTGATAGTTTCTTAACAAAGTACACCAATTTAAAAATGTTCATTGGTTTATTAAAAAGTTATACTAATTAGCTCTATAAAAGTAACAGAAATCAGTGCAATAATCAAAACAGATATATGCAAATAAAGGTTAGAAACGTAAGGAGCGAACAAGTTGGGTGTGCGTTAAGAGGAGGGACAATCAATTAACATACCACCTCCATTTCATAGACGCTCGTGTATAGAATCGCATAAGGGAGCGTGTTTTAATATAATAATACAAGCAGGATCACTTTCCCCAATAACACTTTTCCCCTCTAACACTTACTCTCTCTAATACTAACTCTCTCTTTCTCCCTCTAACACTTTCCTCCTCTTACAACTTCCCCTATAATATTTCAAACTAAATCTGCGAGTCTCAATACTCTTTTGATGATCTTGGTGCTGCTGCTGCGAAAAAATTCCCATCCCTTGCTTACATAACACTCAGGATTGTTGTTGTTCTTGTTGTTGTTGGTTTTGCTTTTGATCATAACAATGCGGCCTACGAATGTACTGCCCTTTGACTAGCGTACTTCAAACAAGCACAATCTTGTCTCAATCCTTTTATTCTTTTATCCCAGGTTTTCACAAACATTCATTGTTTATGTTTTGCCTGCAAGTGTGCAAGACAACGCACGTCAAACAGCCGCCCTCTCGACTCTCTTATCTACTTATTCGTATCTAAGAACCTGCTCACAGTTGACTCTCTCTCTCTCTTATCTACTAACTTGTAGCTAAGCAACCTGTGCACACTTGACTCTAGCATTTAATAGTTTCATAGGCAATGTACTTTGCTCACTGAACCTCACGGACGGTGATACCTATAACACATAAGCCAACTAATGTACTTGACCTTTGACTAGCGCACTTCAAGCATGCACAAACTTGTCTCTAAGTCTTCCTCCCTCTAACACTTTCTTGCACACAGTATCCTTCTTACACTATCCCCCTCTAACTTTTTCCTCTTCTAACACCTTCTCCCTCTAACACTTTCCACCTCTATCCTTTCCCCCTCTTACACCTTCTCTCTCTAACACTCCCCCTCTACACCTTCCCCTCTAACTCTTCATAATCTAGCTGTACAAGTCTCTTGTTTAAAAACAATGTGTTGATCTTGCTGCTGCTGCTGCGACAGAAAATTCCCATCCTTGCACACATAACCCAATTACAATGCACGTGTGCAGAGCAACGTATTTAAAACTGAAGCACACTTGACTCTAGCACTAAATGGTTAAATAGCTAAAACTGATCCTGTCATTATCACAACCATTAAGATCAATGATTATGGCTTGCTTGTCAAACAGGAGCACACTTGACTCTAATACAAATTGGTTACATAGCTAAAACTGATCGTGTGAACACTGATCTTCACATACCAGATCCCTTGCTCACAAACCCACATGAATGTAGTTATTGTTGTTGTTGACAAAAACAATGTATGTTTTGGCGTGCTTGCACGTGTTCAAGGCAACGCACTTAAAACAGCAGCACACTTGACACCCGATCCTATGGTCACTGATTCTCAAGGATGCTGTTGATGATGTTGCTCTTGACAATAACAATGCATGCCGTGGCTTGCTTGCAGGGGGTAAAAGACAACACACGTGCAAACAGATGTACACTTAACACCAGTTTCTATGATCACTGATTCTCGCAACCATAACAATGCGGCCTAGGAATGTCATGCCTTTGTCCTTAATACCTAGTATAATTAAAGCGGGGCACGATCATGGGAAAAAGGGTCATAACTTATAGTATTGGGGGGGTAATAAAAGTGTCAACAAAGGGTCATAAATTTAGGTATGGGGGGTAATAAAAGTGTCAAAAAAAGGGATCATATTACTTATTGGGGTCATAAATTATGATTTGGGGTTAATTAAAGTGACAGCTACTTCCTGGGGTAGAACCACCAGTTCCCTACTACTGATAGCCACTTATGGTATATACGCTCAAAGCAAGAACTTTAAGATTCGAGATTGATTTTAAGTTTAAAACGAGTAAGACGTCTCGCACTTGCATTCTTGTAAAACATAACTGTCAATACTACAATAAACTACTAAAGTGCTTATTAGTGATAATATAAAATAAAACAGTGTTTTTATTTCAACAAAAACTACATCAGGGTAGACAACAAAATCCTTAAAAACTTTTCTTCGAAAAGAAACAAAAGTCACGCAACGCCTCAAGTGCAAGAAAAATAAAAGAAATTTTTTTTTCTTTCCTCAACCAACAAAACTTTTCTTCGAAAGGAAACAAAAGTCACGCAACGCCTCAAGTGCAAGAAAAAATAAGAGAAATTTTTTTTTCTTTAACCGACAAAACTGTTTACAAATGCAACTACATGGAGACGCCCAAAGGACATCGCTAAGACACATGGCTTCGGACTGGAATACCCTAAGAGATATCCTGATCAGCACTTACAAGACGCAAACATCTTACGAGGAGCTACTAAGGAAGCTGTAATACACCCAATACGGAGGAAGTATACGTAAGTTCATCGAAGGAATAGAAACTATGTCTTTTGTCATAATTAATAAGCTAATAATAGAAGGCAACCAACAGAATACAACACTATATACAAACGCAATGAGCAGTACAATAAAAGACGAAATTGTAAGATATAACCACAGTGAATAAATTAAAATAAGTAGCACAGAAAGAAGGAGTTCATGAAAATTACGTATCTGACAGATCCAAGAGCACAAGTAACACAACTTTCAGCAAACCAAACAAAAACATTATACTTCCAAATATCAAAACCGCAACAACTCAGGTTATAGAAACCAACGGTGAACTGTCCACGACGTTGGTATCGATGCCACCGCTTTTGGGATGCACTTTTAAGGGATCGCGGTCACTCCTTTTTCCGATTCGAGGCCCTCCTGCCATCCGTCTACTCGCTCTAACGGCTCCAAGGCTCTCAACCAGTTTTCCTCTTGATCCAGCGCTGTCGCCTTCTCGCGATGAAAACGTTTGATGGCGTTACAGAATTGTGTTGACGACTCGCTTTTGTCCTTTCCCTTCTGGTTCGACTGCTGCGCCTACCTCCTCTGGGATTGGGGATATCCCCGCCGCCCCCTCAGGTGTCTTTTCTTCGATAGCCTCGAAAATTAGAGTTAATGCTGGTTGTTCAGCGTATGCTCTCGTGCGCGTGCCCTCTCTGTGATGATCGTCGCGGTCTCCACCGTCATCGTGGTAACCGGGATTGGTTCTCTCTCGGAACAGCTGCTCCCCTCGGCGTCCTCCACATGAGGTGTCCCCAGGACATTCCCCTGTCGCTCCAGCGTAGACTCCGCGTTGCCTCCGTCTATCTCTTTGGTCGGTGCTCCGCCTGTCTGGCTCTTTGCCATCGGGCCCTGATGCTATCCTCCATCCTGTCAAATTAGTGGGGTGGTAAAAAACATCTAGAAATTCTTTCCTGAAGACGTCCCATGTCTCGTCTTTTAGCCTACTCGTTGAGAACCAGCTCGCTTTTTTCAGCTCATGGTCATATCAGGTTTGTAGTCCCTCTGTCCCACCTATGTACTAGTCACAGGGGGAATAACAGGCAGCCCTGCAAGCAGCCCTTATCTGCCGCCTTACTGGCGAATTCTGCGCTTTCCCGAGTGGTGGAAACTCCCCTCTCGATGACCCAGACAAAGTCAGTAAGTCTGACTCTGACTTTTGCCGCTGTCGCATACCTATATTGAATGTATTACACGAGGCGGACGGTTCTGAAACTTTCAAAAATTGTAATTCCCACTCGGCCAATCGCTTCCAAGTTTCCGTACGATGACCACCTTACCTTATGAATGCACATACCCGTTTCCTTAAATCGTCTACCTTTCCCGTTTGATCCAGGCCCAGTTCGTGGGCGACGCGCTCCAGTTCTTCTTTCCGGCAATTGAAGACCCATCGTGCACCTACGCCTGGGTTTCCACGGTCCTCCGGTGATGAAATTTGTGGCTCAGTCATCGTTGGTTAAAATCCGGCTGTGCTCTGATCCCTTGATAATGCCGTCAATATCCTTCTCTTTTTTCTAAATTTTATTTATTATTTTATTATCTTTTTATTTATTATTATTTATTTATTATATTTATATTATTTTATTTTATTTTTATTATTATTTATTAAAATTATTATTTATTCTCATTATTATTTTATTTATTATTTATTTTATTTATTTTTTATTTATTATTTATTTTATTAATTATTTTATTTATTATTTAATAATATTTATTTTATTTTATTATTATTTATTTATCTCTCCTTTTTATTTATTTATTTTATTTATTTATATATATATATTTTTTTTTTGAACTTGCACTGATTAAGTTTTCCATTTGATTAAATTTTCCCTTGTGAAACGTTCGTTTAATTAAATTTGTTCATTTATTTCGACCGATTTTCTACTTTACTTGTTCCACTGTTTAATTTGCACTTTTCAACTATTCTCGTCTCAGCGTTTGATTGTTCGCCGCCACGCCCAAAACTAGTCACACTTTGTCGATTTGGCGCGTGCTGTACTTCGAGCGTTGACCCGCACTCTGCTTCGTTAAGCAACCGGCGTCCACGTCTTCGCCGTCACTTTCGTTAACTTGCAGGTGTACAACTCCCGTTCACTTAATCGGCTCGCCCGTTTCAACCGTCAAAATCTTTGTTTCACCCACGCGCGATCGAACAGAGTATGGTGGTGCATATATCGTTTCATAAACTTCACACTCGTTAGGCGATGCTTCATTATTTGTAATTATATTATTATATTTATTTTATTATTTGTTGTTATTATACTTATTTATTATTTGTTGTTATTTTATTTATTTTATTATATGTTATTATTATATTTATTTTATTATTTATTTAATTTAACCTTCGTTTGCGAACTCTTTCCTTTGTAACCAAAACTTTCCCACCAAATCACGAATATTCTCGCCCTACTGTTCGACGCTCACAGCTGCGCTCGAAACCAACTGGCTTTTGATAATATGGCGCGTGCTGTACTTTTTGTCGTTGACCCGTTGCACAGCGCCGTTATGCGATCGGTGTTTACCTTCTCGCCGTCACTTTCGTTGCGCCGCTAATCGCAAAAAAAAAAACACTATCGCCTTTTCGTTTTGTTTAACTGCGCGCACGATAACCAGGGTATCGACGAGTATATGCGGATAAATTTTGCAATTTACACATGTTCGTACCACGTTTGGAGCTTTTATTTCCAACTTGTAATAAGTCTATTTCACTTATGCGTCCCTGCTCGGGCGCCACTTGTAAGGTAGAGATTTTGGCTGGAGTATATATCTCAGTCCGTCCAAAGTTCCGCGTCACAAGAAAATTTATTGAAAATATCAGCGACGCCTTGTGAAATGCAGACACGTGTAGTTTGTGTCGTCCGACACCCGCGTTGGTCGAAAACGGCTGAGTGATCGGGGGGGAGGGAGACGTACTAGGCGACAATCGAAAGAACAGCAGATGGGGTGGGGGTTTAATTTTAAGTAAATTATTAAACGTTTATTTGCTTCACTTTATTATTTATGGTTCTGCGTTATATTTTTCTTTCGAACTTACAACTATACTTTATTTTACTCCGCTTAACTAATATATCAACTCAAGACTTTCCGACACGCGTGGGTTCAATCCAACTTCTCTCCGCTAACTCCGAATTGACGACCTCCTCTCGTGGGACATAACCGCACGCCTTTAATTCCAACCACCGACTGATATGTCGGTCTCGCGCTCGGCCTGAGCACGCTATTCCTCTTCTTGTGGATCGCGACACCTTGATCGTGGGTCGCGAACGCGCATCCGACCTTCGCTCTTCTTACGCTGGTCTGGCCGCTCTTACACCTTGCTTACTAATTGCCTTTACCCTTCACCATACTATATCTATGTTCTATTTTAATGTTAAGTCTAATACAATGATATGCTATTCTGTGTGTTATGTTGAAGGTATATGTATGTTTTACATGTAATGTATTGTGGGGGAGGCCTGAGCTGGGCCCACCTCACAACACACTTTTTTTTTATTCTAGATTTTATCTAGATCATTAGCCTTGCTAAGATATTTTTTTCTCAGGCATTTGTTGTGCAGCTTATATAATTTAAACAACATATTTGCACTCAGAATGACAACGATAACTATTAGCAAAGTATTTGTTATTCCTAGATCTACACTACTTGATTTTACTTTATTTATAACATTAGCGGTGCCCATTTTGGCCAATTCTGTATCATAAATGTTTTCTATTTTAGATATTTTATTATGGTCCTTTGCATTCTCCAGGGCACTGAGTTCTTAATGTATTGAGGAGAAGGTGGTTTGGATTGTGTTTTAAGTCGCTTTGATTCTTCATCAAGAAAGACTAGCTCATCTGCTAGCCTCTTGGTATTTTCCCATGTCGGGGGCTTGATGCTAGTATATAGCAGCTTACAAATTTCAGCATTGCGATTTTTTATACGCAGCTGTATGCCTCCACGATTTCTTTTTTTTCTTGACTCGGGCTTACTGGCAGTCGTTGCATTTACCGTATTAAATTTAAACAACTTACTCACTCAGTGGAGCGTTTCTGTATCTAGTCAAAAAGAAACTTTTCGATTGTTTTTCATAGTAAGACGTCGCTTTGCCTTCTTTTTCGATTAGCGTGTTTCTGTAACTGTGTTGAAATAAACTAATCGAAATATCGATCGAAATAATTGTCACTAGCTCTGCTAGTAGTGAGAACTTATTTTAATGAAATTGTGCCAAAATGAAAAATTATGCAAATAAATTGCATTATGCTAAGTTATAATTAGTATTTTATTTGTTTTATATATTTATAGAAAAGAGTGAATACAGGCAGAGTAACCAAAGGCCAAAAAAATAAAATTTTGGAACTTATGCAGGCGAACAAGCGGATAGCATGCGGACAATTTGCCGGACCAAACAGCGCAGCAACCAGTCAACTTTTTTGGAAAAAAGCCGCAGAGGAGCTGAATGCATGCGGAGGTGCTGCAAAGAACAGCTATCAATGGAAAAAGGTATTTATACGCAAGCGTAAATGTGGCTAATAAAAATTTTGCTCTAAAGCTCAACTTTTATTTCGAAAAGTGCTGATTAGATTGGAAGGCAAGCGTTAAAAAGCAGCAGTGTGCCTACAACCACTTCCAGAAACAAACCGGCATTCTGCCAGCGATGCAAGGACCAAGGCCAGTTGAGGGCATTGATGACGAGGTTTTGCAGTTTTTCGCAACTGATGTGTTCGATGGGGATGGAAGGGCTTGTGCAAGTGGTTTGAATGAAACGGTATTTTTCTAAAACTACGTAAATGTAAGATTCGCACATATAAAATAAATATGTTTTCACTATTTTTAGATAACATCCAGTGCAACATATTTTGTCATGGAGGAGGTAGAATACCTTGATGAGTCAAATGTGACTGAATCAATGGAATGCACTGTGGTAGAAATGTTGCCGGAAGAGGCAGCCACGAGTCGTCGCCAAAAGCCCCCGTCATATTCTAGCGCATTGGAAGCGGCTAAGAAAAAAAGTGCAGACCAACATGCAGAAAAATGCAAGTTTTGAACGCCATATTACGCTGCGTTCAAAACATAGAGTCCAAACTCAAATAGTCCTCCACATGAGGTGTCCCCAGGACATTCCCCTGTCGCTCCAGCGTAGACTCCGCGTTGCCTCCGTCTATCTCTTTGGTCGGTGCTCCGCCTGTCTGGCTCTTTGCCGTCGGGCCCTGATGCTATCCTCCATCCTGTCAAAATAGTGGGGTGGTAAAAAAATCTAGAAATTCTTTCCTGAAGACGTCCCATGTCTCGTCTTTTAGCCTACTCGTTGAGAACCAGCTCGCTGCCGAGTCTGTGAAGGCCTCGCTCATTGCCCTGGGGATACGGTCTAGCTCTACCTCGTATGTCATCGCGCGTTCCTCAAGTGCCTCTATGAGCTCAATTGGGTCAGAGTGACCTTCAAAACGGAATCCCCATTTCCTAATATGCTCGGGGACGACCACGACATGTTTGCTTTTTTCAGCTCATGGTCATATCAGGTTTTTAGTCCCTCTGTCCCACCTATGTACTAGTCACAGGGGAATAACAGGCAGCCCTGCAAGCAGCCCTTATCTGCCGCCTTACTGGCGAATTCTGCGCTTGCCCGAGTGGTGGAAACTCCCCTCTCGATGACCCAGACAAAGTCAGTAAGTCTGATTCTGACTTTTGCCGCTGTCGCATACCTATATTGAATGTATTACACGAGGCGGACGGTTCTGAAACTTTCAAAAATTGTAATTCCCACTCGGCCAATCGCTTCCAAGTTTCCGTACGATGACCACCTTACCTTATGAATGCACATACCCGTTTCCTTAAATCGTCTACCTTTCCCGTTCGATCCAGGCCCAGTTCGTGGGCGACGCGCTCCAGTTCTTCTTTCCGGCAATTGAAGACCCATCGTGCACCTACGCCTGGGTTTCCACGGTCCTCCGGTGATGAAATTTGTGGCTCAGTCATCGTTGGTTAAAATCCGGCTGTGCTCTGATCCCTTGATAATGCCGTCAATATCCTTCTCTTTTTTCTAAATTTTATTTATTATTTTATTATCTTTTTATTTATTATTATTTATTTATTATATTTATATTATTTTATTTTATTTTTATTATTATTTATTAAAATTATTATTTATTCTCATTATTATTTTATATATTATTTATTTTATTTAATTTTTATTTATTATTTATTTTATTAATTATTTTATTTATTATTTAATAATATTTATTTTATTTTATTATTATTTATTTATCTCTCCTTTTTTATTTATTTATTTTATTTATTTTATATATATATATTTTTTTTTTGAACTTGCACTGATTAAGTTTTCCATTTGATTAAATTTTCCCTTGTGAAACGTTCGTTTAATTAAATTTGTTCATTTATTTCGACCGATTTTCTACTTTACTTGTTCCACTGTTTAATTTGCACTTTTCAACTATTCTCGTCTCAGCGTTTGATTGTTCGCCGCCTCGCCCAAACTAGTCACACTTTGTCGATTTGGCGCGTGCTGTACTTCGAGCGTTGACCCGCACTCTGCTTCGTTAAGCAACCGGCGTCCACGTCTTCGCCGTCACTTTCGTTAACTTGCAGGTGTACAACTCCCGTTCACTTAATCGGCTCGCCCGTTTCAACCGTCAAAATCTTTGTTTCACCCACGCGCGATCGAACAGAGTATGGTGGTGCATATATCGTTTCATAAACTTCACACTCGTTAGGCGATGCTTCATTATTTGTAATTATATTATTATATTTATTTTATTATTTGTTGTTATTATACTTATTTATTATTTGTTGTTATTTTATTTATGTTATTATTTGTTATTATTATATTTATTTATTATTTATTTAATTTAACCTTCGTTTGCGAACTCTTTCCTTTGTCACCAAAACTTTCCCATCAAATCACCAATATTCTCGCCCCACTGTTCGACGCTCACAGCTGCGCTCGAAACCAACTGGCTTTTGATAATATGGCGCGTGCTGTACTTTTTGTAGTTGACCCGTTGCACAGCGCCGTTATGCGATCGGTGTTTACCTTCTCACCGTCACTTTCGTTGCGCCGCTAATCGCACAAAAAAAACTCTGTCGCCCTTTCGTTTTTGTTTAACTGCGCGCACGATAACCAGGGTATCGACGAGTATATGCGGATAAATTTTGCAATTTAAACATGTTCGTACCACGTTTGGAGCTTTTATTTCCAACTTGTAATAAGTCTATTTCACTTATGCGTCCCTGCTCGGGCGCCACTTGTAAGGTAGAGATTTGGCTGGAGTATATATCTCAGTCCGTCCAAAGTTCCGCGTCACAAGAAAATTTATTAAAAATATCAGCGACGCCTTGTGAAATGCAGACACGTGTAGTTTGTGTCGTCCGACACCCGCGTTGGTCGAAAACGGCTGAGTGATCGGGGGGGAGGGAGACGTACTAGGCGAAAATCGAAAGAACAGCAGATGGGGTGGGGGTTTAATTTTAAGTAAATTATTAAACGTTTATTTGCTTCACTTTATTATTTATGGTTCTGCGTTATATTTTTCTTTCGAACTTACAACTATACTTTATTTTACTCCGCTTAACTAATATATCAACTCAAGACTTTCCGACACGCGTGGGTTCAATCCAACTTCTCTCCGCTAACTCCGAATTGACGACCTCCTCTCGTGGGACATAACCGCACGCCTTTAATTCCAACCACCGACTGATATGTCGGTCTCGCGCTCGGCCTGAGCACGCTATTCCTCTTCTTGTGGATCGCGACACCTTGATCGTGGGTCGCGAACGCGCATCCGACCTTCGCTCTTCTTACGCTGGTCTGGCCGCTCTTACACCTTGCTTACTAATTGCCTTTACCCTTCACCATACTATATCTATGTTCTATTTTAATGTAAGTCTAATACAATGATATGCTATTCTGTGTGTTATGTTGAAGGTATATGTATGTTTTACATGTAATGTATTGTGGGGGAGGCCTGAGCTGGGCCCACCTCACAACACACTTTTTTTTTTATTCTAGATTTTATCTAGATCATTAGCCTTGCTAAGATATTTTTTTCTCAGGCATTTGTTGTGCAGCTTATATAATTTAAACAACATATTTGCACTCAGAATGACAACGATAACTATTAGCAAAGTATTTGTTATTCCTAGATCTACACTACTTGATTTTACTTTATTTATAACATTAGCGGTGCCCATTTTGGCCAATTCTATATCATAAATGTTTTCTATTTTAGATATTTTATTATGGTCCTTTGCATTCTCCAGGGCACTGAGTTCTTAATGTATTGAGGAGAAGGTGGTTTGGATTGTGTTTTAAGTCGCTTTGATTCTTCATCAAGAAAGACTAGCTCATCTGCTAGCCTCTTGGTATTTTCCCATGTCGGGGGCTTGATGCTAGTATATAGCAGCTTACAAATTTCAGCATTGCGATTTTTTATACGCAGCTGTAAGCCTCCACGATTTCTTTTTTTTCTTGACTCGGGCTTACTGGCAGTCGTTGCATTTACCGTATTAAATTTAAACAACTTACTCACTCAGTGGTGCGTTTCTGTATCTAGTCAAAAAGAAACTTTTCGATTGTTTTTCATAGTAAGACGTCGCTTTGCCTTGTTTTTCGATTAGCGTGTTTCTGTAACTGTGGTGAAATAAACTAATCGAAATATCGATCGAAATAATTGTCACTAGCTCTGCTATTAGTGAGAACTTATTTTAATGAAATTGTGCCAAAATGAAAATTATGCAAATAAATTGCATTATGCTAAGTTATAATTAGTATTTTATTTGTTTTATATATTTATAGAAAAGAGTGAATACAGGCAGAGTAACCAAAGGCCAAAAAATAAAATTTTGGAACTTATGCAGGCGAACAAGCGGATAGCATGCGGACAATTTGCCGGACCAAACAGCGCAGCCACCAGTCAACTTTTTTGGAAAAAAGCCGCAGAGGAGCTGAATGCATGCGGAGGTGCTGCAAAGAACAGCTATCAATGGAAAAAGGTATTTATACGCAAGCGTAAATGTGGCTAATAAAAATTTTGCTCTAAAGCTCAACTTTTATTTCGAAAAGTGCTGATTAGATTGGAAGGCAAGCGTTAAAAAGCAGCAGTGTGCCTACAACCACTTCCAGAAACAAACCGGCATTCTGCCAGCGATGCAAGGACCAAGGCCAGTTGAGGGCATTGATGACGAGGTTTTGCAGTTTTTCGCAACTGATGTGTTCGATGGGGATGGAAGGGCTTGTGCAAGTGGTTTGAATGAAACGGTATTTTTCTAAAACTACGTAAATGTAAGATTCGCACATATAAAATAAATATGTTTTCACTATTTTTAGATAACATCCAGTGCAACATATTTTGTCATGGAGGAGGTAGAATACCTTGATGAGTCAAATGTGACTGAATCAATGGAATGCACTGTGGTAGAAATGTTGCCGGAAGAGGCAGCCACGAGTCGTCGCCAAAAGCCCCCGTCATATTCTAGCGCATTGGAAGCGGCTAAGAAAAAAAGTGCAGACCAACATGCAGAAAAAATGCAAGTTTTGAACGCCATATTACGCTGCGTTCAAAACATAGAGTCCAAACTCAAATAGTCCTCCACATAAGGTGTCCCCAGGACATTCCCCTGTCGCTCCAGCGTAGACTCCGCGTTGCCTCCGTCTATCTCTTTGGTCGGTGCTCCGCCTGTCTGGCTCTTTGCCGTCGGGCCCTGATGCTATCCTCCATCCTGTCAAAATAGTGGGGTGGTAAAAAAAATCTAGAAATTCTTTCCTGAAGACGTCCCATGTCTCGTCTTTTAGCCTACTCGTTGAGAACCAGCTCGCTGCCGAGTCTGTGAAGGCCTCGCTCATTGCCCTGGGGATACGGTCTAGCTCTACCTCGTATGTCATCGCGCGTTCCTCAAGTGCCTCTATGAGCTCAATTGGGTCAGAGTGACCTTCAAACGGAATCCCCATTTCCTAATATGCTCGGGGACGACCACGACATGTTTGCTTTTTTCAGCTCATGGTCATATCAGGTTTTTAGTCCCTCTGTTCCACCTATGTACTAGTCACAGGGGAATAACAGGCAGCCCTGCAAGCAGCCCTTATCTGCCGCCTTACTGGCGAATTCTGCGCTTGCCCTGTCGCATACCTATATTGAATGTATTACACGAGGCGGACGGTTCTGAAACTTTCAAAAATTGTAATTCCCACTCGGCCAATCGCTTCCAAGTTTCCGTACGATGACCACCTTACCTTATGAATGCACATACCCGTTTCCTTAAATCGTCTACCTTTCCCGTTTGATCCAGGCCCAGTTCGTGGGCGACGCGCTCCAGTTCTTCTTTCCGGCAATTGAAGACCCATCGTGCACCTACGCCTGGGTTTCCACGGTCCTCCGGTGATGAAATTTGTGGCTCAGTCATCGTTGGTTAAAATCCGGCTGTGCTCTGATCCCTTGATAATGCCGTCAATATCCTTCTCTTTTTTCTAAATTTTATTTATTATTTTATTATCTTTTTATTTTATTATTATTTATTTATTATATTTATATTATTTTATTTTATTTTTATTATTATTTATTAAAATTATTATTTATTCTCATTATTTTTTTATTTATTATTTATTTATTTAATTTTTATTTATTATTTTATTTTATTAATTATTTTATTTATTATTAATAATATTTATTTTATTTTATTATTATTTATTATCTCTCCTTTTTTATTTATTTATTTTATTTATTTTATATATATATATATTTTTTTTGCCCTTGTGAAACGTTCGTTTAATTAAATTTGTTCATTTATTTCGACCGATTTTCTACTTTACTTGTTCCACTGTTTAATTTGCACTTTTCAACTATTCTCGTCTCAGCGTTTGATTGTTCGCCGCCACGCCCAAAACTAGTCACACTTTGTCGATTTGGCGCGTGCTGTACTTCGAGCGTTGACCCGCACTCTGCTTCGTTAAGCAACCGGCGTCCACGTCTTCGCCGTCACTTTCGTTAACTTGCAGGTGTACAACTCCCGTTCACTTAATCGGCTCGCCCGTTTCAACCGTCAAAATCTTTGTTTCACCCACGCGCGATCGAACAGAGTATGGTGGTGCATATATCGTTTCATAAACTTCACACTCGTTAGGCGATGCTTCATTATTTGTAATTATATTATTATATTTATTTTATTATTTGTTGTTATTATACTTATTTATTATTTGTTGTTATTTTATTTATGTTATTATTTGTTATTATTATATTTATTTTATTATTTATTTAATTTAACCTTCGTTTGCGAACTCTTTCCTTTGTAACTAAACTTTCCCACCAAATCTCGAATATTCTCGCCCTACTGTTCGACGCTCACAGCTGCGCTCGAAACCAACTGGCTTTTGATAATATGGCGCGTGCTGTACTTTTTGTAGTTGACCCGTTGCACAGCGTCGTTATGCGATCGGTGTTTACCTTTTCGCCGTCACTTTCGTTGCGCCGCTAATCGCAAAAAAAAACTCTGTCGCCTTTTCGTTTTGTTTAACTGCGCGCACGATAACCAGGGTATCGACGAGTATATGCGGATAAATTTTGCACTTTACACATGTTCCTACCACGGTTGGAGCTTTTATTTCCAACTTGTAATAAGTCTATTTCACTTATGCGTCCCTGCTCGGGCGCCACTTGTAAGGTAGAGATTTTGGCTGGAGTATATATCTCAGTCCGTCCAAAGTTCCGCGTCACAAGAAAATTTATTGAAAATATCAGCGACGCCTTGTGAAATGCAGACACGTGTAGTTTGTGTCGTCCGACACCCGCGTTGGTCGAAAACGGCTGAGTGATCGGGGGGAGGGAGACGTACTAGGCGACAATCGAAAGAACAGCAGATGGGGTGGGGGTTTAATTTTAAGTAAATTATTAAACGTTTATTTGCTTCACTTTATTATTTATGGTTCTGCGTTATATTTTTCTTTCTTGCCTTAACCTTCGCCATACTATATCTATGTTCTATTGTAATGGTAAGTCTAATACAATGATATGCTGTTCTGTGTGTTATGTTGAAGGTATATGTATGTTTTACATGTAATGTATTGTGGGGGAGGCCTGAGCTGGGCCCACCTCACAACACACTTTTTTTTTATTCTAGATTTTATCTAGATCATTAGCCTTGCTAAGATATTTTTTTCTCAGGCATTTGTTGTGCAGCTTATATAATTTAAACAACATATTTGCACTCAGAATGACAACGATAACTATTAGCAAAGTATTTGTTATTCCTAGATCTACACTACTTGATTTTACTTTATTTATAACATAAGCGGTGCCCATTTTGGCCAATTCTATATCATAAATGTTTTCTATTTTAGATATTTTATTATGGTCCTTTGCATTCTCCAGGGCACTGAGTTCTTAATGTATTGAGGAGAAGGTGGTTTGGATTGTGTTTTAAGTCGCTTTGATTCTTCATCAAGAAAGACTAGCTCATCTGCTAGCCTCTTGGTATTTTCCCATGTCGGGGGCTTGATGCTAGTATATAGCAGCTTACAAATTTCAGCATTGCGATTTTTTATACGCAGCTGTATGCCTCCACGATTTCTTTTTTTTCTTGACTCGGGCTTACTGGCAGTCGTTGCATTTACCGTATTAAATTTAAACAACTTACTCACTCAGTGGTGCGTTTCTGTATCTAGTCAAAAAGAAACTTTTCGATTGTTTTTCATAGTAAGACGTCGCTTTGCCTTCTTTTTCGATTAGCGTGTTTCTGTAACTGTGGTGAAATAAACTAATCGAAATATCGATCGAAATAATTGTCACTAGCTCTGCTATTAGTGAGAACTTATTTTAATGAAATTGTGCCAAAATGAAAAATTATGCAAATAAATTGCATTATGCTAAGTTATAATTAGTATTTTATTTGTTTTATATATTTATAGAAAAGAGTGAATACAGGCAGAGTAACCAAAGGCCAAAAAAATAAAATTTTGGAACTTATGCAGGCGAACAAGCGGATAGCATGCGGACAATTTGCCGGACCAAACAGCGCAGCCACCAGTCAACTTTTTGGAATAAAGCCGCAGAGGAGCTGAATGCATGCGGAGGTGCTGCAAAGAACAGCTATCAATGGAAAAAGGTATTTATACGCAAGCGTAAATGTGGCTAATAAAAATTTTGCTCTAAAGCTCAACTTTTATTTCGAAAAGTGCTGATTAGATTGGAAGGCAAGCGTTAAAAAGCAGCAGTGTGCCTACAACCACTTCCAGAAACAAACCGGCATTCTGCCAGCGATGCAAGGACCAAGGCCAGTTGAGGGCATTGATGACGAGGTTTTGCAGTTTTTCGCAACTGATGTGTTCGATGGGGATGGAAGGGCTTGTGCAAGTGGTTTGAATGAAACGGTATTTTTCTAAAACTACGTAAATGTAAGATTCGCACATATAAAATAAATATGTTTTCACTATTTTTAGATAACATCCAGTGCAACATATTTTGTCATGGAGGAGGTAGAATACCTTGATGAGTCAAATGTGACTGAATCAATGGAATGCACTGTGGTAGAAATGTTGCCGGAAGAGGCAGCCACGAGTCGTCGCCAAAAGCCCCCGTCATATTCTAGCGCATTGGAAGCGGCTAAGAAAAAAAGTGCAGACCAACATGCAGAAAAATGCAAGTTTTGAACGCCATATTACGCTGCGTTCAAAACATAGAGTCCAAACTCAAATAGTCCTCCACATAAGGTGTCCCCAGGACATTCCCCTGTCGCTCCAGCGTAGACTCCGCGTTGCCTCCGTCTATCTCTTTGGTCGGTGCTCCGCCTGTCTGGCTCTTTGCCGTCGGGCCCTGATGCTATCCTCCATCCTGTCAAAATAGTGGGGTGGTAAAAAAAATCTAGAAATTCTTTCCTGAAGACGTCCCATGTCTCGTCTTTTAGCCTACTCGTTGAGAACCAGCTCGCTGCCGAGTCTGTGAAGGCCTCGCTCATTGCCCTGGGGATACGGTCTAGCTCTACCTCGTATGTCATCGCGCGTTCCTCAAGTGCCTCTATGAGCTCAATTGGGTCAGAGTGACCTTCAAAACGGAATCCCCATTTCCTAATATGCTCGGGGACGACCACGACATGTTTGCTTTTTCAGCTCATGGTCATATCAGGTTTTAGTCCCTCTGTCCCACCTATGTACTAGTCACAGGGGGAATAACAGGCAGCCCTGCAAGCAGCCCTTATCTGCCGCCTTACTGGCGAATTCTGCGCTTGCCCTGTCGCATACCTATATTGAATGTATTACACGAGGCGGACGGTTCTGAAACTTTCAAAAATTGTAATTCCCACTCGGCCAATCGCTTCCAAGTTTCCGTACGATGACCACCTTACCTTATGAATGCACATACCCGTTTCCTTAAATCGTCTACCTTTCCCGTTTGATCCAGGCCCAGTTCGTGGGCGACGCGCTCCAGTTCTTCTTTCCGGCAATTGAAGACCCATCGTGCACCTACGCCTGGGTTTCCACGGTCCTCCGGTGATGAAATTTGTGGCTCAGTCATCGTTGGTTAAAATCCGGCTGTGCTCTGATCCCTTGATAATGCCGTCAATATCCTTCTCTTTTTTCTAAATTTTATTTATTATTTTATTATCTTTTATTTTATTATTATTTATTTATTATATTTATATTATTTATTTTATTTTTATTATTATTTATTAAAATTATTATTTATTCTCATTATTATTTTATTTATTATTTATTTTTATTATTTAATTTTTATTTATTATTTTATTTTATTAATTATTTTATTTATTATTTAATAATATTTATTTTATTTTATTATTATTTATTTATCTCTCCTTTTTTATTATTTATTTTATTTATTTTATATATATATATATTTTTTTTGAACTTGCACTGATTAAGTTTTCCATTTGATTAAATTTTCCCTTGTGAAACGTTCGTTTAATTAAATTTGTTCATTTATTTCGACCGATTTTCTACTTTACTTGTTCCACTGTTTAATTTGCACTTTTCAACTATTCTCGTCTCAGCGTTTGATTGTTCGCCGCCACGCCCAAAACTAGTCACACTTTGTCGATTTGGCGCGTGCTGTACTTCGAGCGTTGACCCGCACTCTGCTTCGTTAAGCAACCGGCGTCCACGTCTTCGCCGTCACTTTCGTTAACTTGCAGGTGTACAACTCCCGTTCACTTAATCGGCTCGCCCGTTTCAACCGTCAAAATCTTTGTTTCACCCACGCGCGATCGAACAGAGTATGGTGGTGCATATATCGTTTCATAAACTTCACACTCGTTAGGCGATGCTTCATTATTTGTAATTATATTATTATATTTATTTTATTATTTGTTGTTATTATACTTATTTATTATTTGTTGTTATTTTATTTATGTTATTATTTGTTATTATTATATTTATTTTATTATTTATTTAATTTAACCTTCGTTTGCGAACTCTTTCCTTTGTAACTAAAACTTTCCCACCAAATCTCGAATATTCTCGCCCTACTGTTCGACGCTCACAGCTGCGCTCGAAACCAACTGGCTTTTGATAATATGGCGCGTGCTGTACTTTTTGTAGTTGACCCGTTGCACAGCGCCGTTATGCGATCGGTGTTAACCTTTTCGCCGTCACTTTCGTTGCGCCGCTAATCGCAAAAAAAAACTCTGTCGCCTTTTCGTTTTGTTTAACTGCGCGCACGATAACCAGGGTATCGACGAGTATATGCGGATAAATTTTGCACTTTACACATGTTCCTACCACGGTTGGAGCTTTTATTTCCAACTTGTAATAAGTCTATTTCACTTATGCGTCCCTGCTCGGGCGCCACTTGTAAGGTAGAGATTTTGGCTGGAGTATATATCTCAGTCCGTCCAAAGTTCCGCGTCACAAGAAAATTTATTGAAAATATCAGCGACGCCTTGTGAAATGCAGACACGTGTAGTTTGTGTCGTCCGACACCCGCGTTGGTCGAAAACGGCTGAGTGATCGGGGGGGAGGGAGACGTACTAGGCGACAATCGAAAGAACAGCAGATGGGGTGGGGGTTTAATTTTAAGTAAATTATTAAACGTTTATTTGCTTCACTTTATTATTTATGGTTCTGCGTTATATTTTTCTTTCTTGCCTTAACCTTCGCCATACTATATCTATGTTCTATTGTAATGGTAAGTCTAATACAATGATATGCTGTTCTGTGTGTTATGTTGAAGGTATATGTATGTTTTACATGTAATGTATTGTGGGGGAGGCCTGAGCTGGGCCCACCTCACAACACACTTTTTTTTATTCTAGATTTTATCTAGATCATTAGCCTTGCTAAGATATTTTTTTCTCAGGCATTTGTTGTGCAGCTTATATAATTTAAAAAAATATATGCTTTCAGAATCACAGCGATAACTACTAGCAATGTATTTGTTATTCCTAGATCTACACTTCTTGATTCTACTTTATTTATAACATTAGCGGTACCCATTTTGGCCAATTCTATATCATAAATGTTTTCTATTTTAGATATTTTTTTATGGTCCTTTGCATTCTCCAGGGCACTGAGTTCTTAATGTATTGAGGAGAAGGTGGTTTGGATTGTGTTTTAAGTCGCTTTGATTCTTCATCAAGAAAGACTAGCTCATCTGCTAGCCTCTTGGTATTTTCCCATGTCGGGGGCTTGATGCTAGTATATAGCAGCTTACAAATTTCAGCATTGCGTTTTTTTATACGCAGCTGTATGCCTCCACGATTTCTTTTTTTTTTTTCTTGACTCGGGCTTACTGGCAGTCTTTGCATTTACCGTATGCTTTCTCGCCCTGTACTCTTCAAGAGTGATGCGTATGGACATTTGCGACACACAATTAAACCACTTACTCACTCAGTGGTGCGTTTCTGTATCTAGACAAAAAGAAACTTTTCGATTGTTTTTCATAGTAAGACGTCGCTTTGCATTCTTTTTCGATTAGCGTGTTTCTGTAACTGTGGTGAAATAAACTAATCGAAATATCGATCGAAATAATTGTCACTAGCTCTGCTAGTAGTGAGAACTTATTTTAATGAAATTGTGCCAAAATGAAAAATTATGCAAATAAATTGCATTATGCAAAGTTATAATTAGTATTTTATTTGTTTTATATATTTATAGAAAAGAGTGAATACAGTCAGAGTAACCAAAGGCCAAAAAATAAAATTTTGGAACTTATGCAGGCGAACAAGCGGATAGCATGCTGACAATTTGCCGGACCAAACAGCGCAGCCACCAGTCAACTTTTTTGGAAAAAAGCCGCAGAGGAGCTGAATGCATGCGGAGGTGCTGCAAAGAACAGCGATCAATGGAAAAAGGTATTTATAGGCAAGCGTAAATGTGGCTAATAAAAATTTTGCTCTAAAGCTCAACTTTTATTTCGAAAGTGCTGATTAGATTGGAAGGCAAGCGTTAAAAAGCAGCAGTGTGCCTACAACCACTTCCAGAAACAAACCGGCATTCTGCCAGCGATGCAAGGACCAAGGCCAGTTGAGGGCATTGATGCCGAGGTTTTGCAGTTTTTCGCAACTGATGTGTTCGATGGGGATGGAAGGGCTTGTGCAAGTGGTTTGAATGAAACGGTATTTTTCTAAAACTACGTAAATGTAAGATTCGCACATATAAAATAAATATGTTTTCACTATTTTTAGATAACATCCAGTGCAACATATTTTGTCATGGAGGAGGTAGAATACCTTGATGAGTCAAATGTGACTGAATCAATGGAATGCACTGTGGAAGAAATGTTGCCGGAAGAGGCAGCCACGAGTCGTCGCCAAAAGCCCCCGTCATATTATAGCGCATTGGAAGCGGCTAAGAGAGAAAGTGCAGAGCAACATGCAGACAACAAATGCAAGTTTTGAACGCCATATTACGCTGCGTTCAAAATATAGAGTCCAAACTCAAATAGTTTTTTTTTTATAATTTTTTTTCAAACGCGAAGACTTTGTATGAAACATTTTTTATTATTATTATTAAGACATGAAAATCTGTTCCTTTAGTTGGTAAAATAAAATGCAAACAAGAATTAAGAAAAATTTTTAATAATTTATTTGAATGCTCAATGTTTGGAATCTAATGTTGTTTTTATAGGCGAAAATGGTTTCTTACTATATTATCTCGCACTCTTCGACCTTGATTTTTTAACGATTCATTTTGCTCATCGCTCCAGGCATCCACAACAACAACTTCTTCGTCTATAGAAATGTTCGGCAAAGGTAAATTGTGCTTTAATCTATAATTGTGATGGGTGATGCATGCGTTAATAATAGCGCCAGAGTACAGTGGACTGACGGGAAGGCCCCTGTCATGAGACAAGCATGCAAATAGTTTTTTAAGCACACCATTTAATCTTTCCTAAAACTAACTGGCTCAGATACAAAAATATATAAGCTCACACATTGAGCCTAAGCCACGTCTCGTTGATGTAGCTGACATTGACAGTTTGTTAACACTCTGGAGACTGTCTTCGTCGCCGCAGCTCGCGCCGCTACGCCTCAAATACCAAAAACAATACACAACCAAAGGATAACAAATCTACAAATTGAACAGCTCGTTCTTGAAAAGCGGCGCTTACGACGTGATTGGCAATCGAACAGATCGCCATCGGCAAAGCAAAAACTAAAAGACGCCACACGTAAACTCACCAAAGCGTTAAAAATCGAGGACGAGCGCGCTCAACGCCGTTACATCGAGCAATTATCAACCACCAGTACGAAAAACTCATTGTGGAGAGCTCACCCAACTCTAAGCTCACCAACAGAAACAGTAATGCCTATAAGAAACTTCGCAGGCGGCTGGGCTCGCAGCGATGAAGAAAGAGCTAACACATTTGCTACTCATCTCCAAAAAGTGTTCCAACCTAACCCTGCAACAAATACGTTTGCACTACCGACTTCTTCAAACGGCTCTCAGCTTCAAGATGATCCAATCAAGTTTCGCCCGAATGAAATCGTTAGAATCATTAAAGAGCAACTGAACCCAAAAAAATCTCCAGGAGGTGACCAAATAACCCCAAAATGATTATTGAGCTTCCTTACTGTGCGATCTGCATAATTGCCCAGCTCTTCAATACTATCACCAAACTTGGCCACTATCCAGACAGATGGAAAAAGTCAATTATCATTATGATGCCAAAGCCTGGAAAAGATCACACAGTTCCCACGTCGTATAGACCTATAAGCTTATTACCGTGTCTATCAAAACTTTTTGAAAAATGTTTGCTGTCCCGGATAAATCCATTCCTAAATCTTCATAACATAATCCCGTCACACCAATTTGGCTTTCGTGAAAAGCACGGAAGAATTGAGCAAGTTAACAGAATAACATCAGAGATACGAAGCGCGTTCGAAAATAGAGAATACTGCACTGCAATATTTCTGGATGTAGCTCAGGCATTCGACAAAGTTTGGTTGGAAGGTCTAATGCATAAGATCAAAGCAATGCTCCCAAACAACACACATAAGCTGCTTAAGTCGTACCTATACGACAGGAAGTTCGCAGTAGGATGTAACACTGCAATGTCTGACGAACACAGTATCGAAGCTGGTGTTCCACAGGGCAGCGTACTTGGACCAACACTGTACGTGCTTTTCACAGCAGACATCCCAATAAGCAGCCGATTGACAACATCTACCTTTGCTGATGATACAGCTATTCTCAGCCGCTCCAGATGCCCAATACAAGCAACAGCGCAACTAGCCCTTCATCTGGTCAACGTGGAAAAATGGCGAATTAAGGTAAACGAACAAAAATGTAAGCAAGTATCTTTCACCCTTAACAGGCAAGATTGTCCACCGCTCACGTTAAACAACACCACACTTCCAAAAGCAAACGATGTAACGTATCTGGGCGTACACTTAGACAGAAGACTAACATGGCGGCGACACATTGAAGCTAAAAGAACACATCTCAAACTGAAAGCCAATAGCCTCCACTGGCTCATCAATGCTCGCTCTTCCATTAGTTTGGACTACAAGGTCCTGCTTTACAACTCTGTTCTAAAACCAATCTGGACCTATGGTTCCCAGTTATGGGGGAACGCTAGCAACAGCAGCATTGACATTGTCCAGAGAGCCCAGTCAAAAATATTGAGAACCATTACCGGGGCACCGTGGTATGTTCGAAACGAAAACATTCATAAAGACTTAAACATCTCAACAGTCAAGGAGGAAATAGAGGAACAAAAAGTAAAATATCTTATCAAGCTCTCATCGCACACAAATCATCTCACGAGAGGTCTCACAAGGCTGCGCAGCCGATCCCGTCTTCGTCGTAACGACTTACCAACCCAGCGATGATTTTTAGGGACGCGCACTCAGAATACAGTCAAAACAAAAATGAACTGTTAGCTAAGATTTATTTATAAAATTTGTATACTTATTGCTAGTTTTCTAATTCACTAGAAAAGATTCAATTAATAAGACCAGAATTTAAAAAAAAAAAAAAAAATTTAATCTTTCCACGCAATGCACAAAGTTGAACTTCTCTTCAAATTCTTTTGCTGGATTTCGGTATGGTGTCATCAACCAAGGCTGTAAAGGATAGCCCGAATCGCCTATCAACCACATAGTGCTCATTGTAATTATTTTCCAAATACTCCTTTATGGACGTGAGTACTTCCTCCGAACCGTGCCCAACCGGATAAAATATTTAGATCATAATCACAAATGAGCTGTACGTTTTTAGAGAAATATCCCTTTCGGTTTCTGTACACATACTGCTCATTTGCGGCTTCTTTATTTTAACATGTGTACTGTCAATGGCCCCAATCGCTCCTGGAAATCCAGTACATGAGAAAAACCTGCAAGAGCTAGAGTTAGGCTCAATAATAATAATCTATTTAGCATTCTTACCGTTGCTGTATTCTACTTTGTTCAGCAATAGTGGTTGGAAATACGATGTATTTATTCATTAATTTTGCTTCAATCACCAAAGTAACCTCTTTGATTGAGCGGCATATCATCGTTTTGCTCACGCAAATATGAGCCTGTAGCATAAAAATTCAACGGAGCAACCATTCTAAGACTCTTTGAAATAAATGTTTTCCTGACGCCACTTTTCAAGAAAAGCTTTCTTGTAAAAGCGCAAAAGCTGTATCTTTGTTTAAGCGGAAAAGTTCTACAAACGCGCTTCCGGCAAATAGAAAGGGTCAGTTCCATCCCACAAATAACGTCTATGAATGCGCAACATATTCCTTTGGTCATGAGCAATCGCCAATACATAAATCGCAGACATGGTAGTTTTAACTAAAACATGTATGTATGTTACCTAAAGTTCAACGAACATGAATTTTAATGCTTACCACAATTTAAGTTTTTATTGTTTGAGTTGTAATTTATTTACAATTATATTTTTATAACCAATTTTCACAATGTAAACAATAGAACAAGCAACATAAATTGTTTCATTACCATCATTCCTGCTACAAAAATAAAACACACCATAAATTTTTCGATAGGTGAGTTTCACAAGTTACTGAAACAGCTTCAAAGCAAGCGAAATAAACTATCGAAAAACCTGTAACGTAAAAAGGATCGAAAATGAAACGATTGAGATAAAGAAACACACCACAGAACTATTTAGCTGTTCCATCGATGCTTGAAGATTTTTGTTGCTTTTTACGATTAGTGACATCAACTTTGTCGCTGTTGCTGCTGACCTTAACTGTTGCTTTATTCCCGCGGTGTTTATTTGGTTGCATATTCTGCTGCTCCTGCAGTCTTCGTGAAACTTGTCACCCATATAACATTTTGTGGTATACACATATGTCCAGTGTACACTATACACACTTCAGATATATTAGACAGCAACACTTTGTTGTTGTCTTAACATTTTACAGAGCAGCGACACTTTGTCGTTGCATAAACAATAAGCCTAGCACGCAGTGCTGTTAACATGATCGCGTAAGAATGCAACGCGCACAACGATGACGCGTCAGCGTTCTCACGCTTTGACCATTTGCTAAACATATGTGTATCCTCTCGCTCTCTTTATATAATATACAATATTATGTATGGCTCTTGCACTGACTTTTCTGCCGAAGCAGTGGCCAGCCTTAAATTTAGAATCATAAGCCGAAATCATTCAATAAAGAACTTAAAACAAAGACAGATGTCTTTTGAATTATTTACCATCCTGAGTTCTTTCTATATACTACATGGCGACCGTGACAGGACATTTCAAATAAATAAAAAAATAAAAGTGCTTGTTATGTACAAAAATGAAATGAAAATGATGTTAATACATTCGTGGTGAGCTAAATGAGGCAACCTAAAAGTGCAATCCCTTGATATATAAAAACATTCAACTAACAACCAGTAAATAAAAACAAGTGGAAACGTTGCAGTCGGACGCATCTGACTGCGGCATACTCGATACCAGTATTAAAACCGGTAAAAACAGACCTGATTGCAAAAAGTGAATAGTAGGGCAAGCGGGCCGAATTCTCATTTATATATAGATATAAAAAACGGCAAAAAGTCGACACTTAATTAATTACATTTAACATAGATATAAGGAAACGGCAAGAAGCCCACACTTATGTACGAAACACATATTGAAACATAGATATATAAGAATCGGCAAGAAGGTAATACATAAGGGGACCTCTCGTCCCCGCCGCGACCCGAAGACCCAGCTGTCGGAAGGGCCACGTTAGTCAGTGCAAAGAGGTCCGATCGAACCCACGCGTATCCGGAAAACGTGAACTGGTATAACAGTTAGTGTGAATATATGAAATAGAAATTAGTTGTAAGTTTTGAAGAGAAACATAGCATTAAACAGAAAGAAGAAAATTTAATGAAAAAAACGGCAAAAGCTAATACATAAGGGAATGAGAGAGCCGCGACCCGAAGACCCAGCGGTCGCAAGGGCCACGGTGCGATCGACGCCGAGCAAGGGACGGGCGCGAGTCAGTCAGTGCAGAGAGGTCCGATCGAACCCACGCGTATCCGGAAAACGTGAACTGGTATAACAGTTACTGTGAATGTATGAAATAGAAATTAGTTGTAAGTTTTGAAGAGAAACATAGCATTAAACAGAAAGAAGAAAATGAAATGAATCAACGCTTTTGTTAATAAGTTAATTGAAACTAAACCTCTACCCCTTTACTACTCTTTTTGGTTGTTGAAGATGGTTTGCAGTGGTACTCGTACTGTGGGCTGCCCAGTACATCTCCCCCCGACCACTCAGCCGTTTTCGACCAGCGCGTGTGTCAGGCGATACAAATTACACGTGCCTATACTTCACAAGGCGTCACTGGTGTTTAGAATAAATTTCTTGTGACGCAGAACTTTGGCCGGACTGAGATATATACCCCGGCCAAAATCTCTACCTTACAAGTGGCGCCCGAGCAGGGACGCATAAGTGAAATAGACGTAGCACAAGTTGGAAATAAAAACTCCAAACGTGCTACGAACAAGTGTAAAGTGCAAAATCAATCCGCATATACCCGTCGATACCCTGGTTATCGTGCGCGCAGTTAAACAAACGAGAAAAGCGGGAAACGAGCAGTGGCGTCATCTGGGGCGGGATCAGATGGGCGCCGACGCGATTCAGTCTCGGAGTTAGATTACTCTCTTAACGTCGAGAGGAATCGCATAGTCGCCACGGTAAGGGTCGGGGACCTACTGGCGAAGGCGACAGTTGACACCGGGGCAACGAAGAGTTTTGTGAGCGAGGATTCTTTCAATAGGATAGAGTCAAAAGGGGAAGTGTTGTCAGCGACGGCGAACACACACCTCGCGGATGGTTCGACGATACCAATAAGAAAGGTGATACGAACAAAGGTGAGCCTCATAGACAGGGAGATAGCGTTAGATCTGCTCGTCGTGCCATCCATGCTAGATAGTTTAATCGTGGGGATGGACTTTCTATGTAAGATGGGGACGACCACGCAGTGCGGTGAAGCAACGTTGATGTTGCATGGCGCCGAAAAGCCGAACGAGGCGGACCCGACGAGAGAGGAAAAACGTGAGGCGTGTGGCTCAGGGAGTGCACAACGAGGTAATGTCCCGCGGACATCCCACGTTAAGAACGTCGCGGTAACCAATCGAGAGGCATATGAAGACGCAATTACAGCCGTCAAGGAGCCATCATTGGGTCAATTGGAAAATGCGGGAGCGGAAACATGTCAGATAGGAGACCCCGAATCAGACTCCAGATCAGGAGGGGGCACGGAAGAAAAGCAAGAATGGCCAGCGGACTTGGAGCCAGCCTTGCAGGATTTTTTAAAATCGGAGTTACAACTCTTTGAGGGCCTACAGGGTGTGTCCAATGTAGCCGAACACCGGATCGTCATGAAGGATAACAAGCCAATAAAGCAGAGGTATTATCTCAAGAACCCGGCGATGCAACGCGTGATCGACCAGCAAATAGACGAGTTGATAGAGGCAGGAGCAATTGAACCGTCTTGGAGCCCGCACAGCGCCCCGATCGTACTCGTTCGGAAGAAAACGAACGAATGGAGGATGTGCGTAGACTATAGGCAGCTCAACGCGCACTCTATACCAGACGCCTACCCAGTGCCCCGAATCAATCATATTTTGGAAATACTGAGGCACGCACGCTATATATCAACGCTGGATCTGAAACACTGATATTAAATCCCCATGGCAGCGGACAGTCGGGAGTGCACGGCATTCACGGTGCCCGGCAGAGGATTGTTCCACTGGAAAGTGATGCCGTTTGGATTACACTCGGCTGGTGCTACTTTTCAAAGAGCCCTGGACACGGTGATCGGACCAGAGATGGAGCCGCACGCGTTCGCCTATCTAGACGACATCATCGTAATAAGCGCTACGAAGGAACAGCATAGGGCAGCGAATCTGAGGCTGAACAGAAAAAAGTGTTCGTTCTTCCAGAGGCAGCTAGTGTACCTGAGACACCTAGTGAGTGACAAGGGAATCCAGACGGATCCATCAAAGGTGGACGCGATCAGCAAGCTGAAATCCCCGAAGAACATCAAGAAGCTCAGACGTTGCCTTGGGATGGCGTCTTGGTACCGACGATTCGTGCCCAATTTCACAACTGTGGTATAGCCGATGACAGACTTGTTAAAGAAAGCCCGAAAGTGGTCGTGGAGCGCAGAGCAGCAGGCCGCGTTGGACAGTCTCAAACACTATCTAACGTCCGCCCCTGTCTTGGCATGTCCAGATTTTTCAGAAAGGTTCACACTTCAGACGGATGCAAGCGATTATGACCTCGGAGCAGTGCTGACCCAAACTATCGACCAGCAGGAGAGGGTGATAGCATACGCGAGTCGAAAGTTAAACAAGGCGGAGGAGAACTACTCGGCAACAGAAAAGGAGTACCTGGAAATAGTGTGGTCGATCCGTACGCTAAAGTGCTATCTGGAGGGATATCGCTTCAATGTTGTCACGGATGACATGGGTTTGAAGTGGCTTAATTCCATAGAAAGCTCGTCGGGAAGGATTGCACGTTGGGCGTTGGAGCTCCAGCAATACCAATTCGACGTGCGATGCAGGAAAGGAAGACTCAACGTGGAGGCAGACGCATTATCGCGAGACCCCTTAGAGAAACTCCAGCAAGCCGTTGTTCAACAGTCACCCGGGAAATGGATTCAAGGTATCAGAGAGAAAATTGCCAAAGAGCCGACCAAATACGCAGATTTCGTCGAGGAGAACGGACAGTTGTATCGTCACCTTGGTTACCGAGCAGACGATGAGGACTACATCCCATGGAAGCTCTGCGTCTACGAGGATCAAAGAAAATGAGTGCTAGAGGAATCCCACGACGCACCAACGGCAGGAAACCAAGGGATCCGCAAAACAATCATGAGGTTGTCACAGCGCTACTATTGGCCGGGAATGTTCCGAGACAAATACGTCAAGTGTTGTGGAAAATGCCAGATGTTCAAGACAGAGCAAAGGAAGACAGCCGGACATATGCTGACCCGCCAGGTTTCAGAGCCGATGGCCATTTTGTGTGCGGACTGTGTGGGCCCCTTACCGCGTTCAAAGCAGGGTAACACGATGTTGTTGGTATTCCATGATGCATTTACCAAATGGGTGGAACTTGTCCCCTTGAGACGAGCAACGGCAGCAACGCTACAGAAAGCCTTCCGGGAACGAATACTATGCCGGTTTGCAGTACCCAAGAGATTCGTATGCGACAACGGAGTGCAATTCACGAGTCGAAGTTTCAAAGCATTCTTGAATTCACTGGGCGTAGAAATGGAACACACAGCCCCATACTGCCCACAAGAGAATCCAACGGAAAGAACAAATCGAACGGTGAAGACGATGATAGCACAATATATTTCTGGAAGCCAAAGTTCGTGGGACGACCTGATTCCCGAAATCTCATTAGCCGTCAATTCTAGCATTTCAGATTCGACAGGATTCTACCCAGCATTCCTAATGCAAGGAAGGGAACCACGCCTGCCAGCAACTCTTTTCGATGAAAAGACGCCAGGTACAGGAAGCATTCCGCAAACGCCGGCAGAGAAAGCCGACCGATTAAAAGAGGTGTTTAAAATAGTGCAGAGCAACCAGCAACGAGCATCAGCAGATCAAGGAAGGAACTACAATCTAAGGCGAAGAGAATGGCGCCATAGAATTAACGATTGGGTTCTTCTGCGAACACACCAGCTATCCAAAGCGAGTTATGGATTCGCAGCAAAATTAGCCCCATAATACGATGGACCATTCCTCGTTAAGAAATTTACATCGCCAAACGTGGTACGCCTAACAAAGGAAGGAGTTTGTGCGGAACACGCCGATGCCGAGTGTGCCGATGAGGAGGACACTAACCCCGAGGAGAGCGAAGCAAGTGGTCAGAGCTGTGACGATGAGAAGGACACTACCCCGGAGGAGAACGTCAGAAGCGACTCCGATTGCAACGAAGAGAAGGAAGCCAGTTCGCAGAACGAGCACAACGCGGAGTTTCGGGTGCGATGACTCCGAAGAGGTCAGAGAGTGAAAAGGAGCGCACAATCGGTCGCGAGACCCACGGCGGGACCACCCGCGCTACCGACACACCCGGGAGCCGTCACCCCCCAAATTCAAACACACGGTGTTTGGACACACGGAGGTGTCAGGGGCGGTCGTGGACGGCGCTTGTATTTTTAAAGTAATAGAGGTGACCACAATAGTAGTCGAGATGCCAAAAGCAAGGGCTCCACAGCCGTGGGTAGAGGAACCGGCTTCACCGCCGACTTTCCCAACCCTGGAAGAAGGAAGCGCTGAGGACGGACTGACACAGAAGGCGCCGCAGGCACCACCACCGCCATTGAAGATAAGCCAAAAGGAACCCGAAGAGGCAGATCAAAACAGCACAATTGCGTTGGAGCCGATGGAAGAATTCGAAGGGAAAGAAGGTTGGGAAGAAGGCCTCAAGGTAGGATTGGTTGTAGAAGACATCCCGCTCAACAGCCAAGAAGCAAAATAACAGGCAACGGGCGTGGACCCTTGGGACATTCCTAGTTTGTGGACGGCACACCCAAACGAGTCGATATTGACGACGAAAGGCATAAACGCCATCGAGGAGCAGTTAAAGAGGCGAGGGCGCAGAGGATGGCGTGACCGATTCACGGTATTGGTGGGTACGGACCAGTTTACCGTGACCAAACACCAAAAGGGCATGGTCACAATCGTGAAGAAAGGGGAGGGGGGGGGGGGTGTGAGGTAGGCCAAATGCCGGCCTCCCTACAATATATTAATGGAATAAATGCAATGTTAACGTTAACAGACCTTAAGTTTAGCATAAGTTTAGTACGGTGAAGGGCATAGAATAAGATATAAGATAATTTAAGAGAGCAGCGCAAGAAGAGCGACAGTCGTGTGCACTCTCACACGATCCAAATTTCGTGACCCACGATCTAGATGTCACGACCCACAAAGGCGAAAAGGGCGCACTCAGGCTGAGCGCGAGACGACGGAATCAATCGAAAGTGGGAGCGAATGCGAACAGACGTGAACGCGGGTGTCGAGACAAAAGAACATAATTAAGTGAAGGCGAGTTTAGTGACAGAGATTTGTCCCAAATTACAATTAGATTGGCGTGGACGCGATTCCCCCATCCTAAGGTTGAGAATAAACCATAAGAAGAACCGGGTAGAGTAAGTTATCAAATAAAAGTTAAGAATATTCCAAATACTCGTGTTTTCACTTGCACCCCGAGAGGCGCTGAACGGTAGACGCATACTAGTGCGGTTATATACATATACATACGTGCACATTGTGCACACGCGATCGGCAGACGGGTAGGTGCGTTTTGTAATTATTTTTGGTTAGGGTCTGAATGATCAGCGGCACGCGTGCTGTGGCTCGTCCCGCATGCTTCCCATATCATTCGGCCGGTTCGGTTACAGAGCTTTGGCATCCGCGCGACCTCGATTTGTGAGAGAACATAACCTGTGCTATCAGTGGTACTTGTACTGTGGCTTGTCCCGTGCGCCTCCCTGATCACCAGCCGTCGTGAAATCTTAACACCGGTGTGAAAGCGGACTAACTTGCCTGCAACTCGCGAGTACGTTTCGGCAAATTCAAATATTTCTTGTAACGTGGAACCTTGGCCGGACTGAGTTTCATACCCCGGCCAAAATCACAACTTTACATGGTGAACATCTCGCGAAGCCAAAGTTCGTGGGACGAACTAATACCCGAAATCTCGTTGGCAGTCAACTCGAGCATTGCGGATTCGACCGGATTTTCCCCGGCGCTCCTGATGCAGGGAAGAGAACCTCGTCTGCCAGCAACGTTATATGACGAGAAGACACCGGGTACAGGAAATGCGTCGCAAACACCTAGGGAGAAAACGGACCGCCTGAGAGAAGTGTTTAAGATAGCGCAGGGAAACCAACAGCGAGCGTCAAAGGATCAAGGGAGGAATTACAACCTGAGAAGGAAGGAATGGAGGCCGACGATCAACGAACTGGTCCTGTTGAGGACCCACCAGCTCTCGAAAGCCAGCGACGGGTTCGCTGCAAAGCTAGCACCAAAGTACGAGGGACCGTATCGGATTAAAAGATTCATCTCTCCGAATGCCGTGCAATTAGCAAAAGAAGGGGAGTGCAAGAGCCAGACGGATAGCATCTCGCAATTGAAACCTTTTCAACAGGAAGACGAAGACGACAAAGCGAGTCTACAACAGGAAGCGGAGATAAGCGAATGACGATGCCCATCATGAGCAGACGTTCACGTTTTGCCATTCTTCTTTTCCCCAATGATTCGTTTTAAGAAACCCACTTACGAAAACCCACCAAAAAATATAAATAAAAAAAATCATTTACATCTCTTATAAAACACAATAATAACTTACACACAATTTCTTACCCACAGGCAATGGAAGCTAAAGACAAAAAGAACCGCTTTGAAGCCATAGAGGGGCCCGCCAGCCACGAGGGCTTTACCCGTGAGCCTTTGTCTGGAATTGGTGTGGTAACAACACAGCAACCGTATACAGGCACATGCATACAGAAGCCTCAATCGAAGATAAGCCCGAGGGGATGGAGATCCGTATAATGGAGCTGACGACCATAACCGTTGGACCACCGCAACCAATGTCGCAGCAGCCACCCGAAGCGACTGGCGTGCCGACGGACGAGGAATGGGCAGAGTGCGAATCACCGAAGGTACAGCAAGAGACCGAAGACTGATCGTTGGATGGAAACCGAACGAGAAGACTAGAAGACAACCATTAGCGTTGGACACCCGCAACCAAGGTCGCAGCAGCCACCCGACGGACGAGGAATGGGCAGAATGGGAATCACAGAAGATAGAGCAGGAGAACGAAAATGAGATCTTTGGATGGGAGGAAGGGTTGGACGCAACGCTGAAAGACAAGCAAGAAGACCCACCGAGCAGCTCGGAGTCCACACCATCGCGATCTCGGCAAGAACGAGTGCAGGTACCCTGGCTTTGGACTTGCTACCCGAACGATCAAATTCTGACGGCAGAAGCGGTAAAGGAAATCCGCGCGAGGCTCCGCAACCGCTTCACGGCAGCTGCCG
The DNA here is from genome assembly GCA_030179655.1 of Scaptomyza flava. NCBI lineage: Eukaryota > Metazoa > Arthropoda > Insecta > Diptera > Drosophilidae > Scaptomyza > Scaptomyza flava. Next base: position 139,744 of record JARNME010000460.1, on the reverse strand, counting down.
GCGGCGTGATTTTTGCCGTAACCCCAGACCGAGGCGGTACGGTCGCGGTCACAAAGAAATGGTGGAGGGGGGTATGAAGTAGGCCAAGCGGGCCGAATTCACATTTATATATAGAGATAAGGAAACGGCAAGAAGCCCACACTAAATTACTAACATTTAACATAGATAAGGAAACGGCAAGAAGCCCACACTTAAGTACGAAACTCACATTGAAACAAAGATACATAGAAACGGCAAAAGCTAATACATAAGGGGATGAGAGAGCCGCGACCCGAAGACCCAGCGGTCGGAAGGGCCACGGTGTGATCGACGCCGAGCAAGGGACGGGCGCGAGTCAGTCAGTGCAGAGAGGTCCGATCGAACCCACGCGTATCCGGAAAACGTGAACTGGTATAACAGTTACTGTGAATGTATAAACAGAAAGAAGAAAATGATATGAATCAACGTTTTTGTTAATAATTTAATTGAAACTAAACCTCTACCCCTTTGCTACTCTGTTTAGTTGTTGAAGATGGTTTGCAGTGGTACTCGTACTGTGGGCTGCCCAGTACATCTCCCCCCCGACCACTCAGCCGTTTTCGACCAGCGCGGGTGTCAGGCGATACAAATTACACGTGCCTATACTTCACAAGGCGTCACTGGTGTTTAGAATAAATTTCTTGTGACGCAAAACTTTGGCCGGACTGAGATATATACCCCGGCCAATATATACCCGAGCAGGGACGCATAAGTGAAATAGACGTAGCACAAGTTGGAAATAAAAACTCCAAACGTGCTACGAACAAGTGTAAAGTGCAAAATCAATCCGCATATACCCGTCGATACCCTGGTTATCGTGCGCGCAGTTAAACAAACGAGAAAAGCGGGAAACGAGCAGTGGCGTCATCTGGGGCGGGATCAGATGGGCGCCGACGCGATTCAGTCTCGGAGTTAGATTACTCTCTTAACGTCGAGAGGAATCGCATAGTCGCCACGGTAAGGGTCGGGGACCTACTGGCGAAGGCGACAGTTGACACCGGGGCAACGAAGAGTTTTGTGAGCGAGGATTCTTTCAATAGGATAGAGTCAAAAGGGGAAGTGTTGTCAGCGACGGCGAACACACACCTCGCGGATGGTTCGACGATACCAATAAGAAAGGTGATACGAACAAAGGTGAGCCTCATAGACAGGGAGATAGCTTTAGATCTGCTCGTCGTGCCATCCATGCTAGATAGTTTAATCGTGGGGATGGACTTTCTATGAAAGATGGGGACGACCATGCAGTGCGGTGAGGCAACGTTGATGTTGCATAGCGCCGAAAAGCCGAACGAGGCGGACCCGACGAGAGAGGAAAACGTGAGGCGTGTGGCTCAGGGAGTGCACAACGAGGTAATGTCCCGCGGACATCCCACGTTAAGAACGTCGCGGTAGCCAATCGAGAGGCATATGAAGACGCAATTACAGCCGTCAAGGAGCCATCATTGGGTCAATTGGAAAATGCGGGAGCGGAAACATGTCAGATAGGAGACCCCGAATCAGACTCCAGATCAGAAGGGGCACGGAAGAAAAGCAAGAATGGCCAGCGGACTTGGAGCCAGCCTTGCAGGATTTTTTAAAATCGGAGTTACAACTCTTTGAGGGCCTACAGGGTGTGTCCAATGTAGCCGAACACCGGATCGTCATGAAGGATAACAAGCCAATAAAGCAGAGATATTATCTCAAGAACCCGGCGATGCAACGCGTGATCGACCAGCAAAAAAACGAGTTGATAGAGGCAGGAGCCATTGAACCGAATGGAGGATGTGCGTAGACTATAGGCAGCTCAACGCGCACTCTATACCAGACGCGTACCCAGTGCCCCGAATCAATCATATTTTGGAAATACTGAGGCACGCACGCTATATATCAACGCTGGATCTGAAATACTGATATTGGAAAATCCTCATGGCGGCGGACAGTCGGGAGTGCACGGCATTCACGGTGCCCGGCAGAGGATTGTTCCACTGGAAAGTGATGCCGTTTGGATTACACTCGGCTGGTGCTACTTTTCAAAGAGCCCTAGACACGGTGATCGGACCAGAGATGGAGCCGCACGCGTTCGCCTATCTAGACGACATCATCGTAATAAGCGCTATGAAGGAACAGCATAGGGCAGCGAATCTGAGGCTGAACAGAAAAAAGTGTTCGTTCTTCCAGAGGCAGCTAGTGTACCTGAGACACCTAGTGAGTGACAAGGAATCCAGACGGATCCATCAAAGGTGGACGCGATCAGCAAGCTGAAATCCCCGAAGAACATCAAGAAGCTCAGACGTTGCCTTGGGATGGCGTCTTGGTACCGACGATTCGTGCCCAATTTCACAACTGTGGTATAGCCGATGACAGACTTGTTAAAGAAAGCCCGAAAGTGGTCGTGGAGCGCAGAGCAGCAGGCCGCGTTGGACAGTCTCAAACACTATCTAACGTCCGCCCCTGTCTTGGCATGTCCAGATTTTTCAGAAAGGTTCACACTTCAGACGGATGCAAGCGATTATGACCTCGGAGCAGTGCTGACCCAAGCTATCGACCAGCAGGAGAGGGTGATAGCATACGCTAGTCGAAAGTTAAACAAGGCGGAGGAGAACTACTCGGCAACAGAAAAGGAGTACCTGGAAATAGTGTGGTCGATCCGTACGCTAAAGTGCTATCTGGAGGGATATCGCTTCAATGTTGTCACGGATGACATGGGTTTGAAGTGGCTTAATTCCATAGAAAGCTCGTCGGGAAGGATTGCACGTTGGGCGTTGGAGCTCCAGCAATACCAATTCGACGTGCGATGCAGGAAAGGGAGACTCAACGTGGAGGCAGACGCATTATCGCGAGACCCCTTAGAGAAACTCCAGCAAGCCGTTGTTCAACAGTCACCCGGGAAATGGATTCAAGGTATCAGAGAGAAAATTGCCAAAGAGCCGACCAAATACGCAGATTTCGTCGAGGAGAACGGACAGTTGTATCGTCACCTTGGTTACCGAGCAGACGATGAGGACTACATCCCATGGAAGCTCTGCGTCTACGAGGATCAAAGAATATGAGTGCTAGAGGAATCCCACGACGCACCAACGGCAGGACACCAAGGGATCCGCAAAACAATCATGAGGTTGTCACAGCGCTACTATTGGCCGGGAATGTTCCGAGACGCAGCCAAATACGTCAAGTGTTGTGGAAAATGCCAGATGTTCAAGACAGAGCAAAGGAAGACAGCCGGACATATGCTGACCCGCCAGGTTTCAGAGCCGATGGCCATTTTGTGTGCGGACTGTGTGGGCCCCTTACCGCGTTCAAAGCAGGGTAACACGATGTTGTTGGTATTCCATGATGCATTTACCAAATGGGTGGAACTTGTCCCCTTGAGACGAGCAACGGCAGCAACGCTACAGAAAGCCTTCCGGGAACGAATACTATGCCGGTTTGCAGTACCCAAGAGATTCGTATGCGACAACGGAGTGCAATTCACGAGTCGAAGTTTCAAAGCATTCTTGAATTCACTGGGCGTAGAAATGGAACACACAGCCCCATACTGCCCACAAGAGAATCCAACGGAAAGAACAAATCGAACGGTGAAGACGATGATAGCACAATATATTTCTGGAAGCCAAAGTTCGTGGGACGACCTGATTCCCGAAATCTCATTAGCCGTCAATTCTAGCATTTCAGATTCGACAGGATTCTACCCAGCATTCCTAATGCAAGGAAGGGAACCACGCCTGCCAGCAACTCTTTTCGATGAAAAGACGCCAGGTACAGGAAGCATTCCGCAAACGCCGGCAGAGAAAGCCGACCGATTAAAAGAGGTGTTTAAAATAGTGCAGAGCAACCAGCAACGAGCATCAGCAGATCAAGGAAGGAACTACAATCTAAGGCGAAGAGAATGGCGCCATAGAATTAACGATTGGGTTCTTCTGCGAACACACCAGCTATCCAAAGCGAGTTATGGATTCGCAGCAAAATTAGCCCCATAATACGATGGACCATTCCTCGTTAAGAAATTTACATCGCCAAACGTGGTACGCCTAACAAAGGAAGGAGTTTGTGCGGAACACGCCGATGCCGAGTGTGCCGATGAGGAGGACACTAACCCCGAGGAGAGCGAAGCAAGTGGTCAGAGCTGTGACGATGAGAAGGACACTACCCCGGAGGAGAACGTCAGAAGCGACTCCGATTGCAACGAAGAGAAGGAAGCCAGTTCGCAGAACGAGCACAACGCGGAGTTTCGGGTGCGATGACTCCGAAGAGGTCAGAGAGTGAAAAGGAGCGCACAATCGGTCGCGAGACCCACGGCGGGACCACCCGCGCTACCGACACACCCGGGAGCCGTCACCCCCCAAATTCAAACACACGGTGTTTGGACACACGGAGGTGTCAGGGGCGGTCGTGGACGGCGCTTGTATTTTTAAAGTAATAGAGGTGACCACAATAGTAGTCGAGATGCCAAAAGCAAGGGCTCCACAGCCGTGGGTAGAGGAACCGGCTTCACCGCCGACTTTCCCAACCCTGGAAGAAGGAAGCGCTGAGGACGGACTGACACAGAAGGCGCCGCAGGCACCACCACCGCCATTGAAGATAAGCCAAAAGGAACCCGAAGAGGCAGATCAAAACAGCACAATTGCGTTGGAGCCGATGGAAGAATTCGAAGGGAAAGAAGGTTGGGAAGAAGGCCTCAAGGTAGGATTGGTTGTAGAAGACATCCCGCTCAACAGCCAAGAAGCAAATAACAGGCAACGGGCGTGGACCCTTGGGACATTCCTAGTTTGTGGACGGCACACCCAAACGAGTCGATATTGACGACGAAAGGCATAAACGCCATCGAGGAGCAGTTAAAGAGGCGAGGGCGCAGAGGATGGCGTGACCGATTCACGGTATTGGTGGGTACGGACCAGTTTACCGTGACCAAACACCAAAAGGGCATGGTCACAATCGTGAAGAAAGGGGAGGGGGGGGGGGGGGGGTGTGAGGTAGGCCAAATGCCGGCCTCCCTACAATATATTAATGGAATAAATGCAATGTTAACGTTAACAGACCTTAAGTTTAGCATAAGTTTAGTACGGTGAAGGGCATAGAATAAGATATAAGATAATTTAAGAGAGCAGCGCAAGAAGAGCGACAGTCGTGTGCACTCTCACACGATCCAAATTTCGTGACCCACGATCTAGATGTCACGACCCACAAAGGCGAAAAGGGCGCACTCAGGCTGAGCGCGAGACGACGGAATCAATCGAAAGTGGGAGCGAATGCGAACAGACGTGAACGCGGGTGTCGAGACAAAAGAACATAATTAAGTGAAGGCGAGTTTAGTGACAGAGATTTGTCCCAAATTACAATTAGATTGGCGTGGACGCGATTCCCCCATCCTAAGGTTGAGAATAAACCATAAGAAGAACCGGGTAGAGTAAGTTATCAAATAAAAGTTAAGAATATTCCAAATACTCGTGTTTTCACTTGCACCCCGAGAGGCGCTGAACGGTAGACGCATACTAGTGCGGTTATATACATATACATACGTGCACATTGTGCACACGCGATCGGCAGACGGGTAGGTGCGTTTTGTAATTATTTTTGGTTAGGGTCTGAATGATCAGCGGCACGCGTGCTGTGGCTCGTCCCGCATGCTTCCCATATCATTCGGCCGGTTCGGTTACAGAGCTTTGGCATCCGCGCGACCTCGATTTGTGAGAGAACATAACCTGTGCTATCAGTGGTACTTGTACTGTGGCTTGTCCCGTGCGCCTCCCTGATCACCAGCCGTCGTGAAATCTTAACACCGGTGTGAAAGCGGACTAACTTGCCTGCAACTCGCGAGTACGTTTCGGCAAATTCAAATATTTCTTGTAACGTGGAACCTTGGCCGGACTGAGTTTCATACCCCGGCCAAAATCACAACTTTACATGGTGAACATCTCGCGAAGCCAAAGTTCGTGGGACGAACTAATACCCGAAATCTCGTTGGCAGTCAACTCGAGCATTGCGGATTCGACCGGATTTTCCCCGGCGCTCCTGATGCAGGGAAGAGAACCTCGTCTGCCAGCAACGTTATATGACGAGAAGACACCGGGTACAGGAAATGCGTCGCAAACACCTAGGGAGAAAACGGACCGCCTGAGAGAAGTGTTTAAGATAGCGCAGGGAAACCAACAGCGAGCGTCAAAGGATCAAGGGAGGAATTACAACCTGAGAAGGAAGGAATGGAGGCCGACGATCAACGAACTGGTCCTGTTGAGGACCCACCAGCTCTCAAAAGCCAGCGACGGGTTCGCTGCAAAGCTAGCACCAAAGTACGAGGGACCGTATCGGATTAAAAGATTCATCTCTCCGAATGCCGTGCAATTAGCAAAAGAAGGGGAGTGCAAGAGCCAGACGGATAGCATCTCGCAATTGAAACCTTTTCAACAGGAAGACGAAGACGACAAAGCGAGTCTACAACAGGAAGCGGAGATAAGCGAATGACGATGCCCATCATGAGCAGACGTTCACGTTTTGCCATTCTTCTTTTCCCCAATGATTCGTTTTAAGAAACCCACTTACGAAAACCCACCAAAAAATATAAATAAAAAAATCATTTACATCTCTTATAAAACACAATAATAACTTACACACAATTTCTTACCCACAGGCAATGGAAGCTAAAGACAAAAAGAACCGCTTTGAAGCCATAGAGGGGCCCGCCAGCCACGAGGGCTTTACCCGTGAGCCTTTGTCTGGAATTGGTGTGGTAACAACACAGCAACCGTATACAGGCACATGCATACAGAAGCCTCAATCGAAGATAAGCCCGAGGGGATGGAGATCCGTATAATGGAGCTGACGACCATAACCGTTGGACCACCGCAACCAATGTCGCAGCAGCCACCCGAAGCGACTGGCGTGCCGACGGACGAGGAATGGGCAGAGTGCGAATCACCGAAGGTACAGCAAGAGACCGAAGACTGATCGTTGGATGGAAACCGAACGAGAAGACTAGAAGACAACCATTAGCGTTGGACACCCGCAACCAAGGTCGCAGCAGCCACCCGACGGACGAGGAATGGGCAGAATGGGAATCACAGAAGATAGAGCAGGAGAACGAAAATGAGATCTTTGGATGGGAGGAAGGGTTGGACGCAACGCTGAAAGACAAGCAAGAAGACCCACCGAGCAGCTCGGAGTCCACACCATCGCGATCTCGGCAAGAACGAGTGCAGGTACCCTGGCTTTGGACTTGCTACCCGAACGATCAAATTCTGACGGCAGAAGCGGTAAAGGAAATCCGCGCGAGGCTCCGCAACCGCTTCACGGCAGCTGCCGGCGGCGTGATTTTTGCCGTAACCCCAGACCGAGGCGGTACGGTCGCGGTCACAAAGAAATGGTGGAGGGGGGTATGAAGTAGGCCAAGCGGGCCGAATTCACATTTATATATAGAGATAAGGAAACGGCAAGAAGCCCACACTAAATTACTAACATTTAACATAGATAAGGAAACGGCAAGAAGCCCACACTTAAGTACGAAACTCACATTGAAACAAAGATACATAGAAACGGCAAAAGCTAATACATAAGGGGATGAGAGAGCCGCGACCCGAAGACCCAGCGGTCGGAAGGGCCACGGTGTGATCGACGCCGAGCAAGGGACGGGCGCGAGTCAGTCAGTGCAGAGAGGTCCGATCGAACCCACGCGTATCCGGAAAACGTGAACTGGTATAACAGTTACTGTGAATGTATAAACAGAAAGAAGAAAATGATATGAATCAACGTTTTTGTTAATAATTTAATTGAAACTAAACCTCTACCCCTTTGCTACTCTGTTTAGTTGTTGAAGATGGTTTGCAGTGGTACTCGTACTGTGGGCTGCCCAGTACATCTCCCCCCCGACCACTCAGCCGTTTTCGACCAGCGCGGGTGTCAGGCGATACAAATTACACGTGCCTATACTTCACAAGGCGTCACTGGTGTTTAGAATAAATTTCTTGTGACGCAAAACTTTGGCCGGACTGAGATATATACCCCGGCCAATATATACCCGAGCAGGGACGCATAAGTGAAATAGACGTAGCACAAGTTGGAAATAAAAACTCCAAACGTGCTACGAACAAGTGTAAAGTGCAAAATCAATCCGCATATACCCGTCGATACCCTGGTTATCGTGCGCGCAGTTAAACAAACGAGAAAAGCGGGAAACGAGCAGTGGCGTCATCTGGGGCGGGATCAGATGGGCGCCGACGCGATTCAGTCTCGGAGTTAGATTACTCTCTTAACGTCGAGAGGAATCGCATAGTCGCCACGGTAAGGGTCGGGGACCTACTGGCGAAGGCGACAGTTGACACCGGGGCAACGAAGAGTTTTGTGAGCGAGGATTCTTTCAATAGGATAGAGTCAAAAGGGGAAGTGTTGTCAGCGACGGCGAACACACACCTCGCGGATGGTTCGACGATACCAATAAGAAAGGTGATACGAACAAAGGTGAGCCTCATAGACAGGGAGATAGCTTTAGATCTGCTCGTCGTGCCATCCATGCTAGATAGTTTAATCGTGGGGATGGACTTTCTATGAAAGATGGGGACGACCATGCAGTGCGGTGAGGCAACGTTGATGTTGCATAGCGCCGAAAAGCCGAACGAGGCGGACCCGACGAGAGAGGAAAAACGTGAGGCGTGTGGCTCAGGGAGTGCACAACGAGGTAATGTCCCGCGGACATCCCACGTTAAGAACGTCGCGGTAGCCAATCGAGAGGCATATGAAGACGCAATTACAGCCGTCAAGGAGCCATCATTGGGTCAATTGGAAAATGCGGGAGCGGAAACATGTCAGATAGGAGACCCCGAATCAGACTCCAGATCAGAAGGGGGCACGGAAGAAAAGCAAGAATGGCCAGCGGACTTGGAGCCAGCCTTGCAGGATTTTTTAAAATCGGAGTTACAACTCTTTGAGGGCCTACAGGGTGTGTCCAATGTAGCCGAACACCGGATCGTCATGAAGGATAACAAGCCAATAAAGCAGAGATATTATCTCAAGAACCCGGCGATGCAACGCGTGATCGACCAGGAAAAAATCGAGTTGATAGAGGCAGGAGCCATTGAACCGAATGGAGGATGTGCGTAGACTATAGGCAGCTCAACGCGCACTCTATACCAGACGCGTACCCAGTGCCCCGAATCAATCATATTTTGGAAATACTGAGGCACGCACGCTATATATCAACGCTGGATCTGAAATACTGATATTGGAAAATCCTCATGGCGGCGGACAGTCGGGAGTGCACGGCATTCACGGTGCCCGGCAGAGGATTGTTCCACTGGAAAGTGATGCCGTTTGGATTACACTCGGCTGGTGCTACTTTTCAAAGAGCCCTAGACACGGTGATCGGACCAGAGATGGAGCCGCACGCGTTCGCCTATCTAGACGACATCATCGTAATAAGCGCTATGAAGGAACAGCATAGGGCAGCGAATCTGAGGCTGAACAGAAAAAAGTGTTCGTTCTTCCAGAGGCAGCTAGTGTACCTGAGACACCTAGTGAGTGACAAGGGAATCCAGACGGATCCATCAAAGGTGGACGCGATCAGCAAGCTGAAATCCCCGAAGAACATCAAGAAGCTCAGACGTTGCCTTGGGATGGCGTCTTGGTACCGACGATTCGTGCCCAATTTCACAACTGTGGTATAGCCGATGACAGACTTGTTAAAGAAAGCCCGAAAGTGGTCGTGGAGCGCAGAGCAGCAGGCCGCGTTGGACAGTCTCAAACACTATCTAACGTCCGCCCCTGTCTTGGCATGTCCAGATTTTTCAGAAAGGTTCACACTTCAGACGGATGCAAGCGATTATGACCTCGGAGCAGTGCTGACCCAAGCTATCGACCAGCAGGAGAGGGTGATAGCATACGCTAGTCGAAAGTTAAACAAGGCGGAGGAGAACTACTCGGCAACAGAAAAGGAGTACCTGGAAATAGTGTGGTCGATCCGTACGCTAAAGTGCTATCTGGAGGGATATCGCTTCAATGTTGTCACGGATGACATGGGTTTGAAGTGGCTTAATTCCATAGAAAGCTCGTCGGGAAGGATTGCACGTTGGGCGTTGGAGCTCCAGCAATACCAATTCGACGTGCGATGCAGGAAAGGGAGACTCAACGTGGAGGCAGACGCATTATCGCGAGACCCCTTAGAGAAACTCCAGCAAGCCGTTGTTCAACAGTCACCCGGGAAATGGATTCAAGGTATCAGAGAGAAAATTGCCAAAGAGCCGACCAAATACGCAGATTTCGTCGAGGAGAACGGACAGTTGTATCGTCACCTTGGTTACCGAGCAGACGATGAGGACTACATCCCATGGAAGCTCTGCGTCTACGAGGATCAAAGAATATGAGTGCTAGAGGAATCCCACGACGCACCAACGGCAGGACACCAAGGGATCCGCAAAACAATCATGAGGTTGTCACCAGCGCTACTATTGGCCGGGAATGTTCCGAGACGCAGCCAAATACGTCAAGTGTTGTGGAAAATGCCAGATGTTCAAGACAGAGCAAAGGAAGACAGCCGGACATATGCTGACCCGCCAGGTTTCAGAGCCGATGGCCATTTTGTGTGCGGACTGTGTGGGCCCCTTACCGCGTTCAAAGCAGGGTAACACGATGTTGTTGGTATTCCATGATGCATTTACCAAATGGGTGGAACTTGTCCCCTTGAGACGAGCAACGGCAGCAACGCTACAGAAAGCCTTCCGGGAACGAATACTATGCCGGTTTGCAGTACCCAAGAGATTCGTATGCGACAACGGAGTGCAATTCACGAGTCGAAGTTTCAAAGCATTCTTGAATTCACTGGGCGTAGAAATGGAACACACAGCCCCATACTGCCCACAAGAGAATCCAACGGAAAGAACAAATCGAACGGTGAAGACGATGATAGCACAATATATTTCTGGAAGCCAAAGTTCGTGGGACGACCTGATTCCCGAAATCTCATTAGCCGTCAATTCTAGCATTTCAGATTCGACAGGATTCTCCCCAGCATTCCTAATGCAAGGAAGGGATCCACGCCTGCCAGCAACTCTTTTCGATGAAAAGACGCCAGGTACAGGAAGCATTCCGCAAACGCCGGCAGAGAAAGCCGACCGATTAAAAGAGGTGTTTAAAATAGTGCAGAGCAACCAGCAACGAGCATCAGCAGATCAAGGAAGGAACTACAATCTAAGGCGAAGAGAATGGCGCCATAGAATTAACGATTGGGTTCTTCTGCGAACACACCAGCTATCCAAAGCGAGTTATGGATTCGCAGCGAAATTAGCCCCAAAATACGATGGACCATTCCTCGTTAAGAAATTTACATCGCCAAACGTGGTACGCCTAACAAAGGAAGGAGAGCGGAAAGGCCGGACCGCCAGCATATCGCAACTAAAACCGTTCCAACGTGAAAATGAAAATCTCGAGACAAGCTGCCGGCAGGAAGCGTGGACAAGCGAGAGCCACTTGCCACTTCAAAGAAACCACGAATAAAATCCGCGAACGGGTTTTTTTTTGTCTATTCCTCTTCCTCCCGCTAACAAACAACCAACTATAACCGCTATGTAACAGCATTGTAATAATTTATTTCCAATCTTTCTCAATAGTTGACGAAATATGGACGACACAATAGTCATAGGCAGCGATGACGAGTCGGTCGGTACCATAGCAAGGGAACACAAGGACGCTGCCCACGAAGACGACTCGAAAGTTTGTTCAGAACACGCCGACGCCGAGTGTGCCGATGAGGAGGACACTAACCCCGAGGAGAGCGAAGCAAGTGGTCAGAGCTTCGACGATGAGAAGGACACTACCCCGGAGGAGAACGTCAGAAGCGACTCCGATTGCAACGAAGAGAAGGAAGCCAGTTCGCAGAACGAGCACAACGGGGAGTTTCGGGTGCGATGACTCCGAAGAGGTCAGAGAGTGACAAGGAGCGCACATTCGGTCGCGAGACCCACGGCGGGACCACCCGCGCTACCGACACACCCGGGAGCCGTCACCCCCCAAATTCAAACACACGGTGTTTGGACACACGGAGGTGTCAGGGGCGGTCGTGGACGGCGCTTGTATTTTTAAAGTAATAGAGGTGACCACAATAGTAGTCGAGATGCCAAAAGCAAGGGCTCCACAGCCGTGGGTAGAGGAACCGGCTTCACCGCCGACTTTCCCAACCCTGGAAGAAGGAAGCGCTGAGGACGGACTGACACAGAAGGCGCCGCAGGCACCACCACCGCCATTGAAGATTAGCCAAAAGGAACCCGAAGAGGCAGATCAAAACAGCACAATTGCGTTGGAGCCGATGGAAGAATTCGAAGGGATAGAAGGTTGGGAAGAAGGCCTCAAGGTAGGATTGGTTGTAGAAGACATCCCGCTCAACAGCCAAGAAGCAAAATAACAGGCAACGGGCGTGGACCCTTGGGACATTCCTAGTTTGTGGACGGCACACCCAAACGAGTCGATATTGACGACGAAAGACATAAACGCCATCGAGGAGCAGTTAAAGAGGCGAGGGCGCAGAGGATGGCGTGACCGATTCACGGTATTGGTGGGTACGGACCAGTTTACCGTGACCAAACACCAGAAGGGCATGGTCACAATCGTGAAGAAAGGGGAGGGGGGGGGGGGGGAGGGGTGTGAGGTAGGCCAAATGCCGGCCTCCCTACAATATATTAATGGAATAAATGCAATGTTAACGTTAACAGACCTTAAGTTTAGCATAAGTATAGTACGGTGAAGGGCATAGAATAAGCATAGTATACGATAATTCAAGAGAGCAGCGCAAGAAGAGCGACAGTCGTGTGCACTCTCACACGATCCAAATTTCGCGACCCACGATCTAGATGTCACGACCCACAAAGGCGAAAAGGGCGCACTCAGGCTGAGCGCGAGACGACGGAATCAATCGAAAGTGGGAGCGAATGCGAACAGACGTGAACGCGGGTGTCGAGACAAAGAACATAATTAAGTGAAGGCGAGTTTAGTGACAGAGATTTGTCCCAAATTACAATTAGATTGGCGTGGACGCGATTCCCCCATCCTAAGGTTGAGAATAAACCATAAGAAGAACCGGGTAGAGTAAGTTATCAAATAAAAGTTAAGAATATTCCAAATACTCGTGTTTTCACTTGCACCCCGAGAGGCGCTGAACGGTAGACGCATACTAGTGCGGTTATATACATATACATGCGTGCACATTGTGCACACGCGATCGGCAGACGGGTAGGTGCTTTTTGTAATTATTTTTGGTTAGGATCTGAATGATCAGCGGCACGCGTGCTGTGGACCGTTCCGCACGCTTCCCATATCATTCGGCCGGTTCGGTTACGGAGCTTTGGCATCCGCGCGACCTCGATTTGTGAGAGAACATAACCTGTGCTATCAGTGGTACTTGTACTGTGGCATGTCCCGTGCGCCTCCCTGATCACCAGCCGTCGTGAAATCTTAACACCGGTGTGAAAGCGGACTAACTTGCCTCCAACTCGCGAGTACGTTTCGGCAAATTCAAATATTTCTTGTAACGTGGAACCTTGGCCGGACTGAGTTTCATACCCCGGCCAAATCACAACTTTACATGGTGACAATCTCGCGAAGCCAAAGTTCGTGGGACGAACTAATACCCGAAATCTCGTTGGCAGTCAACTCGAGCATTGCGGATTCGACCGGATTTTCCCCGGCGCTCCTGATGCAGGGAAGAGAACCTCGTCTGCCAGCAACGTTATATGACGAGAAGACAACGGGTACAGGAAATGCGTCGCAAACACCTAGGGAGAAAACGGACCGCCTGAGAGAAGTGTTTAAGATAGCGCAGGGAAACCAACAGCGAGCGTCAAAGGATCAAGGGAGGAATTACAACCTGAGAAGGAAGGAATGGAGGCCGACGATCAACGAACTGGTCCTGTTGAGGACCCACCAACTCTAGAAGGCCAGCGACGGGTTCGCTGCAAAGCTAGCACCAAAGTACGAGGGACCGTATCGGATTAAAAGATTCATCTCTCCGAATGCCGTGCGATTAGCAAAAGAAGGGGAGTGCAAGAGCAAGGGGAGGACGGCTAGCATCTCGCAATTGAAACCTTTTCAACCAGAAGACGAAGACGACAAAGCGAGTCCACACAGGAAGCGGAGATAAACGAAAGACGATGTCCATCATGAGCAGACGTTCACGTTTTGCCATTCTTCTTTTCCCCAATGATTCGTTTTTAGAAACCCACTAAAAATATAAATAAAAAAAATCATTTACATCTCTTATAAAACACAATAATAACTTATACACAATTTCTTGCCCACAGGCAATGGAAGCTAAAGACAAAAGAACCGCTTTGAAGCCATAGAGGGGCCCGCCAGCCACGAGGGCTTTACCCGTGAGCCTTTGACTGGAATTGGTGTGGTAACAACACAGCAACCGTATACAGGCACATGCATACAGAAGCCTCAATCGAAGATAAGCCCGAGGGGATGGTGATCCGTATAATGGAGTTGACGACCATAACCGTTGGACCACCGCAACCCAGGTCGCAGCAGCCACCCGAAGCGACCGGTGTGCCGACGGTCGAGGAATGGGTAGAGTGGGAATCACCAGAGGTACAGCAAGAGACCGAAAACTAGGTCGTTAGATGGAAACCGAACGAGAAGACCAGAAGACAACCATTAGCGTTGGACCACCGCAACCAAGGTCGCAGCAGCCACCCGAAGCGACCGTTGTGCCGACAGACGAGGAATGGTCAGAATGCGAGTCACCGAAGGTAGAGCAGGAGAACGAAAATGAGATCTTTGGATGGGAGGAAGGGTTGGACGCAACGCTGAAAGACAAGCAAGAAGACCCACCGAGCAGCTCGGAGTCCACACCATCACGATCTCGGCAAGAACGAGTGCAGGTACCCTGGCTTTGGACTTGCTAACCGAAATATCAAATTCTGACGGCAGAAGCGGTAAAGGAAATCCGCGCGAGGCTCCGCAACCGCTTCACGGCAGCTGCCGTCGGCGTGATTTTTGCCGTAACCCCACACCGAGACATTACGGTCGCGGACACAAAGAAAAGGCGGTGGGGGGTATGAAGTAGGCCAAGCAGGGCGAATTCACATTTATATATAGAGATAAGAAAACGGCAAGAAGCCCAGACTTAATTACTTACATTTAACATAGATTAGGAAACGGCAAGAAGCCCACACTTAAGTACGAAACTCACATTGAAACAAAGATATATAGAAACGGCAAAAGCTAAAACATAAGGGGATGAGAGAGCCGCGAATCGAAGACCCAGCGGTCGGAAGGGCCAAGGCGCGATCGACGCCGAGCAAGGGACGGGCGCGAGTCAGTCAGTGCAGAGAGGTCCGATCGAACCCAAGCGTATCCGGAAAACGTGAACTTGTATAATAGTTAGTGTGAATATATGAAATAGAAATTAGTTGTAAGTTTTGAAGAGAAACATAGCATTAAACAGAAAGAAGAAAATGAAATGAATCAACGTTTTTGTTAATAATTTAATTGAAACTAAACCTCTACCCCTTTGCTACTCTTAGTGGTACGCGTACTGTGGGCTGCCCAGTACATCTCCCCCCCGACCACTCAGCCATTTTCGACCAGCGCGGGTGTCAGGCGATACAAATTACACGTGCCTATACTTCACAAGGCGCCACTGGTATTAAGAATAAATTTCTTGTGACGCAGAACTTTGGCCGGACTGAGATAAATACCCCGGCCAAAATCTCTACCTTTCAAGTGGAGATGAAACCAACAGCCCCGTACTGCCAACAGAATTCGTTAGGATATCGGGGTATCGCTTCAATGTTGTCACGGATCACATGGCTTTGAAGTGGCTTAATTCCATAGAAAGCTCGTCGGGAAGGATTGCACGTTGGGCGTTGGAGCTCCAGAAATACCAATTCGACGTGCGATGCAGGAAAGGGAGACTCAACGTGGAGGCAGACGCATTATCGCGAGACCCCTTAGAGAAACTCCAGCAAGCCGTTGTTCAACAGTCACCCGGGAAATGGATTCAAGGTATCAGAGAGAAAATTGCCAAAGAGCCGACCAAATACGCAGATTTCGTCGAGGAGAACGGACAGTTGTATCGTCACCTTGGTTACCGAGCAGACGATGAGGACTACATCCCATGGAAGCTCTGCGTCTACGAGGATCAAAGAAAATGAGTGCTAGAGGAATCCCACGACGCACCAACGGCAGGACACCAAGGGATCCGCAAAACAATCATGAGGTTGTCACAGCGCTACTATTGGCCGGGAATGTTCCGAGACAAATACGTCAAGTGTTGTGGAAAATGCCAGATGTTCAAGACAGAGCAAAGGAAGACAGCCGGACATATGCTGACCCGCCAGGTTTCAGAGCCGATGGCCATTTTGTGTGCGGACTGTGTGGGCCCCTTACCGCGTTCAAAGCAGGGTAACACGATGTTGTTGGTATTCCATGATGCATTTACCAAATGGGTGGAACTTGTCCCCTTGAGACGAGCAACGGCAGCAACGCTACAGAAAGCCTTCCGGGAACGAATACTATGCCGGTTTGCAGTACCCAAGAGATTCGTATGCGACAACGGAGTGCAATTCACGAGTCGAAGTTTCAAAGCATTCTTGAATTCACTGGGCGTAGAAATGGAACACACAGCCCCATACTGCCCACAAGAGAATCCAACGGAAAGAACAAATCGAACGGTGAAGACGATGATAGCACAATATATTTCTGGAAGCCAAAGTTCGTGGGACGACCTGATTCCCGAAATCTCATTAGCCGTCAATTCTAGCATTTCAGATTCGACAGGATTCTCCCCAGCATTCCTAATGCAAGGAAGGGATCCACGCCTGCCAGCAACTCTTTTCGATGAAAAGACGCCAGGTACAGGAAGCATTCCGCAAACGCCGGCAGAGAAAGCCGACCGATTAAAAGAGGTGTTTAAAATAGTGCAGAGCAACCAGCAACGAGCATCAGCAGATCGAGGAAGGAACTACAATCTAAGGCGAAGAGAATGGTGCCATAGAATTAACGACTGGGTCCTTCTGCGAACACACCAGCTATCCAAAGCGAGTGATGTATTCGCAGCGAAATTAGCCCCAAAATACGATGGACCATTCCTCGTTAAGAAATTTACATCGCCAAACGTGGTACGCTTAACAAAGGAAGGAGAGCGGAAGGGCCGGACCGCCAGCATATCGCAACTAAAACCGTTCCAACGTGAAAATGAAAATATCGACACAAGCTGCCGGCAGGAAGCGTGGACAAGCTAGAGCCACTTGCCACTTCAAAGAAACCACGAATAAAATCCGCGAACGGGTTTTTTTCTCTCTTCCTCTTCCTCCCGCTAACAAACAACCAACTATAACCGCTATATAGCAGCATTGTAATAATTTATTTCCAATCTTTCTCAATAGTTGACGAAATATGGACGACACAATAGTCATAGGCAGCGATGACGAGTCGGTCGGTACCATAGCAAGGGAACACAAGGACGGTGCCCACGAAGACAACTCGAAAGTTTTTGCGGAACACGCCGACGCCGAGTGTGCCGATGAGGAGGACACTAACCCCGAGGAGAGCGAAGCAAGTGGTCAGAGCTGTGACGATGAGGAGGACAGTACCCCGGAGGAGAACGTCAGAAGCGACTCCGATTGAAACGAAGAGAAGGAAGCCAGCTCGCAGAACGAGCACAACACGGAGTTTCAGGTGCGACGAGTCCGAAGAGGTCAGAGAGCGACAAGGAGCGCACAATCGGTCGCGAGACCCACGGCGGGACCACCCGCGCTACCGATACACCCGGGAGCCGTCACCCCCCAAATTCAAACACACGGTGTTTGGACACACGGAGGGTCAGGGGCGGTCGTGGATGGCGCTTGTATTTTTAAAGTAATAGAGGTGACCACAATAGTAGTCGAGATGCCAAAAGCAAGGGCTCCACAGCCGTGGGTAGAGGAACCGGCTTCACCGCCGACTTTCCCAACCCTGGAAGAAGGAAGCGCTGAAGACGGACTGACACAGGAGGCGCCGCAGGCACCACCACCGCCATTGAAGATTAGCCAAAAGGAACCCGAAGAGGCAGATCAAAACAGCACAAATGCGTTGGAGCCGATGGAAGAATTCGAAGGGATAGAAGGTTGGGAAGAAGCAAACAGCCAAGAAGCAAAAGCACAGGCAACGGGCGTGGACCCTTGGAACATTCCTAGTTTCCAAACGAGTCGATATTGACGACGAAAGACATAAACGCCATCGAGGAGCAGTTAAAGAGGCGAGGGCGCAGAGGATGGCGTGACCGATTCACGGTATTGGTGGGTACGGACCAGTTTACCGTGACCAAACACCAGAAGGGCATGGTCACAATCGTGAAGAAAGGGGAGGGGGGGGGGGGGGGGGGTGTGTGAGGTAGGCCAAATGCCGGCCTCCCTACAATATATTAATGGAATAAATGCAATGTTAACGTTAACAGACCTTAAGTTTAGCATAAGTTTAGTACGGTGAAGGGCATAGAATAAGATATAAGATAATTTAAGAGAGCAGCGCAAGAAGAGCGACAGTCGTGTGCACTCTCACACGATCCAAATTTCGTGACCCACGATCTAGATGTCACGACCCACAAAGGCGAAAAGGGCGCACTCAGGCTGAGCGCGAGACGACGGAATCAATCGAAAGTGGGAGCGAATGCGAACAGACGTGAACGCGGGTGTCGAGACAAAAGAACATAATTAAGTGAAGGCGAGTTTAGTGACAGAGATTTGTCCCAAATTACAATTAGATTGGCGTGGACGCGATTCCCCCATCCTAAGGTTGAGAATAAACCATAAGAAGAACTGGGTAGAGTAAGTTATCAAATAAAAGTTAAGAATATTCCAAATACTCGTGTTTTCACTTGCACCCCGAGAGGCGCTGAACGGTAGACGCATACTAGTGCGGTTATATACATATACATACGTGCACATTGTGCACACGCGATCGGCAGACGGGTAGGTGCGTTTTGTAATTATTTTTGGTTAGGGTCTGAATGATCAGCGGCACTAGTGCTGTGGACCGTCCCGCACGCTTCCCATATCATTCGGCCGGTTCGGTTACAGAGCTTTGGCATCCGCGCGACCTCGATTTGTAAGAGAACATAACCTTTGCTATCAGTGGTACTTGTACTGTGGCTTGTCCCGTGCGCCTCCCTGATCGCCAGCCGTCGCGAAATCTTAACACCGGTGTGAAAGCGGACTAACTTGCCTCCAACTCGCGAGTACGTTTCGGCAAATTCAAATATTTCTTGTAACGTGGAACCTTGGCCGGACTGAGTTTCATACCACGGCCAAAATCACAACTTTACATGGTGAAGACGATGATAGTGCAGTACATCTCGGGAAGTCAAAGTTCGTGGGACGAACTAATACCCGAAATCTCGTTGGCAGTCAACTCGAGCATTGCGGATTCGACAGGATTTTCCCCTGCTTTCCTGATGCAGGGAGGAGAACCTCGTCTTCCAGCAACGTTATATGACGAGAAGACAACGGGTACAGGAAATGCGTCGCAAACACCTAGGGGGAAAGCGGACCGCCTGAGAGAAGTGTTTAAGATAGCGCAGGGAAACCAACAGCGAGCGTCAAAGGATCAAGGGAGGAATTACAACCTGAAAAGGAAGGAATGGAGGCCGACGATCAACGAACTGGCCCTGTTGAGGACCCACCAACTCTAGAAGGCCAGCGACGGGTTCGCTGCAAAGCTAGCACCAAGTACGAGGGACCGTATCGGATTAAAAGATTCATCATTCCGAATGCCGTGCGATTAGCAAAAGAAGGGGAGTGCAAGAGCCGGACGGCTAGCATCTCGCAATTGAAACCTTTTCAACCAGAAGACTAAGACGACAAAGCGAGTCCACAACAGGAATCGGAGATAAACGATAGACGATGTCCATCATGAGCAGACGTTCACGTTTTGCCATTCTTCTTTTCCCCAATGATTCGTTTTTAGAAACCCTTTTACGAAAACCCACCAAAAAATATATGTAAAAAAAATCATTTACATCTCTTATAAGACACAATAATAACTTATACACAATTTCTTGCCCACAGGCAATGGAAGCTAAAGACAAAAGAACCGCTTTGAAGCCATAGAGGGGCCCGCCAGCCACGAGGGCTTTACCCGTGAGCCTTTGACTGGAATTGGTGTGGTAACAACACAGCAACCGTATACAGGCACATACATACAGAAGCCTCAATCGAAGATAAGCCCGAGGGGATGGTGATCCGTATAATGGAGTTGACGACCATAACCGTTGGACCACCGCAACCAAGGTCGCATCAGCCACCCGAAGCGACCGGCGTGCCGACGGACGAGAGATAGGCAGAGTGCGAATCACCGAAGGTACAGCAAGAGACCGAAGACTAGGTCGTTGGATGGAAACCGAACGAGAAGACCAGAAGACAAACAGTAGCGTTGGACCACCGCAACCAAGGTCGCAGCAGCCACCCAAAGCGACCGGTGTGCCGACGGACGAGGAATGGGCAGAGTGCGAATCACCGAAGGAACAGCAAGAGACCGAAAACTAGGTCGTTGGATGGAAACCGAACGAGAAGACCAGAAGACAACCATTAGCGTTGGACCACCGCAACCAAGGTCGCAGCAGCCACCCGAAGCGACCGGTGTGCCGACGGACGAGGAATGGGCAGAGTGGGAATCACCGAAGGTACAGCAAGAGACCGAAGACTAGGTCGTTAGATGGAAACCGAACGAGAAGACCAGAAGACAACCATTAGCGTTGGACCACCGCAACCAAGGTCGCAGCAGCCACCCGAAGCGACCGGTGTGCCGACGGACGAGGAATGGGCAGAATGGGAGTCACCGAAGGTAGAGCAGGAGAACGAAAATTAGATCTTTGGATGGGAGGAAGGGTTGGACGCAACGCTGAAAGACAAGCAAGAAGACCCACCGAGCAGCTCGGAGTCCACACCATCACGATCTCGGCAAGAACGAGTGCAGGTACCCTGGCTTTGGACTTGCTACCCTGACGATCAAGTTCTGACGGCAGAAGCGGTAAAGGAAATCCGCGCGAGGCTCCGCAACCGCGTCACGGCAGCTGCCGGCGGCGTGATTTTTGCCGTAACCCCAGACCGAGACGGAACGGTCGCGGTCACAAAGAAAGGGCGGAGGGGGGTATGAAGTAGGCCAAGCGGGCTGAATTCACATTTATATATAGAGATAAGGAAACCGCAAGCAGCCCACACTTAATTTCTAACATTTAACATAGATTAGGAACGGCAAGAAGCCCACACTTAAGTACGAAACTCACATTGAAACAAAGATGTATAGAAACGGCAAAAGCTAATACATAAGGGGATGAGAGAGCCGCGACCCGAAGACCCAGCGGTCGGAAGGGCCACGGCGCGATCGACGCCGAGCAAGGGACGGGCGCGAGTCAGTCAGTGCAGAGAAGTCCGATCGAGCCCACGCGTATCCGGAAAACGTGAACTGGTATAATAGTTAGTGTGAATATATGAAATAGAAATTAGTTGTAAGTTTTGAAGAGAAACATAGCATTAAACAGAAAGAAGAAAATGAAATGAATCAACGTTTTTGTTAATAATTTAATTGAAACTTAACCTCTACCGCTTTACCACTCTTTTTGGTTGTTGAAGATGGTTTGCCGTGGTACTCGTACTGTGGGCTGCCCAGTACATCTCCCCCCCGACCACTCAGCCGTTTTCGACCAGCGCGGGTGTCAGGCGATACAAATTACACGTGCCTATACTTCACAAGGCGTCACTGGTGTTTAGAATAAATTTCTTGTGACGCAGAACTTTGGCCGGACTGAGATATATACCCCGGCCAAAATCTCTACCTTACAAGTGGCGCCCGAGCAGGGACGCATAAGTGAAATAGACGTAGCACAAGTTGGAAATAAAAACTCCAAACGTGCTACGAACAAGTGTAAAGTGCAAAATCAATCCGCATATACCCGTCGATACCCTGGTTATCGTGCGCGCAGTTAAACAAACGAGAAAAGCGGGAAACGAGCAGTGGCGTCATATGGGGCGGGATCAGATGGGCGCCGACGCGATTCAGTCTCGGAGTTAGATTACTCTCTTAACGTCGAGAGGAATCGTATAGTCGCCACGGTAAGGGTCGGGGACCTACTGGCGAAGGCGACAGTTGACACCGGGGCAACGAAGAGTTTTGTGAGCGAGGATTCTTTCAATAGGATAGAGTCAAAAGGGGAAGTGTTGTCAGCGACGGCGAACACACACCTCGCGGATGGTTCGACGATACCAATAGAAAGGTGATACGAACAAAGGTGAGCCTCATAGACAGGGAGATAGCGTTAGATCTGCTCATCGTGCCATCCATGCTAGATAGTTTAATCGTGGGGATGGACTTTCTATGTAAGATGGGGACGACCATGCAGTGCGGTGAGGCAACGTTGATGTTGCATAGCGCCGAAAAGCCGAACGAGGCGGACCCGATGAGAGAGGAAAAACGAGAGGAGTGTGGCTCAGGGAGTGCACAACGAGGTAATGTCCCGCGGACATCCCACGTTAAGAACGTCGCGGTAGCCAATCGAGAGGCATATGAAGACGCAATTACAGCCGTCAAGGAGCCATCATTGGGTCAATTGGAAAATGCGGGAGCGGAAACATGTCAGATAGGAGACCCCGAATCAGACTCCAGATCAGGAGGGGGCACGGAAGAAAAGCAAGAATGGCCAGCGGACTTGGAGCCAGCCTTGCAGGATTTTTTAAAATCGGAGCTACAACTCTTTGAGGGCCTACAGGGTGTGTCCAATGTAGCCGAACACCGGATCGTCATTAAGGATAACAAGCCAATAAAGCAGAGGTATTATCTCAAAACTCGTTGATGCAACGCGTGATCGACCAGCAAATAGACGAGTTGATAGAGGCAGGAGCCATTGAACCGTCTTGGAGCCCGCACAGCGCCCCGATCGTACTCGTTCGGAAGAAAAGGAACGAATGGAGGATGTGCGTAGACTATAGGCAGCTCAACGCGCACTCTATACCAGACGCGTACCCAGTGCCCCGAATCAATCATATTTTGCAAATACTGAGGCACGCACGCTATATATCAACGCTGGATCTGAAACACTGATATTGGCAAATCCTCATGGCGGCGGACAGTCGGGAGTTCACGGCATTCACGGTGCCCGGCAGAGGATTGTTCCACTGGAAAGTGATGCCGTTTGGATTACACTCGGCTGGTGCAACATTTCAAAGAGCCCTGGACACGGTGATCGGACCAGAGATGGAGCCGCACGCGTTCGCCTATCTAGACGACATCATCGTAATAAGCGCTACGAAGAAACAGCGTAGGGCAAACCTGAGGGAGTTTTTCCGCCGGCTGAGGGCAGCGAATCTGAGGCTGAACAGAAAAAAGTGTTCGTTCTTCCAGAGGCAGCTAGTGTACCTGGAACACCTAGTGAGTGACAAGGGAATCCAGACGGATCCATCAAAGGTGGACGCGATCAGCAAGCTGAAATCCCAAAGAACATCAAGAAGCTCAGACGTTGCCTTGGGATGGCGTCTTGGTACCGACGATTCGTGCCCAATTTCACAACTGTGGTATAGCCGATGACAGACTTGTTAAAGAAAGTCCGAAAGTGGTCGTGGAGCGCAGAGCAGCAGGCCGCGTTGGACAGTCTCAAACACTATCTAACGTCCGCCCCTGTCTTGGCATATCCAGATTTTTCAGAAAGGTTCACACTTCAGACGGATGCAAGCGATTATGACCTCGGAGCAGTGCTGACCCAAACTATCGACCAGCAGGAGAGGGTGATAGCATACGCGAGTCGAAAGTTAAACAAGGCGGAGGAGAACTACTCGGCAACAGAAAAGGAGTACCTGGAAATAGTGTGGTCGATCCGTACGCTAAAGTGCTATCTGGAGGGATATCGCTTCAATGTTGTCACGGATGACATGGGTTTGAAGTGGCTTAATTCCATAGAAAGCTCGTCGGGAAGGATTGCACGTTGGGCGTTGGAGCTCCAGCAATACCAATTCGACGTGCGATGCAGGAAAGGGAGACTCAACGTGGAGGCAGACGCATTATCGCGAGACCCCTTAGAGAAACTCCAGCAAGCCGTTGTTCAACAGTCACCCGGGAAATGGATTCAAGGTATCAGAGAGAAAATTGCCAAAGAGCCGACCAAATACGCAGATTTCGTCGAGGAGAACGGACAGTTGTATCGTCACCTTGGTTACCGAGCAGACGATGAGGACTACATCCCATGGAAGCTCTGCGTCTACGAGGATCAAAGAAATGAGTGCTAGAGGAATCCCACGACGCACCAACGGCAGGACACCAAAGGATCCGCAAAACAATCATGAGGTTGTCACAGCGCTACTATTGGCCGGGAATGTTCCGAGACGCAGCCAATACGTCAAGTGTTGTGGAAAATGCCAGATGTTCAAGACAGAGCAAAGGAAGACAGCCGGACATATGCTGACCCGCCAGGTTTCAGAGCCGATGGCCATTTTGTGTGCGGACTGTGTGGGCCCCTTACCGCGTTCAAAGCAGGGTAACATGATGTTGTTGGTATTCCATGATGCATTTACCAAATGGGTGGAACTTGTCCCCTTGAGACGAGCAACGGCAGCAACGCTACAGAAAGCCTTCCGGGAACGAATACTATGCCGGTTTGCAGTACCCAAGAGATTCGTATGCGACAACGGAGTGCAATTCACGAGTCGAAGTTTCAAAGCATTCTTGAATTCACTGGGCGTAGAAATGGAACACACAGCCCCATACTGCCCACAAGAGAATCCAACGGAAAGAACAAATCGAACGGTGAAGACGATGATAGCACAATATATTTCTGGAAGCCAAAGTTCGTGGGACGACCTGATTCCCGAAATCTCATTAGCCGTCAATTCTAGCATTTCAGATTCGACAGGATTCTCCCCAGCATTCCTAATGCAAGGAAGGGATCCACGCCTGCCATCAACTCTTTTCGATGAAAAGACGCCAGGTACAGGAAGCATTCCGCAAACGCCGGCAGAGAAAGCCGACCGATTAAAAGAGGTGTTTAAAATAGTGCAGAGCAACCAGCAACGAGCATCAGCAGATCAAGGAAGGAACTACAATCTAAGGCGAAGAGAATGGCGCCATAGAATTAACGACTGGGTCCTTCTGCGAACACACCAGCTATCCAAAGCGAGTGATGGATTCGCAGCGAAATTAGCCCCAAAATACGATGGACCATTCCTCGTTAAGAAATTTACATCGCCAAACGTGGTACGCCTAACAAAGGAAGGAGAGCGGAAGGGCCGGACCGCCAGCATATCGCAACTAAAACCGTGCCAACGTGAAAATGAAAATCTCGACACAAGCTGCCGGCAGGAAGCGTGGACAAGTGAGAGCCACTTGCCACTTCAAAGAAACCACGAATAAAATCACGGGTTTTTTTTCTCTCTTCCTCTTCCTCCCGCTAACAAACAACCAACTATAACCGCTATATAGCAGCATTGTAATAATTTATTTCCAATCTTTCTCAATAGTTGACGAAATATGGACGACACAATAGTCATAGGCAGCGATGACGAGTCGGTCGGTACCATAGCAAGGGAACACAAGGACGGTGCCCACGAAGACGACTCGAAAGTTTTTGCGGAACACGCCGACGCCGAGTGTGCCGATGAGGAGGACACTAACCCCGAGGAGAGCGAAGCAAGTGGTCAGAGCTGTGACGATGAGGAGGACAGTACCCCGGAGGAGAACGTCAGAAGCGACTCCGATTGAAACGAAGAGAAGGAAGCCAGCTCGCAGAACGAGCACAACACGGAGTTTCAGGTGCGACGAGTCCGAAGAGGTCAGAGAGCGACAAGGAGCGCACAATCGGTCGCGAGACCCACGGCGGGACCACCCGCGCTACCGATACACCCGGGAGCCGTCACCCCCCAAATTCAAACACACGGTGTTTGGACACACGGAGGGGTCAGGGGCGGTCGTGGATGGCGCTTGTATTTTTAAAGTAATAGAGGTGACCACAATAGTAGTCGAGATGCCAAAAGCAAGGGCTCCACAGCCGTGGGTAGAGGAACCGGCTTCACCGCCGACTTTCCGAACCCTAGAAGAAGGAAGCGCTGAAGACGGACTGACAAATGCGTTGGAGCCGATGGAAGAATTCGAAGGGATAGAAGGTTGGGAAGAAGGCCTCAAAGTAGGATTGGTTGTAGAAGACATCCCGCTCAACAGCCAGAAGCAAAAGCACAGGCAACGGGCATGGACCCTTGGAACATTCCTAGTTTCCAAACGAGTCGATATTGACGACGAAAGGCATAAACGCCATCGAGGAGCAGTTAAAGAGGCGAGGGCGCAGAGGATGGCGTGACCGATTCACGGTATTGGTGGGTACGGACCAGTTTACCGTGACCAAACACCAGAAGGGCATGGTCACAATCGTGAAGAAAGGGGAGGGGAGGGGGGGGGGGGGGGGGGTGTGAGGTAGGCCAAATGCCGGCCTCCCTACAATATATTAATGGAATAAATGCAATATTAACGTTAACAGACCTTAAGTTTAGCATAAGTATAGTACGGTGAAGGGCATAGAATAAGCATAGTATAAGATAATTTAAGAGAGCAGCGCAAGAAGAGCGACAGTCGTGTGCACTCTCACACGATCCAAATTTCGCGACCCACGATCTAGATGTCACGACCCACAAAGGCGAAAAGGCGCACTCAGGCTGAGCGCGAGACGACGGAATCAATCGAAAGTGGGAGCGAATGCGAACAGACGTGAACGCGGGTGTCGAGACAAAAGAACATAATTAAGTGAAGGCGAGTTTAGTGACAGAGATTTGTCCCAAATTACAATTAGATTGGCGTGGACGCGATTCCCCCATCCTAAGGTTGAGAATAAACCATAAGAAGAACCGGGTAGAGTAAGTTATCAAATAAAAGTTAAGAATATTCCAAATACTCGTGTTTTCACTTGCACCCCGAGAGGCGCTGAACGGTAGACGCATACTAGTGCGGTTATATACATATACATACGTGCACATTGTGCACACGCGATCGGCAGACGGGTAGGTGCGTTTTGTAATTATTTTTGGTTAGGGTCTGAATGATCAGCGGCACTAGTGCTGTGGACCGTCCCGCACGCTTCCCATATCATTCGGCCGGTTCGGTTACAGAGCTTTGGCATCCGCGCGACCTCGATTTGTGAGAGAACATAACCTGTGCTATCAGTGGTACTTGTACTGTGGCTTGTCCCGTGCGCCTCCCTGATCGCCAGCCGTCGCGAAATCTTAACACCGGTGTGAAAGCGGACTAACTTGCCTCCAACTCGCGAGTACGTTTCGGCAAATTCAAATATTTCCTGTAACGTGGAACCTTGGCCGGACTGAGTTTCATACCCCGGCCAAAATCACAACTTTACATGGTGAAGACGATGATAGCGCAGTACATCTCGCGAAGCCAAAGTTCATGGGACGAACTAATACCCGAAATCTCGTTGGCAGTCAACTCGAGCATTGCGGATTCGACAGGATTTTCCCCGGCGCTCCTGATGCAGGGAAGAGAACCTCGTCTGCCAGCAACGTTATATGACGAGAAGACACCGGGTACAGGAAATGCGTCGCAAACACCTAGGGAGAAAGCGGACCGCCTGAGAGAAGTGTTTAAGATAGCGCAGGGAAACCAACAGCGAGCGTCAAAGGATCAAGGGAGGAATTACAACCTGAGAAGGAGGGAATGGAGGCCGACGATCAACGAACTGGTCCTGTTGAGGACCCACCAGCTCTCGAAAGCCAGCGACGGGTTCGCTGCAAAGCTAGCACCAAAGTACGAGGGACCGTATCGGATTAAAAGATTCATCTCTCCGAATGCCGTGCGATTAGAGATTAGAGATTTTGGCCGGGGTATATATCTCAGTCCGGCCAAAGTTCTGCGTCACAAGAAATTTATTCTAAACACCAGTGATGCCTTGTGAAGTATAGGCACGTGTAATTTGTATCGCCTGACACCCGCGCTGGGCGAAAACGGCTGAGTGGTCGGGGGGGGAGATGTACTGGGCAGCCCACAGTACGAGTACCACTGCAAACCATCTTCAACAACTAAACAGAGTAGCAAAAGGGTAGAGGTTTAGTTTCAATTAAATTATTAACAAAAACGTTGATTCATTTCATTTTCTTCTTTCTGTTTAATGCTATGTTTCTCTTCAAAACTTACAACTAATTTCTATTTCATACATTCACAGTAACTGTTATACCAGTTCACGTTTTCCGGATACGCGTGGGTTCGATCGGACCTCTCTGCACTGACTGACTCGCGCCCGTCCCTTGCTCGGCGTCGATCGCACCGTGGGCCTTCCGATCGCTGGGTGTTCGGGTCGCGGCTCTCTCGTCTCCTTATGTATTAGCTTCTTGCCGTTTCTTATATATCTGTATTTCAATGTGAGTTTCGTACTTTAGTGTGGGCTTCTTGCCATTTCCTTATCTATGTTAAATGTAAGTAATTAAGTGTGGGCTTCTTGCCGTTTCCTTATCTCTATATATAAATGTGAATTCGGCCCGCTTGGCCTACTTCATTCCCCCCTCCCCCCTTTCTTTGTGACCGTGACCTTACCGTCACGGTGTGGGGTAACGGCAAAAATCACGCCGCCAGTAGCTGCCGTGAAGCGGTTTTGGAGCCTCGCGCGGATTTCCTTTACCGCTTCTGCCGTCAGAATTTGATATTTCGGGTAGCAAGTCCAAAGCCAGGGTACCTGCACTCGTTCTTGCCGAGATCGTGATGGTGTGGACTCCGAGCTGCTCGGTGGGTCTTCTTGCTTGTCTTTCAGCGTTGCGTCCAACCCTTCCTCCCATCCAAAGATCTCATTTTCGTTCTCCTGCTCTAACTTCGGTGACTTCCATTCTGCCTATTCCTCGTCCTTCGGCACACCGGTCGCTTGGTTGCGATGGTCCAACGCTAATGGTTGTCTTCTGGTCTTCTTGTTCGGCTTCCAATGTTGCGTCTAGCCCTTCTTCCCATCCAACGACCTAGTCTTCGGTCTCTTGCTGTACCTTCGGTGATTCGCACTCTGCCCATTCCTCGTCCGTCAGCACGCCACTCGCTTCGGGTGGCTGCTGTGACCTTGGTTGCGGTGGTCCAACGGTTATGGTCGTCAACTCCATTATACGGATCACCATCCCCTCGGGCTTATCTTCGATTGAGGCTTCTGTATGCATGTGCCTGTATATGGTTGCTGTGGGGCTTATCATTTGCTTGGACTTGTCGGTTGTTACCAAACCAATTCCAGACAAAGGCTAACGGGTAAAGCCCTCGTGGCTGGCGGGCGCCTCTATGGCTTCAAAGCGGTTATTTTTGTCTTTAGCTTCCATTGCCTGTGGGTAAGAAATTGTGTATAGGTTATTATTGTAATTAACAAGAGATGTAAATGTTTTTTTTTTTTTTCTGAAAACGAATAATTTGGGAAAAGAAGAATGGCAAAACGTGAACGTCTGCTCATGATGGGCATCGTCTTTCGTTTATCTCCGCTTCCTGTTGTGGACTCGCTTTGTCGTCTTCGTCTTCTGGTTGAAATGGTTTCAATTGCGAGATGCTAGCCGTCCGGCTCTTGCACTCCCCTTCTTTTGCTAATCGCACGGCATTCGGAGAGATGAATCTTTTAATCCGATACGGTCCCTCGTACTTTGGTGCTAGCTTTGCAGCGAACCCGTCGCTGGCTTTCGAGAGTTGGTCCTCAACAGGACCAGTTTGTTGATCGTCAGCCTCCATTCCCTCCTTCTCAGGTTGTAATTCCTCCCTTGATCCTTTTCCGCTTTCTCCCTAGGTGTTTGCGACCCATTTCCTGTACCCGGTGTCTTCTCGTCATATAACGTTGCTGGCAGACGAGGATCTCCTCCCTGCATCAGGAACGCCAAGGAAAATCCTGTCGAATCCGCAATGCTCGAGTTGACTGCCAACGAGATTTGGGGTATTAGTTCGTCCCATGAACTTTGGCTTCCGGAAATGTACTGCGCTATCATCGTCTTCACCGTCCTGTTGGTCTTCTCCGTCGGATTCTCTTGTCGGCAGTACGGGGCTTTGCGTTCCATCTCCACTTGGAAGGTAGAGATTTTGGCCTGGGTATATATCGCAGTCCGGCCAAAGGTCTGCGCCGCAAGAAATTTATTCTAAATACGAATGACGCCTTGTGAAGTATAGGCACGTGTAATTTGTGTCTCCTGACACCCGCGCTGGTCAAGAACGGCTGAGTGATCGGGGGGGGAGATGTACTGGGCAGCCCTCAGTACGAGTACCACTGGCCACTCAGACTGTTTCACTGTTTCACGCGCGTACATATGCGCAAGTGAGCGCGAAACTTAGCGGCTCGCGTGTATGCGCGTCGATATGCAAAACTGACAGCTGAAAACCAACTTCAACAACCAAAAGAGTAGCAGATGAGCAGAGGTTTAGCTTCAATTAAATTATTAACAAAAACGTTTATTCATTTAATTTTTCTTCATTCTGTTTAGTGCTATGTTTCTCTTCAAAACTGACAACTATGTAATTTCCATCTCATATATTCACACTAACTATTATACAAGTTCACGTGTCCCGGATACGCGTGGGTTCGATCGGACCTCTTTGCACTGACTAACGTGGCCCTTCCGACAGCTGGGTCTTCGGGTCGCGGCGGGGACGAGAGGTCCCCTTATGTATTAGCTTCTTGGCGTTTCTTATATATCTATGTTTCAATATGTGTTTCGTACATAAGTGTGGGCTTCTTGCCGTTTCTTTATATCTATGTTAAATGTAAGAAAATAAGTGTGGGCTTTTTGCCGTTTCCTTATCTATGTTAAATGTAATTAATTAAGTGTCGACTTTTTGCCGTTTTTTATATCTATATATAAATGAGAATTCGGCCCGCTTGGCCTACTATTCACTTTTTGCAATCAGGTCTGTTTTTACCGGTTTTAATACTGGTATCGAGTATGCCGCAGTCAGATGCGTCCGACTGCAACGTTTCCACTTGTTTTTATTTACTGGTTGTTAGTTGAATGTTTTATATTTCAAGGGATTGCACTTTTAGGTTGCCTCATTTAGCTCACCACGAATGTATTAACATCATTTTCATTTCATTTTTGTACATAACAAGCACTTTTATTTTTTTATTTATTTGAAATGTCCTGTCACGGTCGCCATGTAGTATATAGAAAGAACTCAGGATGGTAAATAATTCAAAAGACATCTGTCTTTGTTTTAAGTTCTTTATTGAATGATTTCGGCTTATGATTCTAATTTAAGGCTGGCCACTGCTTCGGCAGAAAAGTCAGTGCAAGAGCCATACATAATATTGTATATTATATAAAGAGAGCGAGAGGATACACATATGTTTAGCAAATGGTCAAAGCGTGAGAACGCTGACGCGTCATCGTTGTGCGCGTTGCATTCTTACGCGATCATGTTAACAGCACTGGGTGCTAGGCTTATTGTTTATGCAACGAAAAGTGTCGCTGCTCTGTAAAATGTTAAGACAACAACAAAGTGTTGCTGTCTAATATATCTGAAGTGTGTATAGTGTACACTGGACATATGTGTATACCACAAAATGTTATATGGGTGACAAGTTTCACGAAGGCTGCAGGAGCAGCAGAATATGCAACCAAATATACACCGCGGGAATAAAGCAACAGTTAAGGTCAGCAGCAACAGCGACAAAGTTGATGTCACAAATCGTAAAAAGCAACAAAAATCTTCAAGCATCGATGGAACAGCTAAATAGTTCTGTGGTGTGTTTCTTTATCTCAATCGTTTCATTTTCGATCCTTTTTACGTTACAGGTTTTTCGATAGTTTATTTCGCTTGCTTACTTGAAGCTGTTTCAGTAACTTGTGAAACTCACCTATCGAAAAATTTATGGTGTGTTTTATTTTTGTAGCAGGAATGATGGTAATGAAACAAATTATGTTGCTTGTTCTATTGTTTACATTGTGAAAATTGGTTATAAAAATATAATTGTAAATAAATTACAACTCAAACAATAAAAACTTAAATTGTGGTAAGCATTAAAATTCATGTTCGTTGAACTTTAGGTAACATACATACATGTTTTAGTTAAAACTACCATGTCTGCGATTTATGTATTGGCGATTGCTCATGACCAAAGGAATATGTTGCGCATTCATAGACGTTATTTGTGGGATGGAACTGACCCTTTCTATTTGCCGGAAGCGCGTTTGTAGAACTTTTCCGCTTAAACAAAGATACAGCACTTGCGCTTTTACAAGAAAGCTTTTCTTGAAAAGTGGCGTCAGGAAAACATTTATTCCAAAGAGTCTTAGAATGGTTGCTGCGTTGAATTTTTATGCTACAGGCTCATATTTGCGTGAGCAAAACGATGATATGCCGCTCAATCAAAGAGGTTACTTTGGTGATTGAAGCAAAATTAATGAATAAATACATCGTATTTCCAACCACTATTGCTGAACAAAGTAGAATACAGCAACGGTAAGAATGCTAAATAGATTATTATTATTGAGCCTAACTCTAGCTCTTGCAGGTTTTTCTCATGTACTGGATTTCCAGGAGTGATTGGGGCCATTGATAGTACACATGTTAAAATAAAGAAGCCGCAAATGAGCAGTGAATATGTGTACAGAAACCGAAAGGGATATTTCTCTAAAAACGTACAGCTCATTTGTGATTATGATCTAAATTCAACTTTGTGCATATACGCGGCCGCAATTGCGTGGAAAGATTAAATTTTTATTTATTTTTTTTTTTTTAATTTCTGGTCTTATTAATTGAATCTTTTCTAGTGAATTAGAAAACTAGCAATAAGTATACAAATTTTATAAATAAATCTTAGCTAACAGTTCATTTTTGTTTTTGACTGTATTCTGAGTGCGCGTCCCTAAAAATCATCGCTGGGTTGGTAAGTCGTTACGACGAAGACGGGATCGGCTGCGCAGCCTTGTGAGACCTCTCGCGAGATGATTGTTCCTCTATTTCCTTTCAGTTTGAGATGTGTTCTTTTAGCTTCAATGTGTCGCCGCCATGTTAGTCTTCTGTCTAAGTGTACGCCCAGATACGTTACATCGTTTGCTTTTGGAAGTGTGGTGTTGTTTAACGTGAGCGGTGGACAATCTTGCCTGTTAAGGGTGAAAGTTACTTGCTTACATTTTGTTCGTTTACCTTAATTCGCCATTTTTCCACGTTGACCAGATGAAGGGCTAGTTGCGCTGTTGCTTGTATTGGGCATCTGGAGCGGCTGAGAATAGCTGTATCATCAGCAAAGGTAGATGTTGTCAATCGGCTGCTTATTGGGATGTCTGCTGTGAAAAGCACGTACAGTGTTGGTCCAAGTACGCTGCCCTGTGGAACACCAGCTTCGATACTGTGTTCGTCAGACATTGCAGTGTTACATCCTACTGCGAACTTCCTGTCGTATAGGTACGACTTAAGCAGCTTATGTGTGTTGTTTGGGAGCATTGCTTTGATCTTATGCATTAGACCTTCCAACCATACTTTGTCGAATGCCTGAGCTACATCCAGAAATATTGCAGTGCAGTATTCTCTATTTTCGAACGCGGTTCGTATCTCTGATGTTATTCTGTTAACTTGCTCAATTCTTCCGTGCTTTTCACGAAAGCCAAATTGGTGTGACGGGATTATGTTATGAAGATTCAGGAATGGATTTATCCGGGACAGCAAACATTTTTCAAAAAGTTTTGATAGACACGGTAATAAGCTTATAGGTCTATACGACGTGGGAACTGTGTGATCTTTTCCAGGCTTTGGTATCATAATGATAATTGACTTTTTCCATCTGTCTGGATAGTGGCCAAGTTTGGTGATAGTATTGAAGAGCTGGGCAATTATGCAGATCGCACAGTAAGGAAGCTCAATAATCATCTTTGGGGTTATTTGGTCACCTCCTGGAGATTTTTTTGGGTTCAGTTGCTCTTTAATGATTCTAACGATTTCATTCGGGCGAAACTTGATTGGATCATCTTGAAGCTGAGAGCCGTTTGAAGAAGTCGGTAGTGCAAACGTATTTGTTGCAGGGTTAGGTTGGAACACTTTTTGCAGATGAGTAGCAAATGTGTTAGCTCTTTCTTCATCGCTGCGAGCCCAGCCGCCTGCGAAGTTTCTTATAGGCATTACTGTTTCTGTTGGTGAGCTTAGAGTTGGGTGAGCTTTCCACAATGAGTTTTTCGTACTGGTGGTTGATAATTGCTCGATGTAACGGCGTTGAGCGCGCTCGTCCTCGATTTTTAACGCTTTGGTGAGTTTACGTGTCGCGTCTTTTAGTTTTTGCTTTGCCGATGGCGATCTGTTCGATTGCCAATCACGTCGTAAGCGCCGCTTTTCAAGAACGAGCTGTTCAATTTGTAGATTTGTTATCCTTTGGTTGTGTATTGTTTTTGGTATTTGAGGCGTAGCGGCGCGAGCTGCGGCGACGAAGACAGTCTCCAGAGTGTTAACAAAACTGTCAATGTCAGCTACATCAACGAGACGTGGCTTAGGCTCAATGTGTGAGCTTATATATTTTTTGTATCTGAGCCAGTTAGTTTTAGGAAAGATTAAATGGTGTGCTTATAAAACTATTTGGATGCTTGTCTCATGACAGGGGCCTTCCCGTCAGTCCACTGTACTCTGGCGCTATTATTAACGCATGCATCACCCATCACAATTATAGATTAAAGCACAATTTACCTTTGCCGAACATTTCTATAGACGAAGAAGTTGTTGTTGTGGATGACTGGAGCGATGAGCAAAATGAATCGTTAAAAAATCAAGGTCGAAGAGTGCGAGATAATATAGTAAGAAACCATTTTCGCCTATAAAACAACATTAGATTCCAAACATTGAGCATTGAAATAAATTATTAAAATTTTTCTTAATTCTTGTTTGCATTTTATTTTACCAACTAAAGGAACAGATTTTCATGTCTTAATAATAATAATAAAAAAAATGTTTCATACAAAGTCTTCGCGTTAGAAAAAAAATTATAAAAAAAAACTATTTGAGTTTGGACTCTATATTTTGAACGCAGCGTAATATGGCGTTCAAAACTTGCATTTGTTGTCTGCATGTTGCTCTGCACTTTCTCTCTTAGCCGCTTCCAATGCGCTATAATATGACGGGGGCTTTTGGCGACGACTCGTGGCTGCCTCTTCCGGCAACATTTCTTCCACAGTGCATTGCATTGATTCAGTCACATTTGACTCATCAAGGTATTCTACCTCCTCCATGACAAAATCTGTTGCACTGGATGTTATCTAAAAATAGTAAAAATATATTTATTTTATATGTGCGAATCTTACATTTACGTAGTTTTAGAAAAATACCGTTTCATTCAAACCACTTGCACAAGCCCTTCCATCCCCATCGAACACATCAGTTGCGAAAAACTGCAAAACCTCGGCATCAATGCCCTCAACTGGCCTTGGTCCTTGCATCGCTGGCAGAATGCCGGTTTGTTTCTGGAAGTGGTTGTAGGCACACTGCTGCTTTTTAACGCTTGCCTTCCAATCTAATCAGCTTTTTTCGAAATAAAAGTTGAGCTTTAGAGCAAAATTTTTATTAGCCACATTTACGCTTGCGTATAAATACCTTTTTCCATTGATCGCTGTTCTTTGCAGCACCTCCGCATGCATTCAGCTCCTCTGCGGCTTTTTTCCAAAAAAGTTGACTGGTGGCTGCGCTGTTTGGTCCGGCAAATTGTCCGCATGCTATCCGCTTGTTCGCCTGCATAAGTTCCAAAATTTTATTTTTTTGGCCTTTGGTTACTCTGCCTGTATTCACTCTTTTCTATAAATATATAAAACAAATAAAATACTAATTATAAATTTGCATAACGCAATTTATTTGCATAATTTTTCATTTTGGCACAATTTCATTAAAATAAGTTCTCACTACTAGCAGAGCTAGTGACAATTATTTCGATCGATATTTCGATTAGTTTATTTCACCACAGTTACAGAAACACGCTAATCGAAAAACAAGGCAAAGCGACGTCTTACTATGAAAAACAATCGAAAAGTTTCTTTTTGACTAGATACAGAAACGC
Source organism: Scaptomyza flava (assembly GCA_030179655.1). NCBI lineage: Eukaryota > Metazoa > Arthropoda > Insecta > Diptera > Drosophilidae > Scaptomyza > Scaptomyza flava. Next base: position 103,791 of record JARNME010000460.1, on the reverse strand, counting down.
ACCACTGAGTGAGTAAGTTGTTTAAATTTAATACGGTAAATGCAACGACTGCCAGTAAGCCCGAGTCAAGAAAAAAAAGAAATCGTGGAGGCATACAGCTGCGTATAAAAAATCGCAATGCTGAAATTTGTAAGCTGCTATATACTAGCATCAAGCCCCCGACATGGGAAAATACCAAGAGGCTAGCAGATGAGCTAGTCTTTCTTGATGAAGAATCAAAGCGACTTAAAACACAATCCAAACCACCTTCTCCTCAATACATTAAGAACTCAGTGCCCTGGAGAATGCAAAGGACCATAATGATGATGACATTTATGATATAGAATTGGCCAAAATGGGCACCGCTAATGTTATAAATAAAGTAAAATCAAGTAGTGTAGATCTAGGAATAACAAATACTTTGCTAATAGTTATCGTTGTCATTCTGAGTGCAAATATGTTGTTTAAATTATATAAGCTGCACAACAAATGCCTGAGAAAAAAATATCTTAGCAAGGCTAATGATCTAGATAAAATCTAGAATAAAAAAAAAGTGTGTTGTGAGGTGGGCCCAGCTCAGGCCTCCCCCACAATACATTACATGTAAAACATACATATACCTTCAACATAACACACAGAATAGCATATCATTGTATTAGACTTAACATTAAAATAGAACATAGATATAGTATGGTGAAGGGTAAAGGCAATTAGTAAGCAAGGTGTAAGAGCGGCCAGACCAGCGTAAGAAGAGCGAAGGTCGGATGCGCGTTCGCGACCCACGATCAAGGTGTCGCGATCCACAAGAAGAGGAATAGCGTGCTCAGGCCGAGCGCGAGACCGACATATCAGTCGGTGGTTGGAATTAAAGGCGTGCGGTTATGTCCCACGAGAGGAGGTCGTCAATTCGGAGTTAGCGGAGAGAAGTTGGATAGAACCCACGCGTGTCGGAAAGTCTTGAGTTGATATATTAGTTAAGCGGAGTAAAATAAAGTATAGTTGTAAGTTCGAAAGAAAAATATAACGCAGAACCATAAATAATAAAGTGAAGCAAATAAACGTTTAATAATTTACTTAAAATTAAACCCCCACCCCATCTGCTGTTCTTTCGATTGTCGCCTAGTACTTCTCCCTCCCCCCCGATCACTCAGCCGTTTTCGACCAACGCGGGTGTCGGACGACACAAACTACACGTGTCTGCATTTCACAAGGCGTCGCTGATATTTTCAATAAATTTTCTTGTGACGCGGAGCTTTGGACGGACTGAGATATATACTCCAGCCAAAATCTCTACCTTACAAGTGGCGCCTAAGTGAAATAGACTTATTACAAGTTGGAAATAAAAGCTCCAAACGTGGTACGAACATGTGTAAATTGCAAAATTTATCCGCATATACTCGTCGATACCCTGGTTATCGTGCGCGCAGTTAAACAAAACGAAAAGGCGACAGAGTTTTTTTTTTTTGCGATTAGCGGCGCAACGAAAGTGACGGCGAAAAGGTAAACACCGATCGCATAACGGCGCTGTGCAACGGGTCAACTACAAAAAGTACAGCACGCGCCATATTATCAAAAGCCAGTTGGTTTCGAGCGCAGCTGTGAGCGTCGAACAGTAGGGCGAGAATATTCGTGATTTGGTGGGAAAGTTTTGGTTACAAAGGAAAGAGTTCGCAAACGAAGGTTAAATTAAATAAATAATAAAATAAATATAATAATAACAAATAATAAAATAATGTGAAGTAGGCCGCACCAGCCCCCCTTCACAAAGGATTATATTCATCATTTTTTATTTTTATTTGGTTGTTCTTCATTTATTATATTATTTTTAGTTTAAAGTCGCAAAGAGCGCATTATTGGGTTAATTATCATTTTTATTTATATTTAGTTTTTCTTCATTTATTATATTATACTTTTTAGTTTAAATTCGCAAGGAGCGCATTATTGGGTCAATTATCATTTTTATTTTTATTTAGCTGTTCTTCATTGATTATATTATAATTTTTAGTTTAAAGTCGCAAGGAGCGCATTATTGAGTTAGTTGAAATTTATTATTTTTTATAGTTTTAGGCGCAAGAAGTGCGCAGCATTTATATTGAATAAACATAAGAGAATTGGAGTTGCACATCTTTTGATTGACGCTTAACGGCCTAAGTCTAATAAGTCTAAGTTAAATATAACCACCTCAAACGCAGAGTCGCAAGACGCAGCGCACCAGCTGCGATCACGGCGAAAACTGCAACTGGGCCGAAGCCGAAGCGTGGGCGAGGAGTTGCGATTTGTATATGAAAGTAAGCGGAAATGCGGGCGCTTGGAAAAAAATGCTTAACGAAGTGTGTAGAAGAGAGGAATAGTGCGTCAGTAGCAAAGATATAGAAGTTAGTAAAGATAAGGTAAGAGGGGATAGTTCGCAGTAGTTCATATATATAAGCATATATGTACATGTAGTTAGGTTTGGGTTTTCTTGTGCATATAACCCTGTTATAGAAATTGAATAAATTGGTCGCCGGTAAGTCCGTGACCCAGTGGAGTGTAATTGCTGTGTGTTTTCTTACGTTCTATTTCTTTTCTTTGGTTTTCGTACACGCGCGTACGCGAGTCAAGCTGAGTCGCTTTATACTCTGGCTGCTGAGTGTGCCGGCTGTCGCGTTGGTGTCGACGCCAGCGTTTCCCCTTCCAACTTGTAAAACCGCGCGCGTTAGAGTCCCACCAAAAATATATAAATATTCTTGTGTTGTGGGTCTAGCCGGACTGAGTTTATACCCCGGCTAAATTACTCCTTTACAATAAATATAACAATCACAAATGATAAAATATATATAATAATAATTACAAATAATAAAGCATCGCCTAACGAGTGTAAAGTTTATGAAACCATTTATGCCCCACCAAACTCTGTTCGATCGCGCGTGTGTGAAACAGAGGACAGAAAAAATCTTTGTTTAATTGTCGCGACACAAAGATTTGACGGTAATAAAATAAATAATCAAAAAAAAAAAAAAAAAAATTAAAAACTAATAAAAATAAATAATAATAATAATAAAATAAAATAATATAAATATAATAAATAAATAATAATAAAATAAAAAGATAATAAATAATAAATAAAATTTAGAAAAAAGAGAATGATATTGACGGCATTATCAAGGGATCAGAGCACAGCCGGATTTTAACCAACGATGACTGAGCCACAAATTTCATCACCGGAGGACCGTGGAAACCCAGGCGTAGGTGCACGATTGGTCTTCAATTGCCGGAAAGAAGAACTGGAGCGCGTCGCCCACGAACTGGGCCTGGATCGAACGATTTAAGGAAACGGGTATGTGCATTCATAAGGTAAGCGATGGGCCGAGTGGGAATTACAATTTTTGAAAGTTCCGGAACCGTCCACCTCGTATAATACATTCAATATAGGTATGCGACAGCGGCAAAAGTCAGAGTCAGACTTACTGACTTTGTCTGGGTCATCGAGAGGGGAGTTTCCACCACACGGGCAAGCGCAGTATGCGCCGGTAAGGCAGCAAACTAGGACTCCATCCGGAATTTATGTAGTGCCGCCTGTTATTCCCGCTGTGACTAGTACCCAGGTGGGACAGAGGGACTACTAACCCGATATGGCCACGGACTACTGGGGAGCTGAAAAGAACAAACATGTCGTGGTCGTCCCCGAGCAAATTAGGAAGTGGGGAATCCGTTTTGATGGTCACTTTGACCCGCTTGAGTTCATAGAGGCACTTGAAGAACGCGCAATGACATACGAGGTAGAGCTAGACCGTATCCCCAGGACAATGAGCGAGGCCTTCACAGACTCGGCAGCGAGCTGGTTCTCAACAAGTAGGCTAAGAGACGTGATATGGGACGTCTTCAGGAAAGAATTTCTAGATTTTTTTTTACCACCCCACTATTTTGACAGGTTGGAGGATAGCATCAGGGCCCGATTGCAAAGAGCCGGCGAGGGTTATATAGATTATTTGTTAGATTTAAAGAAACTGATGCATCATGCCGGATATAGTATCGATCAGGAATTGAATAGGATTTATGAAAATCTAGCGCCAGAGTACAGGTTGTACATCCGTATGAAAGATTTTCTGACGCTAGCTCAACTGACTCAGATGGCCGCTGAATTTGAAAATGCTCGAAGCCAGAACCGCTGGGATGCAGGGTACAGTCCGGAGATGTGGGTTGAGCGTTAAAATAGGTTCGGAAGCGTAGACACGCACGCGAGGCAGGTTAATTCTTTCCAGAGACCGCTGGCTCAAATCCCCATGGCGCGAAACGAACCAAATAGTTCCCAAGTTGGCGGGCGTGATGTGATTTCGAACAACATAATGGGGAACTTGCGAAGTAGAGTGCGAGTATGCTACAATTGTTCGCAGGAGGGACACTTCGCCAGGGAATGTCCAAACCCCAAAGTGCTTTTCTGCAGGCAGTGTGGCAATCGAGGTGCGAGTAGCGGGGAATGTTGTTAAAAGAGAGCGGGAAACGGGCAGCTGCGTCATCCGGAGCGGTATCGGATGGGCGCCAGCACGAGTCAGTCCCGGAGTAAGATTACCCTCTCAAAGTCGAAAGGAGTCGCATAGTCGCCACCGTGAAGGTCGGGGACCGACTGGCGAATGCGGCGGTCGACACCGTGGCTACTAGGAGCTTCGTGAGTGACAGATTTTTCAGGGAGATTGAGATGAAAGGGGTCATACATGACACAGACGGTTTGATGATAACCATAGACACATAGTTGCGGACGAAGGTGGGGCTCGTCAACAAGGAAGTAATAATGGAATGCTTGTAATGCCATCAATGATAGATAGTCTAATCCTGGGGATGGATTTCCTATGTAGGATGGGGAAAACTTTGCAGTACGGGAGGCGACATTAACTTTACAGAGTGCCGAGTCACCGATCGAGGGTGATTACGGAACCGATGCAGAGCCTACGAAGAAAGGGGTCAACGAGACATGCAGGACAGGAGGCACAGAGCGGAGGAATGTCCCGCAAGGTAGACGCAAAGCTAACCAGGCGAAGGGCAGGCCGAGACGCAGTACCAGTCGTCGAGGAGCCATCGGTGGTTGAGTTGGGAAGTAACGGAGTTGAGGCACCCCAGAAAAGGATAGCGCATCACACCCAGGGTCGGAAGGTGACACGGAAGAGAAACTGGAGTGGCCCGCGGACTTGGATCCGGAATCTTAGGAATTTCTTAAGGCAGAATTGGCTCTTTTCGAAGGACTCCAGGGCGTTTCTTACGTAACCGAGCTTCGGATAGTTATGAAGGATGACAAACCAATTAAACAGATATATTATCCTAAAAACCAAGCAATGCAGCGCGTGATCGACCAGCAGGTAAACGAGCTGTTAGAGGCAGGAGCTATAGAGCCGTCACGGAGCCCACATAGCGCGCCTATCGTACTAGTTCGCAAGAAAACGAACGGATGGAGGATGTGTGTGGACTACAGGCAGCTCAATGCACACTCCATACCCGATGCATATCCCGTGCCGCGGATCAATTATATCCTGTAGAGACTAAGAAATGCCCGTTACATCTCGACGCTGGACTTGAAGCATGGGTATTGGCAAATCCCCATGGCGGTGGGCAGTCGGGAATACACCGCGTTCATAGTACCCGGGCGCGGATTGTTCCAGTGGAAGGTCATGCCGTTTGGATTTAATTCCGCGGGAGCAATCTTCCAGGAGGCGTTGGACAAGGTAATCGGTCTGGAGATGGAACCCCACGCATTCGCTTATTTTGATGATATCATCGTAATCAGCAAGACGAAGGAACGGCATCTGGAAAAACTGAGAGAAGTCTTCCGGCGGCTGAGGGCAGCCAATCTAAAGCTGAACCGGAGCAAATGCTCGTTCTTCCAAAGGAAACTAGTATACCTAAGACATGTGGTGAGCGACGAGGGCATCCAAACAGACCCGTCAAAAGTAGAAGCCATCCGGAACTTAAAACCACCGAAGAATTTGAAGGAACTCCGACGATGTCTAGGGATGGCATCATGGTACTGGCGATTTGTGCCAAACTTCACGACAGTGGTGCAGCCTATGACGGCCCTGTTGAAGAAAGCCCGAAAGTGATCGTGGAACGAGGAACAGCGAGCAGCTTCACGCTGCAGACGGATGCGAGCGACTATGGCCTCGGAGCAGTGCTGACCCAGAACATCGACCGGCAAGAGAGAGTCGTAGCGTACGCGAATTGGAAACTATCGAAGGCAGAGGAGAATTACTCGGCCACAGAAAAGGAATGCCTAGCGATAGTGTGGTTAATCCGGAAATTGAAATGTTACTTGGAGGGCTACCGATTCGAGGTGATCACGGATCATATGGCGCTGAAGTGGTTAGACTCCATAGAGAGCCCGACAGGAAGAGATGCACGATAGACATTGGAGCTCCAGCAGTACCGGTTCGACGTGAGGTACAGGAAAGGGAAGCTCAACGTGGTGGCAGACGCATCGTCGTGAGACCCACTGGAGCAGTTCCAGCAAGCCGTGGTTCAGCAGTCAAAGGGGAAGTGGATCCAAGGGTTGCAAGAAAAGATAGCCAAGAAACCAGCCAAGTACGCAGACTACACAGAAGAAAACGGTCAGTTGTACTGCCACTTAGGACACCGGGCGGATGACGAAGATTATATCCCGTGGAAGCTATGCGTGGACGAAAATCTCAGGAAGAGGGTATTGCAGGAGTGCCAGGACGCACCGACAGCCGGTCACCAAGGTATCCAGAAAACAGTCCTGAGACTGTCGCAGCGGTATTACTGGCCAGGTATGTTCTGAGATGTGTACAGGTACAATAGGTGTTGCGAGAAATGCCAGCTATTCAAAACAGAGCAGAGGAAGCCAGACGGGCAGATGTTAACACGCCAGGTGGTGGAGCCAATAGCCATCCTGTGCGTGGACTTTGTGGGCCCCCTGCCGCACTCAAAACAGGGCAATACTATGTTGTTGGTGTTCCACGACGCGTTCACGAAGTGGGTTAAACTGATTCTTTTAAAAAGAGCAACAGCAGCAACTCTACAGAACGCCTTTCGCAAGCGAATCTTGGGCCGTTTCGGTGTACCCCAGAAATTTGAACGATACAACGGAGTCCAATTCACGAGCCGAAGTTTCAAGGCATTTTTGAACTCGGTGGAGGTGGAACAAACAGCCCCTAACTGCCCACAGGAGAATCCGACGGAGAGGACCAACAGGACGCTGAATACGATGAAAGCGCAGTACATATCGGGAAGCCAAAGTTCGTGGGACGAACTAATACCCGAAATCTCGTTGGCAGTCAACTTGAGCATTGCGGATTCAACTGGATTATCCCCGGAGTTCCTGATGCAAGGAGAACCTCGTCTGCCAGTAACGTTATACGACGAGAAGACACCGGGTACAGGAAACGCGTTGCAAACACCTGAGGAGAAAGCGGACCGCCTGATAGTGTTCAAGATAGCGCAGGGAAACCAACAGCGAGCGTCGAAGGATCAAGGGAGGAGTAATAACCTGAGAAGGAGCGAATGGAGGCCGACGGTCAACGAACTGGTTCTGTTGAGGACCCACTAACTATCAAAAGCTAGTGACGGGTTTTCTGCGAAGCTAGCCCCGAACTACGAAGGTCTATATCGGGTTAAAAGATTCAGCTCTCCGAACGTCGTGTGATTAGCAATTTAAACCTTTTCAACAAGAAGACGAAGACGACACAGCGAGTCTACAACAGGAAGCGGAGATAAACAAAAGACGATGTCCATCATGAGCGGACGTTCACGTTTTGTCATCGTGTGAAGTAGGCCAAGCAGGCCGAACTGTGGGCTGCCCAGTACATCTCCCTCCCGATCACTCAGCCGTTTTCGACCAGCGCGGGTGTCAGGCAACACAAATTACACGTGCCTTTACTTCACAAGGCATCACTGGTGTTTAGAATAAATTTCTTGTGACGCAGAACTTTGGCCGGACTGAGATATCTACCCCGGCCAAAATCTCTACCTTACAAGAGGTACGGATGCGGCAGCCGTGTACGCTGCCTTGAAGATTCTCCGATGCAGATGGGGATGCATCTATCTGCATATTAAATTTGGTGACTCTAGCTCGAAAATTATAAAAAGTGGGTAGAGGGGGCCTGGGGCACTATGGGTGGGCGTGGCATCCAAAGTTTTGATGCAGATCTATGCGGATTGGGCCGTCAGCCGATTGGAGCAACAAGGGGATAAAGCGTACTGACATCACACGTCCATTCATACTGACAATTTGTGTGCACGTTGATGCCGTGCGCTCCGTCCTTGCGGCTCACAATTGGTAGTGCGACTATACTCTCCACGCGAGGGCGGCTGGAAGCAGATCCTTGGTACGGTCATGTCTCTACCAAGGGTGCTGACCAATTGTAGTCGGGCGAGAGAAGAAAACTCTATAAAATTACCCCAATCCAAGGTAGAACAGCATTGTGCCGAGGGATTCGTGGCCGAGGGAGTGCTCGGTCTCTACTTTGCGAAATCTGGATACCTGCCGACCTCCAGTTTAAATTAGGCTTCCCGCGATACACGGGCTATGTTGCGGGTGACCGTCCTTCCCGTCTACTCGTGGGATTCAAATATGATTCAAATTAATAAAAACAAAAACACAGTGACCGGGACACTCTCAAACCCGGGGGGACAAGCCAATCCCTCTGTCGGTGGAAACACCCCCACGTCTCTGGTAAGCCAGCAGACGTTCTCGGGAAAAAGTCTGTCCCGCTCAACCCGCAGCCAGCACCGGATGAGGTCCGACTAGTGGAGTGGGCCAGAAAAATCATCCCGAATTTCAAGCCAGCCCCCCCTGCGTCCTCTGCCAAGTCCAAGCAGAAACGCCAGCGGTCCGTTGAGGATTCGGCCCCGCAAGCAAAGCGGATTAGACCTCCTCCACCTCGTCCGCAGCCGTTGACGAAATCTTTCGCCAAAGCCACCAGGGAGAAGATTGTCATTGGGGTCCTCGACAGGGGCCACAATGAGGGTCATATCCCCAGAAATCGGTGGGGGACTATCGAAAATGAGCTGCAGGACAGGTTCGTCGACCTCATGACAGAGTCGACCTCATGACAGAGCCCGAGGACCACGAAAAGGTCCTGAAAATCTTCCAGTTGAGCAATCCCACGCTTGACACAGCTGATTGGAGGGTCGCCAAAGTCGACGAGCCAGAAGGCAACTCGAGGCAGGTGATCCTCATAATCAACGAGAGATCGGCGGAGGCACTAGCGGGTTCGGATGGCGCGGCTTACTACGGCTTCAAAACCGTAGCTATCCGCGTCTATAAAACCGACACCAACAAGCTCTCGGCAGCAGACGAGGCGCTCCCTGATAAACCGGTTGACACTACAGACAATTGTGTCAACCGGCCTGTAGCAGTGGGTACCACAGACAATGGTGTCCCCCGTCAAGACCCTGGTACGGAGTCGGCAGATGGGAAGGAGGCCGGCTACCACTCAGAGGGCTCTGAATTGGCCCATGACATGGCCAAGCTAGCGAGCTTCCGTGAAGAGTCCCTTGACTTGGATGACACGGACAGGACAGTGGTGGAGCGTCGGCCTGAAGATGTCACTGAGACTTCTTCAGATTAACCTCCACCACTGCAAAGCGGCGGCGGCCGCTCTGCTGCTCCGCATAAGCCAATGTGGAGCAGACGTTGTCCTCATCCAGGAACCTTGGGTCTGTGGTGGCAAGGCGACTGGACTGGGGACCAAAGACTATAAGCTAATAGTAGCCCAAAATAAAGGTAAAATTCGCACCTGCATTCTAGAAAAAAAACACCTAAATATATTTTTGCTCCCTAACCACAGCGATGGAGACAACACAGCTGTCTGCCTGGAGTTGAAGGCTGGGAATGTGAGAGTTAGCTCAACATACTTGGCCCATGACCACCAAGGGCCTTTCCCACATCCACTCCTGCAAGGGTTGGTGACCGACAGCGAAACCACGCACACCGACCTCATAATTGGGTGTGACGCCAACGCCCATCATCATCAGTGGGGAAGCACTGAAACAAATGAACGGGGTGAGTTGCTTTTTAACTACATTCTGTCCACTAACCTCATGATTTGTAATACGGGAGACGACCCAGCCTTCATTACAAAGAACAGGGAAGAAGCACTAGATATAACGCTAGTCTCAACCTCCCTCTGTAGCAAACTAACAAGATGGAGAGTGCTAGACGAGCACTCCTTCTCAGACCATAGATATATCGAAACAGTCTTTTCGTTCGACATACCCAAGCCCAAATGGCACCAGAATGTTAGACGTACAAACTGGTCCACTTTCAAAAATCACTTAAACACTCTCGCCCCTGAGTCCCCCCCACTGGGAAACCCCACTACTGAAACCACAGACCTACTTATAAAAAAGCTTACGGAGGCGTGCGAGTCCGCCCTAAACGAGTCGTGCCCCCGTAGCAAACCCAGAGGTAAGACTAAGCCACCATGGTGGTCTTCCCAACTGGGTGAGCTGCGTAAGACATCACGCAAGCTTTTTAATAAAGCTAGGTCTCTCGGAGATGACCAGTCATAGAGTCTCTACAAAACCAGCCTCGCCTCCTATAAGAAGGCACTCAGACAAGCTAAACGCTCCTCATGGCAGACATTCTGCTCTAATATCGAAAGTACCACAGAGGCCGCAAGGCTCAGAAAACTTCTTTCTCAAACCACCCCATCGGTAGGTTTTCTTAAAAAACCAGATGGCTCATGGACTTCGTCCAGCTCTGAGTCCTTGGAACTCTTGATGGAAACTCATTTTCCGGGCTGCTCAGCAGTAGCAATCCCACAGACAAACACAGGGGTTCATATGGATATACCTTCCACAAACTTCCTGACTAAAGAATTAATCTCATGGGCTATCAACAGCTTCATGCCCATCAAATCCCCAGGGCCAGACGGCATCTTTCCAGCCCAACTGCAGCATGCAGGTGAGACTGCCTTAAACTGGCTCCTACAAATTTTCACTGGAGTCTGGACGACGGGACTCATCCCAACGCCCTGGCTTGAATCCAAAGTCGTCTTCATTCCAAAGGCGGGCAAAGCCTCCCACACAACTCCCAAGGACTTTCGTCCAATAAGCCTAACATCCTTTCTACTCAAGACCTTTGAAAGGGTGCTGGGCCTTCACTTAAGGAATTCGATACCGACAATTTAATTCTCCCGTGCGCAACATGCGTATCAAAAAGGCAAATCCACGGAAACAGCACTTCATGCTGTAATCTCCACAGTGGAAAAATCGCTTCACCAGAAGGATTATTCTCTATTCGCCTTCCTTGACATAGAGGGTGCTTTCAACAACGTCAACCCAGAGGCAATCACAGAGGCGCTAACGGGTTTGGGTGTCGGGCACCGTGCTGTGCATCTGATCGATCAACTGCTAAGACGCAGGATCTTCAGGTCAACTCTCGGTTCCACGACAATCTCCAGGTTCGTCTGCAGAGGCACCCCTCAAGGTGGAGTTCTCTCTCCTCTCCTTTGGAACGTGGCAGTAAATTCTCTGCTGCGCTCCATTGAGGGAGGTGGCTGCAGGGTGATTGCCTATGCGGATGACGTTGCGATTGTCTTCTCGGGAAAATTCCCCCAAACCCTGTGCGAACGCATGACCGTAGTGCTTCGCATTCTGTCCACTTGGGCAAAGAAAAACGGACTCGGACTGAACCCAGCGAAGACTGATCTTGTCCTCTTTACTAGGAAATATAAAATCCCGAATCTTAGGCCGCCCACCCTTGACGGGGTGGAACTAACCTTCAGCAAAACAGCCAAATACTTAGGGCTCACTTTAGACAGCAAACTAGACTGGAATCTTAACACCGAAGAGCGTGTTAGGAAAGCCCTAGTTGCTCTTTACACGTGCAGAAAGTCGATCGGACTGAAATGGGGCATGGCCCCCTACATAACTCTGTGGCTGTACACGGCCATCATTCGTCCAATCCTACTGTACGGAGTATCAGTATGGTGGCCAACGCTCTCAATGAAAAAGTCAGTTCGCTTGCTAGGCAAGGTGCAGCGCGCTGCAGGACTGGAGCCCTCAGAACAACCCCTAACGAGGCTCTCGATAATAAACTCAATCTTTTGCCTATCGACCAGATGGGCAAACTAGTAGCAACCCTCTCAGCACTTCGCATGAGAGAAACAAACCAGTGGACCGCACAGACACACGGTCACTCAAGTATTCTCAATGGAAACTCGCTTCTTCCCCCAGAAACTGACTACTGCTGCCCTCAGGAGTTTCTTAATACTTCTTTCCACTCAATTATCCCATCGAGGGAAGAGTGGAGAGAAGGGATACCAGGGCCGACAGACTCAATTAGAATTTTTACGGACGGTTCTAAGCTAGACAACCGGGTAGGGGAAGGTGTCTTCTGCGAAGAACTGTCCATAAATAATTCCTTTAATATACCTGACCATTGCAGTGTTTTCCAGGCAGAAATCACCGCTATACAAGAACGCTCTGCAGCCAAAATCTGCATCTTTTCTGATAGCCAAGCAGCTATCAAATCGCTCAACGCGATATCGTCGAACTCGATATCCGTCACAGACTGCCGCAAATCTCTGCAAGAGATGGCAGAGCAGTTCGATCTCTACCTCATATGGGTGCCCGGTCACAAAGGCATCGAGGGCAATTGTAGGGCGGATGAGCTGGCAAGGCATGGTACTACCATGCCTCTCCTCTCGGATAAGGAGGGTTTGCGCATGCCCATGGCCAGCTGTAAACTTAGGATTCGCGAGCATTTCGAACGCGAAGCAAATAAAAGGTGGCAACACACCACCGGTAGATGCAATATAGCCAGACAGACATGGCCAACGCGCTGTAAAAAAGCGCTCTTCAGGCCTAATCCACCTAAAAAGATCAGGTTGTGCCTCCGTAGTGAGGGCTGTTACGGGGCACTGGCTAGTGGGATCTCATGCAGCGAGACTACTAGCCCCTTCTAACGATTTCTGCAGAAGCTGTCGGGACGAGGAAGAGGAGGAAACTGTTTCCCATCTTTTCTGCGACTGTCCTGCACTCTGCAAAAATAGAAATCGCTTTCTCGGTTCCTATTTCCTAAAAGACCTCTCAGAGATAGCGAACACCACCCCCAAGAGTATTCTCTCCTTTATTCACGCTTCGGGCTGGAACCACGCCCTCTCAAATAGTATCACACACCCTGTTCTCGGGTAGACGGAGTTGTAGACGCAGTCCATCGCGGCATCACAATGGGCCAACAATCGGCCTAAGTGAGTGGAAGGGTCTCTCACCTGCCCACTACCGCTCTAACCTAACCTTACCTATGCGGATTGTCAATTGCTATCTTCCTTCCAATTTTGGTGACTCTATTTCGAAGTTTGTGAAAGCTGGGGAAAAGGGGGCTGGGGGCGGTATGGGTGAGCGTGGCATCCAAATGTTTGATGCAGATCTATGTGGAATGTCCATTGCTATCTTCATACCTAATTTGGTGACTCTAGGTCGAAGTTTGTAAAAAGTGAGGAGAGAGGGCTGGGGTCGGTATGGGTGGTCGTGGCATCCAAATTTAAGCTGCAGATCTATGTGAAATGTCAATTGCTACCTTCATACCAAATTTGGTGGCTCTAGCTGAAGAACTGTGGGAGATATAGCTATTTCTGATTTCAAAAAGCGGAGGGCTGTGGCGGAATGGGTGGGCGTGGCTCCAAAATTGTTGATATGTTATTTTGGGGGTTGATAGTAGCTATCTTCTTACCAAATTTGGTATTTCTAGCTATAAGGATGTGCGAAATATGTGGATTTATCGGTTTTGAGATATCGATTTTATCGATTTGCCAGCCCCCCAGTTATCGTAGAGCCCCAATCTTGGCACTTTAATTTACTATCCCATAGATAAAGAGAATTGGAAAGTTTCAAGTGTGGAAAAAAGTTGCGTTCATGTAGACGGACAGCCGTACAGATGGACACAATGGCGGAAATTGAACAAAACTCAATATACTCTTTAGCATCGTTATCGAGTTTCACTATGCAAATATGAAAGCAAAATCCTGGAGCATGTCACACTCTACCAAGAGTAGTACAAGTGCAAGCAGAAAGATAGCGAAAAATGGACTACGGTACGGAAGAAGAAAAAAAGGGAGCGCAACCCTGGCAAAAGACGTATGGCAGAAAAGAGCAGACCAGATGCCATTGTCATATCTGCTAAAGGAGCGGTAACTTACTCCGAAATACTTAAGAAAGTGAAGGCAGACGGAATGCTAAGCGGTGTTGGCCAGGCAGTTTCGAACATCAGGAGAACTCAAAAAGGTCAACTCCTGATTCAACTAAATTAATCTGGAGAGGGAACATCGACGATAAGAAACCTTCTTGGTGAGTCCCTCGGGGAGCAAGCGGATGTCCTCGCGCTCCCACAGCGAGTGACAATCGAGTGCCGGGATCTGGAGGAGATAACCACGAAGGAGGACATTTATAAGGCCTTGAAAGCACAGCTCCTTTTAGATGCCATCTTGGTGGAAGATATCTATCTAAGAAAGGCATACGGGTTGACACAGACAGCTTCCATCAAGTTGCCCGTGGACGACGCTAAGGAGGCTCTTGACGCTAGAGACTTAAAGGTAGGCAGGGCGGTTTCCCGAATAAAGGAATGGGTTACTGTCAAGAGCTTATAAAAATGCATGGAGTTCGGCCACTTTGCAAGGGACTGCAAGAGCACATTGGACATGTCTAAGCAATGCCGGAGATGCGGACAGCAGGACCACATCGCGAAGGACTGCACAGCAAAGCCACAGCGCATGCTGTGCACAAATAATAAAACAAGGGCAGACCATGCGTCTGGCAGTGGACAATGCCCAGTATTCCGGAAAGCACTTGCGCAACGAAGATGAAGATTACACAGCTAAATCTAATTCACTGTGAGGCTGCACAGGCCCTTCTATTACAGTCGGCACGGGAAAAACGAACTGACGTAGCTCTGATCCCTAAGTTATTCAAAAGGATACCAGGGAGCGGATGGGTAGCCAGCAGAGACGGTAAGACAGCCATATGGTCTATAAACACGCTGTTGGATGATCTCTCCACACTGAAGTAATTCTGATGAATGACGGGAAATCGCTTACCTATCGGAACGCTGGTAGTGGTTCAATTATGACCTCACCCTGATGAGATGTTCGCTAGGAAGGGGGGCCAAATGGAAAGTTAACGAAGAGTTCACCTTCAGTGACCACCAAGCCATCTACTTCGAGCTGCTTAGAAGCTTATCAAAGAAGCCACCCAATCTTACATGACCGATGTGGAAAGACAGCTGCCTGGACGAGCAAACTTTCGTGGACCCGCTAGGCTATCCGGAATAGGAAAGTGGCAATTCAGAGGATATGGCAAATCATTTAGGAAGGAGCATAGCTGATGCTTGCGACGCATCTATGCCTAGGCAGAAACCAAGCAGGCGCGGATCACCTGGCTACTGGTGGAATGATGAAATAAACTAGCTGAGAAAAAAGTGACTTCGTGGAAGGCGACTATCTCAGAGGGCCAGGGTCCGCCCGGACTTTCACAGTAGGTCTGACGACTTCCGGAGGGCTAAGCGGGATCTGAAGCATAGCATCAAGCGTAGTAAAGCCAATTGCTTTCGCTTAATATGCGACGAGGCCGACATCGACCCATGGGGAACTGCGCATAAAGTGGTTACCAAATATGTTAAGAGCCAATCCAAGCTAAGGATTACATGCCCAGTGGATCTACGAAAAAACGTAGTGGCTCTGTTCCCACAGCACCCACGGGTGCAGTTGGAAAGCCCCCTACTTGACTCGGAGCACATAAGCTCGGTGACCGATAGACCCCAGGGCCTGACGGTATTCCAAAGAAAGTGCTAAAGCTCGCAATAGCCACAAGGCTCCAGGAATTTGCGGACACCTATACTCACTGCTTACAGGAGGGAGTATTCCCAAGAGTATGGAAAGACCAGCGACTCATCCTGCTGCCAAAGGGAGACAAACCAGTCGAAGAACCCTCGGGCTTAAGACCGATTTGTCTGCTTGACACGGCAGGAAAGATTCTGGAGAAAATTATCTAAGGAAGACTGCTAACGATACTGGAAGCCAGACATGCACTTTCGGAGTCCCAGTTCGGATTCCGCAAGGCACAGTCAACAGTGGACGCGATCAAGGCAGTGGTCGACATCGCAACAAAAGCGATAGAAAAGACACGATGGAGATAGGGCGACAAGGAATATTGCGCAGTAGTTACGCTGGATATTCGAAACGCGTTCAACTCGGCGAGCTGGACGCGCATCCTAAATGCCCTATCTAATGAGAATTCTAACGAGTTATCTTTCAGACAGGACTTTGGAATACGACACAGAGGATGGAATTAAGCATTTAACGTCACTGCAGGTGTTCCACAGGGCTCAGTATTGGGACCCCTCCTGTGGAACGTGATGTACGACGAAGTACTCAGACTGCGCCTGCCACAGGGATGTAAGCTTATTGGATTCGCAGATGATCTGGCCCTCGTAGTTGTGGCAAAACACATACGAGAAGAAGAAGAAGCAGCTAATGAAGCTATTAAGATAATAGCATCATGGATGCGGGCTGCAAGCCTGAAACTAGCAGAGCACAAGACAGAGGCAGTTCTGATAACGAGCAGGAAAAAGACTGAATTTATGGAGGTGGAGGTTGGTAATGTTACTATCAAATCCAAGCCACACATCAAGTACCTAGGAGTTATACTGGATAACAGGCTGGGTTACCAGCCTCACATCGAGTATTTCGGTATAAAGGCAGCAAAATAACAGGCAGCTCTCTCTCGGATGCTGTTAAACCTAGGAGGACCCAAGGGTGGAAGGCGACTACTTCTTGGAAAAGTAGTGGCGTCAGTTGCTTTGTATGCTGCACCGATTTGGGCGGCAGCCCTGCATGGAAATATGAGCCTTCGGAGGAAGCTGGCAGCGCCGTACCGACTAAGCGCACTAAGAGTGATCTCGGGATTCCGTATGGTTTCGGATGACGCAGCACTTGTGCTAGCGAACATTATGCCTGTGGACCTACTAGCCCGCGAAATTACGGAAATTCACGCCTGGCGGAAGTCTATGGGAGGCATCGCACCGCCCGAATCTGTTAGGAGGTCGGAGAGAAGGGCTTCCTTGGCCACGTGGCAGGCCAGGTGGACCTTCTCGACCAAAGGTAGATGGACGCTTAGGCTCATCCCACGAATCCAGGAGTGGATAGAACGAAGCGGAGGCGCTCTCATCTTCCATCTAACGCAGTTCCGAACCGGCCACGGAGGGTATATGAAATACTTGTTTAAGTACAGGCAGTGGAAGAACTGATGTTGTATATGATGGATTCCGAAGCGAATTGGCAAAGGGTAGTCCAGAGGATCATTGATATTTAGAAGAATCTCCGAAAGTGTGAAAGAGAGCGACGCGAGGCACTGAGCGATACCCAGCCAGCAAGAAGGATGGCCCGTGTACTAGGCGAAAAGGAGACGGATTTTTTAAGCAACCCATCCCCGAAGGTAATACTTAATCGTGATCCCTTGGGGATGTGGCGTGTTGTTGTGTGGGGTGTTTTCACACCGTTCATGGCGTTCCATGAGAAAAAAAAAGCGTCGTAAAGTCGTTGAGGCACACGAGGGCTGCCCTGCAAACTGCAACCCTGGGCTTACCAGCGGCTAAGGCGGTTAAGCTGGACGAAAGTGGGAAAATCCGCATCGGGTGGTCGGTATGCCGCATTAGGCCCTTGATGCAGCCAAGGCATTGTTTCAAATGCTTGGAATATTGCCACATCGCTGCCCACTGCAAGTGCATGGGTAAGACTTGTTACAAGTGTAGAACCCTCGGTCAAATCGCGAGAGCGTGCAATCAGCTGCCAAAATGTGTCCTATGCACAGTAAAAGGTGAAAAGGCGACTGACCATGCGACAGGCAGCAATAGGTGTCCTGCCTACCGGGAAGCTGTAAAGCACGCCAAATGGTGAAAGTCCTGCAGCTTAACCTTACCAATGTGTAGCTGCACAAGCTTTGCTGTTTTGTAACTTGGCGCCCAGCCTTACGATCGAAGCCTTCGAGGCGGTGACGTTGGAATTTGCAGAGGACGCAAGGGCCCGCAGCAACGTCATAGTTGCTGGCGACTTCAACGCGTGGTCTACGGAGTGGGGCAGCTCGTTGACGAATACCAGAGGAAACATCCTCGTGGAGTCGAAGGCAAATTTCTACTTGGTTCTCCTCAACACTGGGACAAGAAAAACGTTCAACAGGGGTAGCGATGGATCAATCATCGACCTAACCTACGTTAGCAGTTCACTCGCCCGCACAGCCCAGTGGCGCATAAGCGACTGCCATACTGGAAGCGACCATGAGGCCATCGTTTTCACAGTAGGTGAAACTCTACAGTCGCTGGTAAGGCCACCTCTGGAAAAGCGTTCCGTTTAGAATCCTTAAATACAGACACCTTCGTCGATGCCATCTCACGAATGGCAGCAAGCGCACCGGCGCTGGATATGGTGAAACAGGTAGCTGAGCAATTGGGCGCTGAATGCGCTGCAAGCATGCCCTTGCTTAAGGCCTTTAAACGACATCATACCAGCATGTTCTGGTGGAATGTGCACCAATCTGGATCAGCGCTACATCGGTGGCTAGCTACTTGAGGGGCATAGAGTCAGCGTTTGTGATTGCTGGGATGACTCCCATCCGTATCTCTGCCTTGGAAGCCGTGGCAGTTCTGGATGCTGGTACTTCGGAGAGAAGAGCTGTTCGGGCGGCTGTTCGAGTGGAGCCTCGAGACCTGGCAACAGCAGTGGGACCCATCCAACAAAGGGCGTTGGACGTATCTCCTCATCCCAAATATACGGCGATGGGTAGAGAAGAAGCATGGGATGGTTACATTCTACCTCACCCAGTTCCTCACGGGCCATGGTTGTTTCAGGAGCTACCTGAAGCGATTCCAGCATGACTCCTCTGCTTCGTGCAGATGGTGTGACGATGGCCGGGAGGAGGACGCTTAGCACGTCTTCTTTGACTGCGGGCAATTCGCCCTTGTGGTGGAATACTTGGCGGGCCAGCCTTTAACTCAAGCTACCCTGGTATCTCTTATGAAAGAGAATCAAGAAGTTTGGCATGCGGTCTGCGCGTTTGCAGCCTCGACGATGGTAGAGCTACGACGGCTGGAAAGTCATTGCCACTGCTTCTGCGAAGCAATGCTTCACGGCGGTGCCGCAGGCGCTGGCAAAGTTAACACTAGGCTTAAATTTTTATTGAAATAAAAAAAAATAAATAAAAAAGACACCCAGGCTTATACACACCCACCGGCATATGCAAACGCACTCGCCAGCATCACCACACACACACCCAGGCTTACACACACACACAGGCACACACACCCAGGCTTGTGCTAACAAAAGCATTAGGAATACCACACTGTCAGCTGATCGCGAGTACCAGGGCTGTGTTTGGCTGTGCCAGTTGAGCGAGAAAAGCTAAACTACTACTATCTTGCAAATCATAGGTGGCGCCAACACGAAAAGAGATGTCTCAGCTGTGAGTGGTTCGTGGACAGGGTGCAAGTGCAAACAAATTTTTGTTGCATACGCGTAAGTTGTGATAAGCGCTGCATAGCCAACAGGCGAACCACTTGGCGATTTCTCCAGTAGGAAACCCAAAGCAGATTAAGCAGAAGGCCACGGTACCGGCTATTACCAACCCCCTCCGTTGCGGCGGTGCTCAGTGGGGCTCTGGTGACCGAGTCGGGGCGGTATAACCTCCACCGGCTAAAAACCTTAGGGAAACCTTTGGTCAACGCGGGACTGCTTGCAGATCTACAAGTGAGTGGAGACAAGTGGTTAAAGTGGAAGGTATTGTGCGCCGCTCGACATTGCCGAGGTCTCCACCCCCGGTGCGCAGCCTGGTAGCTCCAGGTGACATGCCTGCACCTGCGGCGGCTAGTCCACCCCAGGGGAAGAAGTCAGAAGAGGCAGATGCCTTTGTGCAGCAGGGTAACATCCTGAACGGCCTTAATGCCTTTCTGTTCGGGCAGCGGCATGTAAACCAGCTGATGAGGAACCAAGCAGCGAAGGCACTTAAGCTATACAAAGTCTGCTGTGGCAGAAGCAAGACAGCTTCCAGTGATAGCACGGATACGGCCACACAGACGTCGCCGATTGCAAAGCTGCCTACTATAGAAGCCGATAAAGTGCAACAGCAGAGTTGCGGTGCTTTGAGGAGTACAGTGACTCTCAAGAGGCAGCACGAGCTCGAGCCAGGGCAGCGAGCTACGCCCTCAAAGAGGAACAAAACTGGCAGCGCAAGTCCAGCGGCTTCGGAGTCGGTTCCACGGAATACGTGGCAAACGCCTCAGCGAAAGAAGTCTAGCAAGCTAGCCGGTAAGGCATCTGGCAAGCCACATACGAAGAGCAGATCGGATGCACCGGTAATAAGTTCCACCGAGCTTTCCTACAGCAAAGTTCTGTCGCAAGTTACGCTCAGAAGCGACGGAAAACTCAACGGAGTCCGCGACAAGGCCTCCAAAGCTCGTCGCACAGCAAAAGGCGACCTGCTACTTGAGTTGAATGGAGTAGGCCTGGAGTGCATAAAGCAGCTCAAGGACGAAGTGGAGCTTCTGCTGGGCAAGAGTGCAGTGGTTTGCTCATATACCGAGCAGACTCACTTCGCCATTCGGGACCTGGACGAGTAAGCCACATCTTTAACAGCATTCGACCTGGATATGGTAACCCACAGGTGGCTCAGTTTTCAGTACCAACAAATGTGGCAAGCAGCATTACTGCCCTGCGCACAGTTCGCATTGGCTGGACCAGCTGCGTCATTCGCCAGCAGGAAGCGCGCACGCGGTGCTACCGCTGTCTGGAGATGGGACATACCGCAAGCAGCTGCCGTAACCCCGTGGATAGATCCCAGTGCTGCATCAGGTGTGGAGTTACAGGCCACAAGGCAGCGAGTTGCAACAGAGAGGTGGCGAAGTGCTTCATCTGTGTTGCAAAGGGCAGTGCCTCATTCAGCCACCAGGTGGGCAGTAATAGATGTCCACGCAGCGGAAGTGTACTTGGTCGTGCAATATGAAGTTCATACAGCTGAACCTTAACCATTGGGCAGCGGCCCAGGACCTGTTGTCGCAAACATGCGGACTTTCAGTGCCCATCTTGAGTGTGCTGTGACCTCTGATACTAGTGATAGCACCGAGGATGTGGTGGACAAAACGATGCGGATGCTAAGCCGTGCCTGCGATGATAGCATGACTAGGAGCAGAAGGTACCAGAGGCACCATGCCCCAGTATACTGGGGGAACGAGGGGATCGCTGAGGATCGAAGCGAGTGCAACTATACTAGACGCCGCTACCAGGGCTCACGTAGATCGCTGCTGTTCCATGAACGCCAGGCGGAATTCCTCGCCAGTAGGAGACGCTTCCAGAAGCTTATTAAAGACAGCAAGCGTAGATGCTTCCTGGACCTCTGCGACACAGCGGAAAACGACCCGTGGGGCAATGCCTACAAGCTGGTAGTAAAACGCTTCAATGCCTCTCCACGCAGCCACCCCATGCACCCAAGATCATTGAAGGAGATAGTAAGGCACTTATATCCCAGTGTGGATGAGGATATCGGTGAGCCCCCGCCTGCGGCGAGCCCATCATGCTAGATGAGATTCGACGCGCTGCAACGAGGTTGAAGCCCAGCAAGTCACCTGGCCCAGATGGGCTCAAGTTAGCAATTGCGCTCCGCCCAGATGTCTTTTCGAGCATGTACAACAGCTGCCTACGAAGCGGAGTGTTTCCAAACCGCTGGAAAATTCAGCACCTGGTCCTCCTACCGAAGCCTGGCAAAAAGCTCGAAGATTCAACTGCATATCGTCCGATATGCCTGATCGATACTGCGGGCAAGCTACTGGAGCATTTGATTTGCACCCGGCTCAATAGCGCCATTGCTGCTGCTGGTGGAGTTTCACCGCAGCAGTATGGCTTTCGCAAAGCGCGATCTACGCTGGACGCTATGGGCAAGTCGAGATAGCTTCGGGAGCTATAGCTGGATGTAGATGGAAAGGCGGCGCCAAGAAGTACTGCCTAGTGACAACGTTGGACGTCAAAAATGCCTTCAATACGGCTAAATGGGGCTGCATCCTGGAGGCTCTTGAGGCGCTAAACGTGCCGGAGTACCTACTAAGGATAACAAGGAGCTACTTCAAGGATAGAATCCTAAGGTAAGATACCTGTGGTGACCTACAGTCCCCCTTTACGCACGTTCTAGCCTCCGATTGCTTCGTGCGTGCGAAGCTAGGAGATCTCTGGCTTTATAGCCACCTAGTCTCACGTTCGGCGAGTTCGAAGCGGAGCTTATGGAAATCGCGTATGACTCCAGGGGTCGCAGCATCGTTAGATGAAAGCATATAGACGCCAGGCTTTTCGAGCCAGCTTGAGATTTTGGAGACGCTTTCAGCGAGCAGCCACACGAGGGACGGTGCAGCTTGAGTTTAAGGCCGCAAGAAAAGTGCTAAGGAACACCATCAGAGCCAGCAAAAAGGAGTGTTTCCTTAAGCTGTGTGTCTCAGCCGACAATGACGATTGGGGAAGAGCCTACAAGATGATCTTCAGCGTGTCAGCCAAGGCACCAACACCCCGCCTATAGAGCTAGTTCACATGAAGAAAATTGTGGTGACTCTGTTTCCTCAGTGCGCAAACCTGCTAACGTCAGCTGGCGCGGCTCCAATGCATGAAGGTGTTTCTGTAGTTCCTTTGGAAGAAATGCAGCTGGCAGCACGGAAGCTATCAGCCACTAAAGCACCTGGTCCCGATGGTGTCGCTAATAGGTGCCTGCATCTGCAATCATGCTCCAGCCAGAATTGTTTGTCCAGATGTACACGAAGTGTCTGCGAGAAGGCATCTTCCCGGACAGGTGGAAGGTGCAGAAACTCGTCCTGCTTCCTAGGCCAGATAAGCCTCCTGATGACCCGTCAGCATACCGGCCTAATATTCTCATTGACAATAGTGGCAAGGTCTTCGAGGCGATCATAGCTGCTAGGCTGGATGACGCCGTGCAGAATGCTGGAGGTTTATCACCGCTCCAATTCGGCATCAGAAGGGCGAGATCTACTACCGATGCCATCAGGTCGGTAGTCAGCATAGGCTCAGAAGCGATCTCAGGCACCCGCTGGCGCTTTGGCAATAAGCAGTACTGTCTCGTTTTGTCCACTGAAAATAAGAAAGCTTTTAACTCCGCGAATTGGAGCTGCATTTTGGATGCCCTGGTGAGTTTTAGAGTGCCAGACTACCTCGTAGCAATCGTGAGGAGCTACTTTGACAACCGTAGACTGCGTTAACAAACAGATAATGGGGAGAAGGAGTACGCCGATTCTGCAAGTGTTCCACAAGGATCTGTCCTGGGTCCTCTCCTGTGGAACATCATGTATGACGGGGTACTACAGCTTCAGTTACCGGATGGTGCGAGTGCTATTGGATATGCTGACGACGTCGCTCTGGTGCTTGTAGCTAAACTACGGCGAGTTACAGAGCTCTGCGATTTGTGCTTATAAGCAGTGACACGGTGGCTGTCGTCTGTTGGTCTTCAACTGGCTGCCTAAAAGATGGATGCGGTGCTCATCAGCAGCCGAAAAAAGGTGGAGTATGTAGATATCACAATGCTGTCCAAGGACTGTATCCGCTATCATGGTGTGGTCATTGATCGGCGCTTAAACTTTGGCGAGCACCTGGCATTCGTCCATCGGAAGGCAGCTGAATCCGTGCGAGCCTTCGCGGGGTCCTAAACAGCAAACGAGGCTGCTGCTCACGAGTGTTCTGAAATCTACAATGCTGTATGGTGCTCCAATTTGGGTCGGAGCCACTTCGGTGGCCACCTACATGAAGGGTATCGTGTCATTATACCGGCTCTTTGCCCTTCGCGTCTGTTGCGCCTTTCGCACAGTCTCCTCGGATGCAGCGCTGGTTGTTGGAATGGTCCCAATCCACAGCTTAGCAGTAGAAGCCGCAGCGGTTTTGGAAGCAGCACCAACGGAGAGAAGAGCAGCTAGGGCTGCAGCCCGCGAGCGGCGCCTAGAGGCGTGGCAGCGGCTCTGGAATACTTCCGCAAAAGGGCGTTGGACGCACCTATTGATACCAGATGTGCGGCGATGGCTAGAGAAGAAGCACTGGTCAGTCACCTTCTACCTCACTCAGCTGCTAACGGGACATGGTTGCTTAAGGAGCTACTTAAAGCGGTTCAAGTACGGTTCCAGTTCAGAGTGTAGCTGGTGCGGAGATGGTACGGAGGAGGACGTAAGCCATGTTTTCTTCCAGTGTGGGTGATTCGCCCAGGAACGTCTGCAGGTTGAGACCCTGATTGGTCAGCCCCTTTCGCCAACAAACCTGGTGGAGCTTATGATAGAGAGGGACGTGGTATGGCATGCGGTTTGCGGACTCGCAGCTTCTACGATGGCGGAGCTGAGGCGTCTGGAACGCTTAAAGGCTTATCGCTTCATAAACATTGCTTTTGTTTATGTGAAGCAATGCTTCGCGGCGGTCCCGCAGAGGCTGGCAATGTCTATGATTGTATTTATTGTGTAGTTTAATGTAGGTTATTACCAAGGAATAAAAAAAATAAATAAAAACAAGTATGAAGGCTCTAGTCGGGAATGCCCGACTAGAAGATTCCCTGAACCCAGTTGCAATATATAAATTTAATTTATAATTGACTTAGGTTTTCTGACTTAACTTCAATCGATTAAGCTCGATATCTCCGGTGTTTCTAAACCGATTTGACGAAATTTTCAGAAAAGACCTATCGTTACCCATCCTTTCAACTCTCATTTTTAGATTTTCCAAATTCTATATTTTTTATCGATACCATGTGTATATCGGAAACCAGAATAGTTATCGATAATTTGAAGCAAACTTAGTCTTATGTTTATCTAACATTACTCGTGCTCTTTTATACGCTTGCTCTTATTTAAATTTGATTCCTTAGATTAGTTTTCTATGTTATATAATGGTTCTGTGTATCCTATTTTTTTTTTTTTTTGTAATGCTTTGGAAATTTGTTTTTTTTTTTTTTTAACCGAAAACAAACTCATATGGACAATAATTGTGTGCCATAGAGGGTGTTGAGTTGAAACAATATACCTCATATGGAAGCCATACATCCCAGTCTGTTTTATCAACCGAGATATATGATCTAATATATTTGTTAAAAGTTCTATGACTTCTTTCTATTGTTCCAACTGTCTGGTGGTGGTGTGCTGCAGACGTTACGTTGTTTGTTTTTAAAAAGTTGCATAAGTCATTTATAATTGAATTCTTATATTCTGTTCCCATGTCCGTAAAGAACGTCTTCATTGGACCGTAATATATATTTAAATATTGTTTTTGCTACAGTATTTGCACTATTGGGATGGCTACTAAGTATTTGGGTAAGTCACATATCAGTGTGACTATTCATTCGTTCCCATTTTCAGATGTCGAAAGAGCTTATCGGTGTTTTTTTCAGTGTAAGGGAAGTTTTTGTATTCCTTGTTATTTTTTCTGTTTGACATTTTTGACATTTTTGTATGTATTCAGTTATATCTTTAGACATCATGGTATGTAGACAATATAGCTTCTTTTCTTTTTCATTTTTTATTAGGGTCACCGGGTTGAGTAGCGCTACTCTCAATGATTTTAATATATTATTGCCCATTCCTTTAAATTTATCAATTGAAACGTGTTCAAAGATATTTTCCCACGGTGCCATTTTGAGTTGGCTGATTTCATGTATACCGGCTTGCGTTTCAATCCTTTGGAAGAACTGACCCAAGTCAAGAATTCAATAAGTATATAAATCGCTTACATCATATTTTGCAGTAATTTTTCTTCCATTTTTAAAGAAACATATCATATTATATTCATGCAAGGTCACTACTTTAGGTACATCGTCATTTTAGATGACTTCGTATACTTTGAAGCTTTTTCTAAAGATTGCATTGGCAATTCATCTTTATTATCTCCTGCGCAGGATTTTTGACTACTTTGGTGCCTGGTAGTGACTTGCGGGACTTTTACTTTTATGTCTTTGAGTTCTTGAATGGTTATTCTTGTTGGTTAACGCATTCGCTACATGATTGTTTTTGCCCTTAAGATACTCTACTCTTCTAAATCAAGCCTTATTCTGGTTAATTTTGATGTAGGGTTAACTATTGAAAATAAGTAGGTGAAATGACTACCATATACATACGGTTTGAAGTGATTAATTGCCCAATGAATTGCAGATAGATCTTGTTTAGCTGTTGATTTATTACTTTCACCTTTTGTGAAACAGCGAGATGCATTTGCTACAGGTAATTGAATACCATTATAGTTTTGTGTTAATACTGCTCCACATGCCTCTTTGCTGGCATCTGTGATTATGCAAAATTCTTTGCTAAAATCGGGGTATTGCAGTAAAGTTGGATTCATTAATGCCGTTTAAAAGTGTTCGAAGGCATGCTGGCAATCAGTTGTCCATTCGAATTTTACATCTTTTTTACATAATCTTGTTATGTGACGAGAATAATCGGCAAAATTTTTAATGAAACGTCTTTACCTTATATCTTATACCTTTACCAGTACATTAATGACCTAGAAAAGTCACTTCATGTACACTTATGAGGGTGTAGTTTAAGATTGTTTTTCCTGCATAAGTCAAAAACAATTCTTAGGTGTTTGATCATGTGGTTTTCTAAACAACCGATGACAATAAGGTCATCCATGTATAGGAATGCCTGTGATGATTCAAGACCAGAATATGCTATTGTCATCATTCTTTGGAAATAATTTGGCGCTATTTTTAAGCCTTAAGATAATCGCATGAAACGATAAGAGCCATTGCTCGATGAAAAAGAAGTTATGATTCTTGAATTTTCTTCAAGTTCTATTTGGTGGAATCCTGACATTAAATCTAAGCACGAGAAGTATTTTGCTCGGCCTAGTTGATCAAGAATATCATATATTCTTGGAAGTGGAAATTTATCATTATTTATTTATATACTAAACGCCATCTTTTTTCTTTTGAAGGTAAGGATTTTTTTTGGTACTAAAAGTAACGGGATATTATACTCAGACACTGAGGGTTCTGTAGCATACCACAAATGTAATAAATTAATATAATAACAACAACACTTTGTTGCTGTTCAAGGATATACATAAATTCATATAACAACAAACATAGCATGTTGTTGTTTAAGTGCACGCTTAAAACCAAAACTGGGCAACGACACTTTGTCGTTACATAAACACAAAGCCAGCAACAATTCAAGTGCAAATGTAAATCGACGGCTTGAGAACGCAGCGCGACACATGATGCCGCGTCTGCATTCTCAAGTGGATTTTTACCATAAACATGCCAAACATAAATGCACAACTCTTGCCTCCTAATATATAAGTAAATATAAGTAAATACATAACGCCGACTGCGCTGCTGTAGCAGCGAGGCTTCATGTAGAATAAGCGAGGGACCAACATGACATTGAATAAAGAGAACTTAGCGGACACACAAGTGTTCCGCTGCATAAACTGTCCCCTGCGTTTTCAAATATTACTAACTGTTCACAACATGGCGTCCGTGACATCGGTCCTTATAAGGACCAAGGACGAGTAAACTGAAAAAGCCAAAGTGAAACGAGAAAAAGAAGGTGAAAAAACCAATAATAATAACAATGATTCAAAAAAAAAAAAAAAAAATCAAAGACATGCAAATAAATATAACTCGTTCAAAACAATACAAATATCAACAAGTCAAAGGGAAATTAAATATGCCTGTGCAGCCAGCACCGGCCACGTGAACGAGACATCAATGCCGACAATAAACAAAAAACAAGCATAAACCATTCATGAGCGACGACCAATCGTTCGTCAACCCTGCTCCCGTCGAGCAAAGGGACGCACCAACGCTACAAGAAGCTTTGGCGGTGTGTCCAAACGATGGACCGTGCCCACTCACAACAGCTAAGTACAGGGCAAGAAACACCAAGAAGACACCAAGGAAGAAGAAACGAGGAGGACGCATAAGAAAACTTATGCAAGAGCGCCGCCTCGAACTGGATCTGATGAAAACAATCAACAACGACGAGGAGCGACAACGCTGCAAGGAGAGAATAAGCCACATCGAGCAACAACTTCGCCCAAGAGCGAAGCAACGCAAAAGGGCTGCTAAATGCTTAGCCCCGATGCCATAATAATTAAACCTCTAAAACCTAACCTGATACTAAAAACATATGATCGGATTTTAATTGTATAAATAAAAATTATTATAATATGCAAATTAACCTCTTATTTCCGTCTCTGTAAACAAAATTTAAAAGAAAATTAAAAAGAGTATTTGTATGAGGGAAGAATTGTCCAAGAAGAACTTTTTGATTTTAATGATCATTTTTCATGAAAAAAAATTCCTTTTTCACTGCATTTTTCAATAAATTCGTATGCAAACAACAAATAAATACGAAAATTTTATACTCGATACCGAAGGTAAAGAGTATATTGGTTTTGTGCAATGTCCGTCATGTTGTCTGTCCGTCTGTCCGTCCGTATGTGTGCAAGTTTTTTCCACACCCTTCAAGCTAGAGACTTGAAACTTTCCAATTCTCTTTATTTATGGGATAGTAAATTAAAGTGTCAAGATGGGGGTTCTACGATAACTGGGGGGCTGGCAAATCGATAAATTCGATAACTCAAAACCGATAAATCCACATATTTCGCACATCCTTACAGCTAGAAGTACCAAATTTGGTAAGAAGATAGCTACTAGCAACCCCCAAAAAACTGCATCAACAATTTTGGAGCCACGCCTCCCATTCCGCCCCCAGCCCCCCCGAATTTCAAAGTCAAAAAAGCATATATCTCCCTCAGTTTTTGAGCTATAGCCACCAAATTTGGTGCCAAGATAGGTGATGATGACCCCCTAAACACTGCATCAAAAGTTTGGATGCCACGCCCGACGACACTGCCCTAGCTACCCCCATCCACCCCAACGCTTCGTCAAAAACGGGAATGCGTGTATCTTCCAGAGTTGTGGAGCTAAAGCTTCCAAATTTGGTGGGAAGATAGCTAGTAGCGATCCCCAAAAAACTGCATCAAAGTTTTGGAGCCGCGCCCACCCATTCCGCCCCCAGCCCCCCGCATTTTGAAATCAGAAATGGCTATATCTCCCAAAGTTTTGAGCTAGAGCCACCAAATTTGGTGCCAAGATAGGTGATGATGACCCCCTAAAAACTGCATCAAAAGTTTGGATGCCACGCCCACCGATCCTACCCTAGCTGCCCCCATCCACCCCAACGCTTCGTCAAAAACGGGAATGCGTGTATCTTCCAGAGTTGTGGAGCTAGAGCCACCAAATTTGGTAGGAAGATAGCTGGCAGTGACCCTCAAAAATCTGCATCAAAGTTTTGGAGCCAAGCCCACCCATTCCGCCCCCCTTTCCCCACCATTTACAAACTTTCAGCTAGAGTCACCAAATTTGGTATGAAGATAGCAATTGACATTCCACAAAGATCTGCATCAAAATTTGGATGCCATGCCTACCCATAACACCCCCAGCCCCCCCCTCCCAATTTCTCACTTTTTACAAACTTCGAGCTAGAGTCACCAAATTTGGTATGAAGATAGCAATTGACATTCCTCATAGATCTGCAGCAAAAACTTGGATGCCACACCTACCCATATCGCCCCAAGCCCCCCATTCCCCACTTTCGTAAAATTCGAGCTAGAGTCACCAAATTACGTATGAAGATAGCGATTGACATTCCACAAAGATCTGCAGTAAAATTTTGATGCCACGCCCACCCATACCGCCCCCAGCCCCCCTCTCCCCTCTTTTACAAACTTCGAGCTAGAGACATTAAATTTGGTATGAAGATAGTTTGTGGCATCCCCATCTGCATCAGAAAATCTTTAAGGCAGCGTACACCCCTGCACCATCCGTACCCCTTTGCAATCAGGCCTGTTTTTACCGGTTTTAATAGTAGTATCGAGTATACAGCAGTCGGTTGCGTCCGACTGCAACGTTTCCACTTGTTATAAATTAACTTTAGCCAAAATGGGCATTGTAGATGTAAAGACTGTCGATTCGACAGCAAATGTTATAAACAAAGTAGGTGTTTCGTCACCAGACTTACAATATATGCTCATTTTGATTGGCATTATAGTGGCACTGATGATCTTAAACCTACTTTTCAAAGCTTACACATCACACAAAAAAGTCTTAAGAAAAAATACACTTCACTGAGCAAAGGAACAGATCTAGACAAAATTTAGAATTGATTAATGAATAATTAACAAAGTATATACTGAACACCCAAATTTTCGTATTCAAGCAATACAAACTCTTTCAAAATTCTCTTAATATATAACTATACACAAATTCGTGAATGAACTTATGAAACAACACGGATTAGAGTCAAGTCCATTATACATGTGCAGTAAAAAGAAAAAGCACAAGTATTACAAACATTACCGTACGTTAGAGTAACGTCAGTAATAGATACACATCCCATTTGAGGCCCAACGGAAATATTTCTTGTGCGTTTGTACAAATAAAAATATAAAAACGGTCAATGCAACATTACTATCAAGATAAGAACTATTTTTTTTCTCAAAAAAAAACCACGACATTAAAGAGACCTTTGAAAGATCGTACAAATGCATCAATAAGGACACTCCAATTAAAGTCGAAACGTTGATTCATCATGTCACAATCCTTCTTAATCAATACAACGCAATAGTAGAAAAAGTAAAAACTTTCAAACCAAAACTTACAGAAGACCATTCCAAACAGTGCACAAAAGTACTTCAATCATTGAATAACCGATTACAAAATATAAGCAACAGGCAAAACATTGAAATAAATGTACCAGAAGATTTAAGCTTACCTGCTCATTTTAATAAAAGTCAGTTGAAAGACTTAGACGAATCCCAACCGCTTAAGGATATTGATATAATTGATACAAAAGAAAAAATAAAAATCACAAATATGACCGACACAGCAGCCGCCCAGAGGGCGTACATAAAAGACATTTCAAATGCTGTGCTAGAATTTGATGGAAGAAAAATCCATCTTCAAAGATTCATTACAGCAATAAAATTGGTTGATATGACAAAAGGGACATATGAAGCAATAGCAATAGAGGTAATCAAGTCAAAAATAATTGGCTCAACCCTCTGCAAATCCAAGACGAAACAACAATTGTGGCAATAATAAAGAAATTGCAAGACACAATTGTCGGTGAAACATCCGACGTAAGAAAAGCGAAATTGGCTAATGTCTATCAAAAAGGCACAACAGCCACGCAATTTACCAATGAAATCGATAATCTACGAAAATTGCTTGAATCTTCGTATATTGATGAGGGATTACCATCAGAGCATGCTGATAAATTCAGCACTAAAGAAGCGGTTAAAACCCTGATCAAAAATACTGATCATGGCAAGGTTAAGACAATAATGGAAGCTGGTACATTCACAACCATGAATGATGCAATCAGCAAGTACATTAATTGTAGCACAGAAATAACAGGTAGCCCCAACTCTATACTATTCGCCCAAAGAGGCCACGCCCAACGCGGTTATAACAGAAATAATCGCGGTAGAGGCAATGGACGTGATAATTATAATAACAATAATTATAATATAACTATGGTAATTATAATAATAATAACAGAGGCCAAAGCAGAGGTCAAAATAGAGGTAACTCTAGAGGCCGAGGCCGTGGCAACTCAAATAAAGGCCAAAGTAACAATAGCAATGTGAGGATTACCCAGGAAGCTTCGGGAAACTCCCAGACACCTTTAGGTACCCAACAATAAATACAACGGTTCATACAGTAAATTTTAGTCTCAATATATTTGTTTCATTTGACCACGTGTCAACCGGTAAAACACTTACCTTTTTAATAGATACAGTTGCAGACATTTCAATCATTAAAGAAACTTCTGATGTCTTTCATGACATTCAATTAAATAACGTAATAAATATTCGAGGCATTAGTAAAGAAATATTAAAATCTAAAGGCCTTGCATCAATATAGATACAGACAGGCAAATATATAATTCCACACAACTAGCTCAAAGTTTGTATAAAGTGGGGAAAGGGGAGCTATGGGGCTGGGGGCGGTATGGTTGGGCGTTGCATCCAAATTTTGCTGCAGATCCTTGTAGAATTTCAAATGCTACCTTTATACCAAATTTGGTGACTCTAGCTCGAAGCATGTAAAGGTGGTGAAAGGGGGCTATGGGGCTTGGGGTGGTATGGGTGGGCGTGGCATTCAACTTTTTGCTGCCGATCCATGTGGGATGTCAATTGCTCTCTTCATACCAAATTTGGTGACTCTAGCTCGAAGTTTGTAAAAAGTGGGGAAAGGGGGGCTGGGGGCGGTATGGGTGGGCTTGGCATCAAAATTTTTTCTGCAGATCCTTGTGGAATGTCAAATGCTACCTTCATACCGAATTTGGTGACTCTAGCTCAAAGTTTGTATAAGGTGGGGTAAGGGGGGCGGAATGGATGGGTAAGGCTCCAAAACATTAATGCAGATTGTTGGGGGTCGTTGCCAGCTATCTTCCTACCAAATATGGTGGCACTAGCTCCACTACTCTGGAATACGTTGTACGATTGGTCCTTTCTGTCGGGTTTTCTTGTGGACAATATGGGGCAGTATGCTGCAATTCCATGCCCAACGAGTTCAAAAACGACTTAAAATTCCGGCTCGTAAACTGTACACCGTTGTCGCATACAAACTTCTGGGGTATGCCAAAACGACATAATACACACTCACGGAACGCCTTCTGCAGTTGGGCCGCTGTCGCTCGCTTCAAGGGGACCAGCTCCACTCATTTTGAAAACGCGTCGTAGAATACCAGCAGCATCGTGTTCCCGTGTTTCGAGCGCGGTAAGGGCCCTACAAAGTCAGCGCATAGTACAGCCATGGGCTCGGCCACCTGTCGCGTCAACATCTGTCCAGCCGGCTTTACTTGTTCCGTCTTAAACCTCTGGCACGACTCGCAGTACTTAACGTACTTCGCCGCATCTCGGAACATTCCAGGCCAGTAGTAGCGTTGTGCCAGACGCATTATCGTCTTCCGTACTCCTTGGTGCCCGGCCGTTGGTGCGTCGTGGCACTCCAACAACACTCGTTTCCTCTGATCCTCGTCGATGCACAGCTTCCAGGGGATGTAGTCGTCGTCATCCGCACGGTGTCCGAGGTGTCTATAGAGTTGACCGTTCTCTTCCACATAATCGGCGTATTTCACTGGGTCTTTAGCCATCTTTTCTTTCATCCTCTCGATCCACTTGCCGGACGATTTTTCCTGCACCACTTGTTGAAAGTTCTCCACGGGTTGCCGGGATAAGGCGTCCGCTACTACGTTGAGCTTCCCTCGTCTGTACCATACGTCAAATTGGTACTGGTGCAGCTCCAGTGCCCAGCGCGCTATCCTCCCCGACGGGCTCTCGATCGAATTCAACCATTTCAAAGCCATATGGTCGGTTACTACCTCGAACCGATATCCTTCCAGGTAGCATCTCATCTTCCGGATTGACCATACTATAGCCACTCCTTTTCGGTCGCTGAATAATTTTCTTCAGCCTTATTCAGTTTCCGACTCGTGTAAGCTATCACGCGCTCCTGTTGATCGATCGTCTGTGTGAGTACCGCTCCGAGGCCAAAATCGCTGGCGTCCGTCTGCAGGACAAATTTTTTGCAAAATCCGGACAGGCCAGGACCGGTGCGGTCGTCAAGCTATGTTTGAGGGTCTCTAGCGCTGCCTGTTGTTCCTCTCCCCATGACCATTTCCTAGATTTTTTTAATCAAGCTGTGATCGGTTGCGCCACTGTAGCGAAATTCGGCACGAATCGTCGATACCAGGAGGCCATGCCCAGACAACGTCGCAGCTCCTTACAATTGGTTGGGGCCTTCAAGTTCTGGATCGTTTCTACTTTGGCGGGGTCGGTTTTGATCCCGTCGCCGCTCACTAGGTGTCCCAGGTATATCAGCTCCTTCTGAAAAAACAGACACTTCTTACGATTCAGCTTCAAGTTGGACGCTCTCAAACGCCTGAAGACTTCCTTCAAATTTGTCACGTGCTGCTCCTTTGTCGCTCCGATTACTATTATGTCGTCCAGATAGGCAAATGCATGTGGCTCCATATCTGGTCCGATAACCGTATCCAAAGCTCGCCACTGGAATAAACCTCTACTGGGTACCGTAAATGCTGTACACTCCCGACTATCCGCAGCCATGGGAATTAGCCAGTAACCGTGCTTGAGGTCGAGCGTGGAGATGTATCGCGCGTGTCTCAATCGCTCCAAAATGTGATTAATCCTGGGTACGGGGTATGCATCTGGCAAGGAATGTGCATTGAGTTGCCTATAGTCGATGCACATCCGCCACTCGCCTGTTTTCTTTTTAACTAGCACAATCGGGGCACTGTGCGGGCTGCGGGAGGGCTCTATCGCGTCGGCTTGCAGCAGTTCGTCTACCTGTTCGTTGATCACCTGTTGCATCGCAGGGTTTTTGGGGTAGTACCTCTGCTTAATCGGCTTGTCGTCCCTCATGATGATCCGGTGCTCAGCTACGTGTGACACCCCTTGCAGCTCGTCAAAGAGGGCCAATTCCGCTTTCAATGTTTCCTTTATCTCTGGTTCCAAGTCCTCTGGCCACTCGTTTTCCCTGGTTTCGACGCTTTCCACCGGTGTTATTGCGGCGCCGGGTATGACGCACCCTCCTACCTCGCAGAACCGTTGTACTCCTGCCGTTGTCGCGTCCATGCTGTCTCCTCGAACCGTTCCCACGGCGATGCTGGGCTGAGGTACCCCAGGGGCATCCTTCTCCTGCCTTGATCCGCCGTCCTCCTCCGGTTTGCTCACAACTGGCTCACGTTCCATTAGGACCTGCTCCTCTTCTATATCTGGTACTTCCACAGCTTCCAAAATTAATCTAGCCTTTCCACATTCGATGGTCGTCCCCACCCGGCACAAAAAGTCTATCCCTAGTATAATGTTGTCTAGCATCGAGGGCATCACGAGCATACTCACCGTGACCTCTGTCCCCGCTAGACCAACTTTACCCTCAATAGCTTTTTTACCTCTAAGGTGGACCCATCGGCTAGGCGAATTTTCGCGCAGGCGTCCAGCATCTCGCCTCCGCTGGTCACCTTGCGGGAAAAGTCCTCACTAATAAAACTCCTAGTCGCCCCTGTATCTACTGTCGCAGTCGCTACTTGGTCCCCGACTCTTACAGTAGCGACGATTCGCCCGTCTTCCACTCTTAAAGGGTATTCTAGGTTCGGGACTGGTTCACGTCGGCCCCCATCGGGTCCCGTCCCGGATGGTGCCGCATATCGTTTCCCGCCCTTGACTGCTGACAACACTGGCTGGTATTGACCCCCTTGGCCCCACACTGCCGACAAAACTGTACCCGTGGATTGGGGCACTCCTTGGCAAAATGACCCTCTTGCGAACAGTTATAGCATAGCCTCTTCCCGCCTAGAGCTCTCGACTGCTCTTGGCTGATCATCCCGTTTGAAATTACTCCCGTGTACCCAAGCGCTGGCGTATTACCCACGTTACCGCTTGACCCTGGCTGTGGTTGCGTCCGGAAAGGATTAAAGTGTTTGGCGGGGGCTACCTCACCGGCTAATCCGTCCGAATACCTACTACCCCCGGTCCTACCTCGTGATGTACGCTCGCGACTTTGTTGACTTACGATCTCGTACTCGGCTGCCATCTGAGTTAGCTGCGCCAGAGAGGAGAAGTCCCCTCTACGAATGTACAAACGGTACTCGGGTGCCAAATTCTCGTATACCCTATGCAATTCTTGTTCTGCCCTGAACCCCGCGTGGTACATCACACCCCGCAGCTCGAGCAAGTAGTCCTTGAACGGCTCGTTATCATGTTGCCGTCGTGCCCGGATACTGTTTTCTAACCTGTCGAAATACTGGGGTGGTAGAAAAAACTCCAAGAATTCGGCTTTAAATGTCGCCCAAGTCGCGTCCCTTAGTCTACTTATTGATAGCCACCGCGTGGCCTTACCCGTTAGAGCTTCGCTCATTGCCCTCGGCAACCGGTCTAAGCCTATGTCGTATGACAACGCCCTGTCCTCAATTGCCTCCAGGAAAACTAATGGGTCGGTGCACCCATTGAACAGGATACCCCACTTCCGGACTAGTTCGGGGACGACCATCCCGTTCCTAGGGGTACTATAGGTATCACTAGAATTAAGATGGGGGTTCGCCTGTCTCACCGGGGTATCTTCCCCGGATGCCAGAGGCGACCCTACTCGTGTATCGGGGATACATGCTGTATTCTGTGGGGAAAATTCATTATGAATCGTACTGTTACCGGGCGGAAGCAAATGTCCCGTGCCGCCGGTCTGTATTGATGGGACTGCCGCATCTGATTCAGATTTCTGCCTAGGTCGTATTCCTCCAACAGAAGTGGCAGTCCGGGTAGGCGACACTGGGATCTTTGCGAACCGCAACCGGGCCCATATATCGGTGGTATGACCACCTTGCCTTATGAAAGTACATACCAGCTTCCAGTAGTCAGTTACCGTGGCACACTTTTCCAATCCGAGCTCCCGGACGATGTCTTCTAGATCCTCCTTATGGCAGTGGTATACCCATTGCACACCCACACCAGGGTTGCTGCTTTCTACGACCTCCACTCGCGTGGGCTCGATAGTCTTGGGTTTCTCCATTTAACCGAAAAAAAAAACGAACGCAAAAAAAAATTCCGTCTCGAGCCGTATATGTCCCGCTTCGCATAAACTTGCACTCTTAATCTGGTACGGTTTATCGCGGTAACCGTTTTGTTACGACGATAAAAAAAAAATTTCCCGAATTTTTTTTCTCGGTGTAAAAAAAAACTTTTAACTTGTCACTGTCTGTCGCGGTTATTCCCTTTATTACAAAAAAAATTTTGTCCACGGTATTACGAATTTTATCAATATTTTTTTTGCAGTGTAAAAATTTTTCTTTCTTTGTTAACTGGTCACTGTTTATTGCGGCTATTTTATTTTATTACGAAATTAATTTATAGTTTTTTTGCAGTGTAATAAAATTTTCTGTTAACTGGTCACTGTTTATTGCGGTTATTTTATTTTATTGCGAAAAAATAAAAGAATCTCTTTTTTTTTATCAACGGTATCACAAATTTTTTTTTTTCGGTGTATAAAAAAAATTCTGTTAGCAAGTCACTGTTTATCCCGGTTACTCTATTTTTTTATTTCATCTTATTTTCTTTTCCAAAAAAAAAACCATTTCATTTTTTTCTTTATTTTCCACCACTGTACGCTTATACGATCGACCAGAACACTCAACACAATAGTCAATTTTAATTTTTTGATTTTCGCTGTCGAAGCCCACTGTGCGAAGCGACCGCGACTTTGCAGCTGCCTGTACCAGCTACTGTCACGCCATTCGTTGACCGCTCATACACTTTGCCGACACTTTCGTTGCGCCGCAGGTGTTCACTTATGCACAGCTTGAACGCGAACCGCTAGTTTGATCGGTGAGTCTTCTTCCACCGTCAACTTCGTTGCGCCGCAAATGTTGCTAAGGCAATGCTTCTCGAACGCGAACAGTTATTCTTATCTGCACTTGCCTTACGCCGTCACTTTCGTTGTGCCGCGACGATTGCACAAAACCACGCTCGAAAACCGTTCTCGTTGGCCACTTGTAAAGCAGGGTATCGTCGGGTATACCCGCACTTCACTTTACGGGGTATAAGCTCAGTCTGGCCAGGTACACTACACAAGAATATTTATATATTTTGGTGGGACTCTAACGCGCGCGTTTTTACAAGTTGAAAGGGGAAACGCCGGCGTCGACACCAACGCGACAGCCGGCACACTCAGTAGCCAGAGTATAAGGCCACTCGACTTGACTCGCGTACGCGCGTGTACAAAAACCAAAGAAAAGAAATAGAGCGAAAGAAAACACACAGCAATTGTACTCCACTGGGTCACGGACTTACCGGCGACCAATTTATTCAGTTGTTATCAAAGATTATTAAACCTAAACCTAACAACATATAAATACTTATATATATGAACTACCGCGAACTATCCCTTCTCACCTTATCTTTACTAAACTCTATATCTTTTCTACTAACTCGTTAACTACTTCTAAGCGCGTACACGTCCTCTCACTTTCGTACGTCAATCGCAACTCCCTCGCCCACGCTTCGGCTTCGGCCCCTGTTGCAGATTTTTTCGCTCCCCACACTTGCCCGTGACCGTGGTGGATTTGGTGATCGCAGCTGGCGCGCTGCATCTAGCGACTCTGCGTTTTGGGGCGGTTATATTTAAATCCTTAAGCGTCAATCAAAAGATGTGCAACTCCAATTCGCTTATGTTTATTCAATATAAATGCTGCGCACTCCTTGCGCCTAACGCTATAAAAAATAATAAATTTCAACTAACTCAATAATGCGCTCCTTGCGACTTTAAACTAAAAAGTATAATATAATATATGAAGAACAACTAAATAGAAGATAAAAATGATAATTAACACAATAATGCGCTCCTTGCGACTTTAAACTAAAAAGTACAATGTAATAAATGAATAACAATAAAAAAATGATGCGGCCTACTTCACAACGGAACTGTCTTACAGAATTTCTTCAACATTATTAGTTGGTTCTTTCCCTATCGCTTTTTATCACGCACTTTGAGATTATAACATTACTTAATGGAATGTGCTCTATGTTCCTGATTGTTTGCTGATTATTGTCGTTAATGATTATTTTGTTTATTTATTTCTTTTGCATCTCATATAGCATTTTTACCATATGTTTCTTTTTTTTTTGCTTCACTTTTATACTTACTTTAATAATTTATCATATGTTTCCTACAATTTATATTCAATCGCCCTTTATTTGACAAAAACTGGGCTGTTAAAAACGGAAGCCAATTAATCTATAAAACTGATAGAAGGGAATAGTTGTGATTATTTTTCAATTAAAAACAAAGGTAGGCTGTTATACGGGTACACAAAATATTTACTTATGTTAAATTAAAATTTGAATTGATTTTTAATAAACCGGTTTTTTTTCGAAAATGTAGTTTTTAAAGAATATATTAAGCTCATATCATATTTTGTTAGATTTTCACATTTAGGTAACATCAGTTCATTTCCCTCACCATCCGATAGTGAGCTGCCGTTTACAGACAGTAAAGTAAACGGGGATGCCGCTATATCGTTTCTCATAATCACAATTTAGCTGCCCGAAGATGAAAATTAGTTCCCTTGCGATTTAAGTACTGTCACTGTTTACAGCAGCCTGGCATCCTAAAAAGACTCAATCGCTCACCATCATCACTTGACATCATCACTTGTCAAAAACGGGAATGCGTGTATCTTCCAGAGTTGTGGAGCTAGAGCCACCAAATTTGGTTGGAAGGTAGCTGGCAATGACCCGCAAAAATCTGCATGAAAGTTTTGGAGCCACGCCCACCCATTCCGCCCCCAACCCCACCGCAGTTTTATATCAGAAAAGCCTATATCTCCCACAGTTTCGCAGCTATAGCCACCAAATTTGGTGCCAAGATAGGTGATGATGACCCCCCAAAAACTGCATCAAAAGTTTGGATGCCACGCCCACCAATACTGCCCTAGCCGCCCCCATCCGCCCCTACCCTTCGTCAAAAACGGGAATGCGTGTATCTTCCAGAGTTGTGAAGCTAGAGCCACAAAATTTGGTAGGAAGATAGCTGGCAACGACCCCCAAAAATCTGCATAAAAGTTTTGGAGCCACACAAAACTATTTCTCCCCCTTTCCCCACCTTTTACAAACTTTTGGCTAGAGTCACCAAATTTAGTATGAAGGTAGAGAGGGAGAGGGTGTTAGAGTGTGATGGTGTAAGAGGGGGAAAAGGATAGAGGAGACAAGTGTCTATGAAAAGCAGATGAGAATGCTAATTCATTGGTCCCCTTCATCTTTAAGTTGAATACTATCATCCCATCATATAAGCTGGTCATATAAATGTTTAGCGCCATGCCTTACTAACCTTTGTTTTTTTTATACATATTGTATCTGTTTTGAAAGTTAGTCAAGTGTTAGAAAATTTTATATCCTGCTCTGGCGTCAAAATCAATAAAAGAGGCATTTTTTAGTTTAAGTTGTAGAGTTTATTTTATATTATTATTTTTATTTTCAATGAAACTCATCTACATATATAAGATATTACATATTTATTTTTAAATCTAGCATTTAAACATTTGATTCATTATTGACTTAAACGTTTTTTGTTCATTTTTTTGTTTAAATATCGATATTTTGTAATTAAATGTTCTAGTCTTGTCAGACGCATACTGTAGTGAAAGCATCCACATGTATCAACTCCCTCTGTAGATAGATCAGATGACCAGCTGAAAGATGATCGCCATATTTGGAATTTACTAGTTGACAGTTTTCAATTCCCAAGAATTCTTTACGATATTCCACAAGCAATTCATGATAATCGGGAAAAATCATTTCGCCAAACTCATTTATAAAAAACCTTCGAATTTTTTCACAATTACTTTAGGTCAAATACCAGAAATCTGATCCATTTTTAACACGCTTATATTAGCTTCACTTGTATGTTTGTATGTTTGTATGTATGTATGTATGTTTGTATGTATGTATGTATGTATGTATGTTTGTATGTATGTAACTTCCTTTGGACTAAAAGCAAGAGACTCATTCGACCGTGGACGAGATGAGAACCCACGATCGATGAGTCCGGGAGCGAAGACCCGCGCCTTAGACCGCTCGGCCATCGAACTAACTTGAGTTATGGGATATATTGACAGTAATAAGCCACTTGCTTTTAGTCCAAAGGAGAGTTAAAAATATTTTTTTCAGCCGTGGACGGGATTATTAATTATTATAATTTTTCAAATAAGTTTAAAACAATAATAAATGATAAATAGTATTATTGTAAAAAAAGCGTTGGGCGCTCGATGTACGAGATATATGGACAAAGCGCTCCACGCTTTTTTTACAATAATACTATTTATCATTTATTATTGTTTTAAAGTTATTTGAAAAATTATTTTTAACTTTTTAGTTTGATATGCTCTAAAAGCGTGTTTTTTAGTTTTTTTAAACTATATTTATTTTTCACTTTTTAGTTCGATGTATTATATAAGCGTGTTTTTTTGTTTTTTTAAACTATATTTATTTTTTAATTTTTAGTTCTATTAATTATTAAAAAAAAAAAATTGTAAGTTCTAGTGAACATGAACATAGTGCAGATATAAAAAAAAAATTATTGTTTTTTTCGGCCGTGGAAGGCATTAGAGCCCACGATAGGTAAGTCCGGCAGCGAAGACCCGCACCTTTGACAGCTCGGCCATCGAACTAACTTGAGTTATGGGATATATTGACAGTAATAAGTCACTTGCTTTTAGTCCAAAGGAGAGTTAAAAAATAATCTTTTTTCAGCCGTGGACGGGATTAGAAACCACGACCGGTAAGTTCGGGAGCAAAGACCCCCGCCTTAGACCGCTCGGCCAACGAACGAACTTGACGTGGAGGGATAAACGATAAATAGTATTATTGTAAAAAAAGCGTGGGGCGCTTTGTCCATTTAGCTCGTACATCGAGCGCCCAACGTTTTTTTTACAATAATACTATTTATCATTTATTATTGTTTTAAACTTATTTGAAAAATTATAATAATTAATAATCCCGTCCACGGCTGAAAAAAATATTTTTAATTCTCCTTTGGACTAAAAGCAAGTGGCTTATTACTGTCAGTATATACCATAACTCAAGTTGATGCGATAGCCGAGCGGTCTAAGGCGCGGGTCTTCGCTCCCGGGACTTACAGGTCGTGGGTTCAAATCCCGTCCACGGCTGAAAAAAAATTATGTTTTAACTCTCCTTTGGACTAAAAGCAAGTGGCTTATTACTGTCAATATATCCCATAACTCAAGTTAGTTCGATGGCCGAGCTGTCAAAGGTGCGGGTCTTCGCTGCCGGACTTACCTATCGTGGGCTCTAATGCCTTCCACGGCCGAAAAAACAATAATTTTTTTTTATATCTGCACTATGTTCATGTTCACTAGAACTTACAATTTTTTTTTTTAATAATTAATAGAACTAAAAATTAAAAATAAATATAGTTTAAAAAAACAAAAAAACACGCTTATATAATACATCGAACTAAAAAGTGAAAATAAATATAGTTTAAAAAAACTAAAAACACGCTTTTAGAGCATATCAAACTAAAAAGTTAAAAATAATTTTTCAAATAACTTTAAAACAATAATAAATGATAAATAGTATTATTGTAAAAAAAGCGTGGAGCGCTTTGTCCATATATCTCGTGCATCGAGCGCCCAACGCTTTTTTACAATAATACTATTTATCATTTATTATTGTTTTAAACTTATTTGAAAAATTATAATAATTAATAATCCCGTCCACGGCTGAAAAAAAATATTTTAATTCTCCTTTGGACTAAAAGCAAGTGGCTTATTACTGTCAGTATATACCATAACTCAAGTTGATGCGATAGCCGAGCGGTCTAAGGCGCGGGTCTTCGCTCCCGGACTTACAGGTCGTGGGTTCAAATCCCGTCCACGGCTGAAAAAAATTATGTTTTAACTCTCCTTTGGACTAAAAGCAAGTGGCTTATTACTGTCAAACAGCAGCGGAAGGACGCCGTGCCACGCAGCTGCTGAGTTGCCCTTTGTGCCCGTTGTGCCTTGGT
Organism: Scaptomyza flava; assembly: GCA_030179655.1. Lineage (NCBI taxonomy): Eukaryota > Metazoa > Arthropoda > Insecta > Diptera > Drosophilidae > Scaptomyza > Scaptomyza flava. Next base: position 61,218 of record JARNME010000460.1, on the reverse strand, counting down.
GGGTGCCATGTTGCTTCGTTCGGAAATTCTGGGAATACACAAAAAACAGAAATTAGCAATATAACTCTTGTTGACTGAAACGGTTAGTCACGATTTCAACAAAGGAGTTGGATTGTTGGGCTCGGAATGGAGTGGAAGGAGGATAAGTTTGGCCACGGGCCTTTTAATAAGTCCGCGGGTAGTGAGCACGTCGACCACTCGGACCCGGTCATCCTGTCCTGGGTGGGTTTCCTTGACGCGTCCCAAGCGCCATTCGTTCGATGCAAGATTATCCTCCTTGACAACTACCATGTCACCCTGTTGTAGGTTCCTCTCGGGTAGTTGCCACTTAGTCCTCTTGTGTAGCTCCTTCAAGTACTCTTCCTTCCAACGGAAACAGAAGTGTTGGTTGAGAGCCTTGAGCCGTTGCCATCTATTTAAAATTGACGCTGCATTCCCTTCAATCTCCGGCTCCGCTACAGAAAGAAGTGGGCCTCCTACAAGGAAATGCCCTGGAGTAAGAGCCAGCAGATCTGTCACGTCTTCGGATAACGGAGAGATTGGTCTCGAGTTCAAACAGGCTTCGATCTTCGAGAGCAGGGTGGAGAGCTCTTCAAATGTATATTTGAAGGTTGAGGTCGATTTGTAAAACAGTGTCTTGAAGCTTTTGACACCGGCTTCCCACAGGCCACCCATATGTGGCGCACCTGGTGGGTTGAAATGCCACGAGAGACAATGGTGACTATATGTTGTCTCGACGCGCGTCTTGGTAGCCTCCAAGAAGTCGCGAGTAATGACTCTAGAGGCTCCCACGAACGTTTTCCCATTGTCGGAGTATACTTTGGACGGGCAGCCGCGTCTTGCTATGAAACGAGCAAACGCTGCAAGGAATTTGTCCGAAGTCAAGTCGGAGGTGGCTTCAAGATGGATAGCTTTTGTGCTGAAACACACAAAGACACATACATAGCCCTTGGTTATGAGGCAGGCACGACCCGTGTAGTTCTTTATGTCGAAAGGACCAGCAAAGTCGATGCCAGTATGTGTAAAGGGACGTGAAAAAGTCGACCTCTCTTCGGGTAAGGTGCCCATGAGCTGAGTTTGGAGCCTTTTTTTGAACACGATGCAGACCCGACAGGAATTGGTCACGGATGTGATAAGCGTCTTAAGCTTGGGAATCCAATACTTGGAACGGATAAGGCGCATCATTAATTGATTTCCGCCATGCAATGATATTTTATGCGTGAATTCTACGAGGAGACGACTGAACGAGCATGAATACGGAAGTATGACAGGATGCCGTTCATCATAATTAAGATTGCAGGATTTGCTGAGTCGACCGGAAGCCCTCATAATTCCCTGTGGATCAAGGAACGGATTGAAGTTAAGTATGTGACTGGAAGCCGGCAAGCTATGCTTGTCAAGAAGGCACCTGTACTCTTTTGAATAAGAGGTTCGTTGATTAAGGGCAACGAGTCGTTCTTGAACTTCTTGAAGTTCTCTATTTTGGAGTAGCTGTGATGGGAACAGCACAGAGGATTGACGACATCGTTTAGCAAATCGGAAAACGTAGGCGAGTACTCGTAACGCTCTGCCGAAATCGGAGAACCGCTCAAGTGGATCAGACGGAGACAATTCAGCAATGTGGACCTTAACTGGACGCTGCTCTAGGTCAGTCTCCAGACATGAGTCAGCTGGAACAGGCCATTGCTTCTGAGGCAGACCCAGCCAGTCGGGTCCATTCCACCACAGATGGCTGTCTCTCAGCTCCTGTGGCGAGACTCCGCGGCTGGCTAAATCTGCTGGATTGTCTTCTGACCGCACGTGTGACCAGGTCCGACAATCAGTGATTTGCCCGATCTTGGAAACGCGGTTGGCGACAAACGTGGTCCAGGAGCAGGGAGATCTGCGAAGCCAGGCCAAAACGATGGTGGAGTCCGTCCAGTAAAACGATGCGCACTTTCCTATGGGCATCTGCGGGATGAGGGCTGAAGATAGTTCCGCGAGAAGAACAGCTCCACACAGTTCGAGTCGAGGGAGCGACACTGTCTTGACTGGAGCTACTCTGGTCTTGGACGTCAGAAGATGGACGGATATGTGATGGTCTATTTCCACGCGAACATACAGTGCTGCCCCGTAAGCCTTTTGAGATGCATCGCAGAAACCATGGATCTGGATGGATGCTTCCGGCTGAAAAGAGACCCAACGCGGTACTCGAATATCTCCAAGACGGGGATGATAGGAGAGAAAATCTTCCCAACGCTGAAACAGCTCGGACGGCAAGGGATCGTCCCACCCAAGCTCATGAAGCCAGATTTCCTGCATGAAAATCTTCGCACGAACGATGACAGGTGCCAGCCATCCCGCTGGATCGAAGAGCTTTGCTATTTCCGAAAGGACTTCACGCTTTGTGATGGATTTCCTTGTAGGAATTTTGGAGGGCGCAAAGAAAAATTCATCTGTGTTGGCTTGCCATCGAATCCCCAAAGTCTTGGCAACGCTGGCCTCTTCGAATTCCAAGAAGTCTTCTCTCAGAAGGTGGTCCTTGGGAATGTCTTGGAGGAGTTCCTTGTCGTTCGATGTCCATTTTCGAAGGGGAAAGCCCGCTGAACTCATAGCATCTTGCAGCTCCTTGATGCTGGATATCGCGCATTGCTTGGTGTGAGCTCCTGCTAACACATCGTCAACGTACATATAATTGGAAATGATGTCACTAGCACGCGGAAATTGTGCTAGCACATCTGTCGCGAGCTGCTGCAAAACGCGAATGGCCAGAAACGGTGCGCAATTTACGCCAAACGTAACTGTGTTGAGCTCATAGTCACAAAGCTCTCCATCCTTGTTCCGGTAAAGGATTCTTTGAAATGGCGTGTGTATTGACTTTACTAGAATTTGACGATACATCTTAGTAATATCGGCGTTGAAGCCGTAACGAAAAAAACGCCATTTCAAGATCTGAATAGTCAGATCGGACTGTAAGACAGGACCTGCATGAAGGACATCATTCAGGCTCTTACCATTAGTGGATTGACTGGAGGCGTTAAACACAACGCGAACTTTTGTGGTAGTGCTGTCAGGTTTGAAAACCGCATGGTGTGGAAGATAAAAGTTCCCAGTATCTAAAGTAGGGGGGACTCGTCTCATGTGACATAAGTCCAGATATTCCTGGATCACGGAGTCGTACTGCTCTTTTAATGGAGTGTTTCTGTTTAAACGGTTCTCGTTTTTTAGAAACTGAGCCAGTGCGATTGACCTTGAATGTCCTAAGTTGATGTGATCAGGATCTTTGAAGGGGAGAGCGACAATATATTTGCCACTATCGTCTCTTGTTGTTGTGCGCATAAAGTAGTCTTCGCATATGGCATCAGACTCCTTTACTGGCTTCGTAGGGAGATCCTCCACCTCCCAAAACTTTGTGAGGAGGCTTTCCAACCGTTGGTCGTTCTTGACCGTGACTCGTGTTGAAAAAGCGGAGATAGAGGATGAAGCACAAGTAGTTATTGGGCCGGTGAGAATCCAACCGAAAATGGTTTCTTGACCCAATAATGCGCCACAAATATTAGGAATAGAGCCGCCTAGCAGGATGGATGGAAGGATATCTGCGCCTAATAGCACATCTATCTGCGAACTCTTGTAAAAATTAGGGTCAGCCAGCGGAATATTGGGAAGGTCTCGCAATGCACTTCCGGGAATCGTATGTGAAGGTAGAGTACCTGCCACATTGGGAAGCACAAACGCTGAAGCTTCAATGCGAACTCTCGGCTTCGATGGGGATCCTATGTTGAAGTGACATAACTTCTCAGGATTGGCTGATACAGCTTGGTTAAGTCCGGCAACTTGGGCTGTTACACGTTTAAACGGGAGTTTGATGATTCTAAACATTCGTTCTGAAATGAATGTGGCTTCGGAGCCAGAATCGATCAACGCACGAGCCTTATAACATGTGCCAAGGTGGCATATGTTTATAATAGCAGTGCCTAAAAGAACACCTTGCGTGTTCGACGTGAAATAGTTGTGGATGTTTGCCGAACTTTGGTCTGAAGTGGACTGTATTGGTTGACTTGGAAGGTACGGAGTAGCAGCAGAACTTAACGATGACCTGGTGGTCGTTTGAGTAGGAGGGTCACCACGATGCAACAATGTATTGTGGCGACCTTTGCAAGTGAAGCAGTTATGGCTGCTTTTACATTCCTTAAGCTGATGTCCTCTGGCGAAACAGTTCAGACATAGCTGCTGCTGTTTAATGTAGGAGGCCCGATCTGTAACTGACATTTGCAGAAACTGTGGGCATACACGCACTGGATGATTCTCTTTGGAACAAAGCTTACAGGTAGAAATTGGCTTTGGAGCTTGTGTCTTTACCTTAACCTTAGCTTCGAAAGAGTTGATCTTCTTCTTATTAAGATCCTTGCGATCGGATTGACTCGGGGCGTTCATAGGCCTCATGTCTTCTATCGCTTCCAGCGTACGATGGCGCTCAGTCAGATAGTTGTTAAATTCGACCCAAGTTGGAATATCGGACTTATTGTGGAGGGACTGCTCCCACAAGGACAGGGTAAGTTTCGGAAGTCTGGATGAGCATAGGAATACGAGCAAGCAATCCCAATTTTCGATGCTGACCTTAGCTAGCTCAAAAGCTGTCAAACACCCCTGGATTGTGCTCTGGAGCTCTTTTAGTGCCTTACCAGACTCTTGGGAAACCGACGGTAGACTAAAAAGGATTCTAAGCTGACTGTTAACTAACAGCCGCTTATTTTCGAATCTTTCCGAAAGATTCTGCCATGCAGAGTGGAAACCGTCATTTGTCAGTGGAGATTTTGAAACAATACCCTTTGCCTCGCCGCTTGTCTTAGCATTGAGGTGGAACAGTTTCTCGACTGGGGTCAATCTAGAATTATTAATATAAATCGCTGTAAAGAGATCCCGGAAAGTGGGCCAGCGCAGATAGTCTCCATCGAAGACTTCTGTATCGATTGGTGGAAGACTACAACCTCTTGAGATGGAAGGAAGAGATGCTTGTAGTTGTTTATTCTTTGAGGATGCTGCGTCTATACTCTCGCTCAATTGAGCTACGCATCGTTCATATACGGAATATGAATGATCATATTTCGCTTGCATACTTTGCAAATCTTCCATGGCACCGCCGTCTTGCAGAAGGGTTTGGGAACCTTGTTCAAACGCAAGCTCTACTTTTTCCCATAAGGATCGGATTTGATCCCGGCGCACCTGTAGCGTAAACAGTGATTCGCCGGCTGAATTGGAAAATCTAGCTTCGAATTGGCCTAGCCTGTCCGACACAGCAATGAACTCTTTGGACGCCATTTTGGAATGAGCTATGACTTTCTTTGATTCCTGTCTGGTAATACGGGGGCTATCCTGCGGAATTGTTAAACTCTCTGCTTTGAGCTTAGGCTGATCACTAACTTGAAGTTTGGACGGACCAGCGGACGGTTTTGATTCCAACTTTTTACCAGACTTAGACTTGTCGCTTGGCACTGAGGAGCTGCGAGCGCTTGACAAGGAAGAACGACGGGCCTTTGAAAGGGAAGGACGAAGTTTCGCTTTTTGTTTTTGGTCTTCTGACATAATAGGCTCTCTACGGAGCCGAAAACAAAAGGACGAAGACCAAAGAAATTACAACAAAAAAAAAGAAAAGAAACCAAATCAAAAGGCAACAGGCACAACAAAAAAAAAAATAAAAAATATATATACCCAAAAAAAAACAAAAAAAATACCAGTATGTGAGTATTTTACCAACGGAAAGTGTATATTTTTATTTAAAAAAAAGAAAAAAAAATATACCAAAAAAAAAAATACTAAAAAATACCAAAATGTGAGTATTTTTTACCAACGGAAAGTGTATATTTTTATTTAAAAAGGAGAAAAAAAAAAAATATACCAAAAAATTCTAAAAAAAAATACCAAAATGTGAGTATTTTTTACTAACGGAAAGTGTATATTTTTATTTAAAAAAGAGGGGAAAAAATATACCAAAAAATACTAAAAAATACCAAAATATGAGTATTTTTCCAACGGAAAGTGTATATTTTTATTTAAAAAAAGAAAAAAAAATATACAAAAAAAAATACTAAAAAATACCAAAATGTGAGTATTTTTTACCAACGGAAAGTGTATATTTTTATTTAAAAAAGAGAAAAAAATATACCAAAAATTCTAAAAAATACCAAAATGTGAGTATTTTTACTACGGAAAGTGTATATTTTTATTTAAAAAGAGGAAAAAATATATACCAAAAAATTCTAAAAAATACCAAAATGTGAGTATTTTTTACCAACGGAAAGTGTATATTTTTATTTAAAAAGGAGAAAAAAAATATACCAAAAATACAAAAAAATACCAAAATGTGAGTATTTTTACCAACGGAAAGTGTATATTTTTATTTAAAAAGAGGAAAAAAAAAATATACCAAAAAATACTAAAAAATACCAAAATGTGAGTATTTTTGCCAACGGAAAGTGTATATTTTTATTTAAAAAGGAGAAAAAAATATACCAAAAAATTCTAAAAAATACCAAGATGTGAGTATTTTTTACCACCGGAAAGTGTATATTTTTATTTAAAACAAGGAAAAAAAATATACCAAAAAAAAATATAATACAAAAATATTTATTTATTATTTTTTATTATTTATTTATTATTTGCGCTTAACTTTTATTTATAACTCAATGTATACACAGCTAGTCGGATATGCCCCACTTGCGGAAGGGTGTACTAAATATTGCAAGTTAACTCTTGAAAACGGGTATACCCCACTTGTAAGGAAAAATTTTTGTAGGGTATACTCCACCGTTGGTTTGACTTATGCTGTGTTATATGGAATTGGAACGTGTTAATATATATATATGCAGTGGCACCGGTACTTTTGTATGTGGAAGTTTGATGACTTCGTTTGACCTACCGGCTGTGCCAAGGTTAACGTCTTTAGTCATGTAATATATATAGGTTATAGCACAAAATGTGTAATTATGGGTTTTGATAATTCACAAGTGGGAGCGAATGCGGACACGGAACACTTGTTAATTGCCTTTACATATGTACATGTGTGTTGAACTTTGTCACAATTAAACGCACATAAATATGAAACGTTCATACGGAAAACAATTGTGAGCAAAAAGAGAAAAAAAACTTAGCAGCATGTACATATGTATGCGTCAAGACGAGGTTGCATTGGAATGTATGTACATGCATGTACATATGTACATGCAGTTGGATCAGACGCAACGGAAAAAAAGTGCAAGTATTATTTTTATCGGAGAATATTAAACTGACTGCGTTTAATATTGATAAAATAAATGCACACGGACAAATAATGTCACAAAAATGTAAATCATTACTTATCTGTGGTCTCTTTTGTAGGTTGTGTAGGTGTGTGTGTGTGTGCGTGTGTATGGATAATCCACCGAAGCTTGCTGGGGCGAGTGATAATTAATTACTCCAAATTATCCGGCTCGAAGGACCATGAAAATGTGGGGGGGTGAATTTTCCAAAGATATGTGCACTCGCGGTCTACGTGGGTAAATTACTATTTTACCTTTGTAGAAAATGTCGGGGTGAAAAATAATTGACGCGCGGTTATAGTCTGTGTGACTGCTTCAATTTATTGTCGATTTAGTACTAAAAACTATGTAGACGCTGAGCTTGCTCAGCGGCTCTTAACATAATTAACATGAGTTTTAACATAACTATGCTCAGAGCGGAAACAAAATACTGGTTTTGGTGGGGAGTTGCAGATGCATACTTTTAGGCATAAACAACTCAAGTTAGTTCGATGGCCGAGCTGTCAAAGGTGCGGGTCTTCGCTGCCGGACTTACCTATCGTGGGCTCTAATGCTTTCCACGGCCGAAAAAACAAAAATTTTTTTTTTATATCTGCACCATGTTCATGTTCACTAGAACTTACATTTATTTTTTTTTTTAATAATTAATAGAACTAAAAATTAAAAAATAAATATAGTTTAAAAAACTAAAAAACACGCTTTTAGAGCATTTCAAACTAAAAAGTTAAAATAATTTTTCAAATAAGTTTAAAACAATAATAAATGATAAATAGTATTATTGTAAAAAAAGCGTGGAGCGCTTTGTCCATATATCTCGTGCATCGAGCGCCCAACGCTTTTTTTACAATAATACTATTTATTATTGTTTTAAAGTTATTTGAAAAATTATTTTTAACTTTTTAGTTTGATATGCTCTAAAAGCGTGTTTTTTAGTTTTTTTAAACTATATTTATTTATAGTTTACTTAACAAACGTTTATTTAAGACTGACTAAAAGGTTTTTTTCATTTTCCTCGACGCATTCCATTTTTATTAAGTGTAACATTCTTGTGAAATAGTGATATTAAAGTATTACCATTTAGGTATTGACTTTGCGGTGCAAAGTTTGCACTCAAAATTTATTTAAGTTACTTATAATATTAGAAAACTCTCAGTTTGAGGTATCAGAAAATTAAAATATTGATACTAATATACTTGAATCAAATAAAAACTATTTTTATACCCTTCACATGTGAATCAGGGTATATTGAGTTTGTCATGAATCTGTAACGCCTTAAAGGAATGATGGGAGACCCCATAAACTATATATCAAAATGATCAGGACGAGCTCAGGAATTGATTTCCGTCCGTCCGTCCGTCTGTCCGTCTGTCCGTCTGTCCGTCTGTCCGTCTGTCTGTTTCAACACGATTTCCGGCCAAACTGCTGAACCGATCTTGATGAAACTTTCACAGATTGCTTAGATCATGTCGGGTTTGTTCACTATGAAATTTCATCCCGATCGGAGCATTCTACGATATAGCCACCATATAAATTTACCATATCAACACGATTTCCGGCCAAACTGCTGAACCGATCTTGATGAAACTTTCACAGATTGCTTAGATCATGTCGGGTTTGTTCACTATGAAATTTCATCCCGATCGGAGCATTCTACGACATAGCCACCATACAAATTGACCATATCGTACTGTTTCAACACGATTTCCGGCAAAACTGCTGAACCGATCTGGATGAAACTTTCACAGATTGCTTAGATCATGTCGGGTTTGTTCACTATGAAATTTCATCCCACTCGGACCATTCTTCAACATAGCCACCATACAAATTGACCATATCGTACTATCAATTGTTGTTGCTGTCGTGCACTTTCAAGTACCTACATGTAGATCATTTGCTTCAAAAGTGGTATAGGATCAAATCCCAGAATGAGCAAATGAATGATTTTAATGTTTAAGCCAATATTTTAGTTTTTGTTTTTTTACCCGGGAGGTCCGGGTTCATTTCCCAGTATGGGCATATGGATGTTTCAATCTTTTAGCCAAATTTAGTTTTGTTTACATTGATTTTTATTTTTAATAGCTTTTTATTCGCTTCACTCTTAACGGAGTTTTAATTTATTTACATTTACTTATAATAAGATTGAGCTGTCTAACAATTATAGTTCCCAATCGGTTCTAGCTTTGGTAGGATAGTATACCTGGCTTAAATTCAAGCTGTCGTAACAATTATAATTCCCAATCGGTTCTAGCTTTGGTAGGATATTATACCTGGCTTAAATTCAATTTGGCTCTTCAAAATTGTTCAGCTGACTTATTATATAGCCAGAATTCTGTTCAAACGGTCGAAGCTCATGAGAAATAAAACCCAAACTGCAACATACATTTAATTTACTATAATTTGTCTTTTGGCATAGCCATAGCCTGATTTTCTAATTCCCTCCACTGAGTGACCTTGTGTGCCTCGAACTCACTCAATTCAACTCAACTGAACTCATTCAGTTAACACCATTTTTTTATGCGAGAATTAGTTAATTTCACATACATAAACTGTTAATTAGTTTCGGATTACAGCAATAATTCAAGCCATTCTACAAATTATCCATATTAGTTGTTAAAATAACATTTAGATTATAAATATGCCACGTGTAGGCAGAAAAAGTGCTGAGCAGCGTAGGCGCGAGGCTTCTCAGCGCCAACGTCAGAGTTATATGGAGAACGCTGAAGACCGCCGATCAGCGAACGCAGCTCGCCTTCAACACGTCCGCGAAAATGAGGACTATAGGTCGAACGAGCGTTACCGTGATGCAGTTCGACGAGCCACCAGGCGTTCGGACACGAGAAATCGTGCGGAGGAGCAAAGGCGGGACACTCTTGCACACCAAGAGCTAAGGCAGGATCCTGTTTTTCGTGTCCAGGAGCAAATGCGGAACACTCTTGCACATCAAGAGCTAAGGCAGGATCCTGTTTATCGTGCCGAGGAGCGAAGGCACGACACTCTTGCACATCAAGAGCTAAGGCAGGATCCTGTTCTTCGCGCCGAGGAGCAAATGCGGAACACTCTTGCACATCAAGAGCTAAGGCAGGATCCTGTTGTTCGTGCCGAGGAGCGAAGGCGCGACACTCTTGCACATCAAGAGCTAAGGCAGGATCCTGTTTTTCGTGTCCAGGAGCAAATGCGGAACACTCTTGCACATCAAGAGCTAAGGCAGGATCCTGTTTTTCGTGCCGAGGAGCGAAGGCACGACACTCTTGCACATCAAGAGCTAAGGCAGGATCCTGTTCTTCGCGCCGAGGAGCAAATGCGGAACACTCTTGCACATCAAGAGCTAAGGCAGGATCCTGTTTTTCGTGCCGAGGAGCGAAGGCACGACACTCTTGCACATCAAGAGCTAAGGCAGGATCCTGTTCTTCGCGCCGAGGAGCAAATGCGGAACACTCTTGCACATCAAGAGCTAAGGCAGGATCCTGTTTTTCGTGCCGAGGAGCGAAGGCACGACACTCTTGCACATCAAGAGCTAAGGCAGGATCCTGTTCTTCGCGCCGAGGAGCAAATTCGGAACACTCTTCAACACCAAGAGCGTAGAAGAGATCCGACTACACGTCAAGTGGAACAAGCAGCTAATACTAGCAATAGAAGGATGACCCGTATGCAAACGCGAATGCAAAGCGAAAGAAGATTAGATCTTTTGCAATCTAGAGTTCAGGCGCATAGGGATGTCGAGGAAAACCGCACGCTAGAGCGAAATCGACAGAATTCAAGGAACAGACGTAGGAGGGAGGAACAATCTCCAGAGGAACGTCAGAATGAGCTTCAAAGGCAACAAAGAATGAGAAAATTAAATTCTTTCAAGCTCTACAGCAACCGCGTAAAGGAAGGGCCAACGGAGATATGCGTGTGTTGTGGTGGCTCTTGGTTTCCGCACCAAACTAAGAAATTAGTTAAACCCAACATTGAACGAAACCATCCCTCCTTAAATTCTGACGAGGCATTCTTTTTAAAGGATAAATTTCCAAGCAGTCTAGAGGTTTACAAGTTTTGTTCAACTTGTCATCGCGCAGTTGCTTCCGGGAAACTTCCCGCCATATGCCTTTCTAAGGGATTGGATTTCCCAACAGTGCCCAACTGCTTGAAAGATTTAACATGCTTGGAAGAGCGACTCATATCTCCTCGCATTCCTTTCATGAGGATCATTTCCCTGGGCTACGAGAGGCAATGTGCAGTACGTGGAGCTGTTGTAAATATTCCAATCTCCGTGGTGCAAACAGTGACAGCGTTACCCCGAACATTTAATAACGCACATGTCATTCAAGTCCATTTAAAGAGGAGGTTGGAATACGATCACAGCTTCATGACTGAAACAATACGGCCGGCAAAGATTCTTGAGGCCCTACAGTATTTAATGGCTACCGAGTTGTACAGAAAGTACAACATAAGCGTAATAGAGGACTGGATTGCCAACGTTGGTCATGGCCAAGAAGTGCCTTTTATTGCAGATGCAAGTGATGAGGCAACGGCTCGCGACCTCATTGCCAGAAGAAGTGATGGCTATGACGCAGAAAATTTGGAAAGGCAAGAGGAATTAAACCCAGGTGGCTTAGAGACCTTGCTAGACAACGAAGGTATAGAAAATTTTGCAACGGAACGTGTGGCTTTGGCTCCAGGCGAAGGAAGACTGCCGATGGATGTTACCATGGATGAAGACGCGGAAGAACTATCGTATCCTACGATATACTGCGGGCAAAAACGGAATTGTATTTTGTCTTACAGCAAAATCGCCCGTTCAGAAATTCGTCGATACGACAGGAGATGTGCCAGAATTGACAAGCTTCTGTGGACTTACAAATTTTACGAACTGTCCCGAATCAAATCTGCCATCTCCATATGCTTGAGAAAGAAGTCTGGATCCAACAGCATTACAGCTGGAAATGTGTTGGATGAAGCCTTTGTCGGCAACCTCGAGCAGCATGATGATGGATATCGCATTTTACGTGGATTACGTTCATATCCTGCTCATTGGGAGGCGGAAAAGAAAAAGTTTTGTCGATGATTCGACAAGTTGGACTTCCAACTTTTTTCATAACTTTATCTGCAGCGGAGACAAAGTGGTCGGACCTTCTGATCATACTTTCCAAGCTCGTGGATAAAGTTGACAGGAATCAGGAAGAAGTTGAAGCTCTATCGAGCAACGAGAAAGCGCGCTTGATTCGATCGGATCCAGTAACTTGCTCGCGGTATTTCGACAATAGATTCCGGAACATGGTGAAATTGTTCAAAAATGGAATATTTGACGAATACACATTATCGCATTACTACTGGAGGATCGAATTTCAACACCGCGGATCACCTCACAGCCATGGAATGTACTGGCTCAGTGGTGCACCCCAATTCGATGCAGCGAATTCTAGGAATACTGCAAACCTAGTCAGCTTCATCGACCGGTTTATTACAACGAATGGCCGCGATGAAGAAATAGCTGAACTGTTGCAGTATCAAAAGCATAGCCACGCTCGGTCTTGCTTGCGGGAGCTGAATGGACAAAAGTTTTGTCGCTATAATATGCCGTATCCTCCAATGCCACAAACAGAAGTGTTATACCCGTTAACAGAAGATGATAACAATTTGGCACAGCATAAGGAGAAGTTCAAGAAAATTAAGGCTTTCTTGGACTCTTCCATAACAGATGAACAAGCTGAATTGATGGATGAATTCAACAACATACTGACACATATGGAGATGAATTACGAGGAATATAAATTGGCAATAAGATCTAACCTATTGAAACCACAAATTTTCCTGAGTCGGAAATTTTCGGATAGGCTGCTTAATGCCTACAACAAAGACATTCTGAGTCTTCATAGAGCCAATATGGATATTCAATTCATATTGGATGCTTATGCCTGTTGTGGTTATGTCATTAATTATATAAATAAATCCAACAGAGGCGTGTCAAAGCTGTTAAAACAGGCAATGGATGAAATTAACGCGGGAAATTTCAGTGTTAAACGGAAACTGCAACACATTGGAAATAAGTTCATCAATGGCACAGAAATATCTGGCCAGGAGGCAGCCTATAACATACTTGGACTTCACCTTTCAGAAGCAAGTCACGGTGAAATTTTCGTCAACACTTCTCATCCAGAGAATAGAGTTCGCATGGTTAAGGCCAGAAAGGATCTTATTCTTTTACCTGCGAACTCAAATGATATCTTCGTTCCAAATCTTTTAGACCATTACATTCAACGGCCTGATAATTTGGAACAACTGTGCTTAGCGGATTTTGCAGCTTTATATAAGTACGCAAAATCAAACCGAAGAAACACAGCACAAAGCGAAGAATATGGTGAGCTGGAGGATCAAGAAGAAGAAACTCTGGTTCGCGGAAGTTGGATGGTGCTCAAAAATGATAGCGGCTATATCAAGCAGCGCGCTAGAGCACTCATTTTGAGATTTCGAAAATTCAGCTTCAACACGCACAGAGCTGATTACTTCCGGGAAACAGCGATGCTGTTCATACCATGGCGATGTGAACAATCAGAGCTAATTGTTGCAGACACTGAGCAACTTTGTCTCATCAATGCTGAGTTAATTCAGCAAGGCAAGCTAAAGTATGATGTATTCAAGGATGGAGAACTTGAAGCTATACTTCAAGATATGAGAGATGAGAACACATCTGAGGAAATTGACGATAATAATGCTGCTTCGCAATTGTTGGACGATGAGTACCGGGCACTTGCAGTACCCGAGATTGATAGAAACATCAATATATTGCAGGAAGATGCCGTCCAGGAGGCAAATGAGGAGGTGCGCCTCATCAAACTACCAACGCTGATAACTGAGGAAGATTTGTTGACAATGGTGCGATCTCTTAACCATAAACAACGTCAATACTTCGCTCATGTCATGCAAAATGTTTTAGAAAAGAAGACATTTTATGAATACGTTGGTGGTGGAGCTGGAGTTGGAAAATCCCGCCTTATTTCAACCATTTACCAGTCGTTGACAATTCGGTCGAATTTAATTCCTGGAAGCAATCCTGATATGACCAAAGTTCTTTTGTGTGCGCCAACTGGAAAAGCAGCATTTGGAATTGGTGGACTTACACTCCATTCGATATTTTCGTTACCAGTAAGTCAGTCATCTGCAGCGCTAAGGCCATTGAGCAGTGACACTGTCAACACACTGCATTCGAAAATACTCGAATTACAAGTGATTATTATTGACGAAATTTCAATGGTCGGTGCTAAAATGCTCTCCCAATTGGACATGAGACTGAAGCAGGTATTCAAAAACAGTAATTACTTCGGAGGAATATCATTATTGTTTTTGGGGACTTGAAACAATTATCCCCAGTGGGAGACCGATGGGTTTTCCAAGCAAACAGAAGAGATAATTACAGCTCCATAGCAGGAACGCCACTTTGGGACCAGTTCAAGTACTTTGAACTTACTGAAATTATGCGTCAAAGAGAGGATCAGACATTCGCAGTTGCGCTTAACAACATGTCTGAGGGGAAAATGACGGACGCAGATGTTCATCTTCTGAAGGAAAGAATGGTGGCGGAAGAAGATGTGCCAAGAGATGCAATCCATCTGTTTTTCTCAAATGCAGATGTCAGCCATTTTAATTCGGTAAAATTGTCGCAAATCGACACCGAACCAATTACATCTAAATGTAAGGATGTAGTGAAAGCTGCAACTTTGACAGACCGGAGCAGAGACAATATCTTAGAAGCGGTGAAATGTTTCAAATTATCAGAAACGCAGGGATTGTCCTATGAACTGCTCCTGAAGACATCTGCTAAATATATGGTCACCGTCAACATCAACACATCCGATGGACTAGTGAATGGAGCTAGTGGAGAATTGATGGAAGTCATCCGAACACATATAGCAGGAGAGCCAGAAATAACCACACTGTGGATTAAATTTTCTGACTCATCAGTGGGAAATATGGCAAAATCGAAGAAGCCACACCCTATTCACGATGACTGGACACCAATTGAGAAAGTTGTAAGAACTTTCCAATACAAGCGAAATGAACAAGTTAACATTGAAAGAAAGCAATTTCCAGTGGTGCCGGCGGAAGCAATAACGGTCCACAAAAGTCAAGGCGCGACATACAGCAAAGTGGCTTTACATGTAACTAGTAGAATGACTAGAGCGGCGCTCTATGTTGGTTGCAGTCGAGCCACAAACGCTGCAGGACTTTTCATCATTGGAAATTTCAACCCACCAAGACCTTTTCTACCAACTGATGCAGTTCAACAGGAATTGGTACTTCTCCGTAATGCAAAGAAGTTGGAGAAACATTACGACTTCCTTCACAGTGAGGTCAATGGAACGCTCCTCTATTATCAAAATGTGCAGAGCCTTCCGGCGCATTTTAATGATTTACAGAGAGACCAACTGATTAATTCAGTTGATATACTGTGCTTGGTGGAGACTTGGACAGTCGAAAGTGACACCTTTCAGATGCCAGGGTTTACCTTAGTGCATGAAATAGATGGACCGAGAACAGGTCGTAATAGGCCAGCGAAAGGCATTAAAATTTATGCTAAGCAACCGACTGCAGCACATGTTTTGTTTAGTCAAAACATATGCGCTGATAGCCGCACCTATCAGTTGAGCGTCATTAAATATGATAATTTCACCATTGTGGTCCTGTACAGGAATAGTGTCTATCCACTAGTGGAATTTCGGCAGCAGTTAATAAGTGATTTTCGCCAGATACTACAAGAGCAGCAAGGAAAAATACTTATCGTGGGTGATTTTAACATCTGCCGGTTGACGACGACAGATAGACTAGAAGACGAGCTTTCACAAATGGGAATGGCCTCTCTCTTAGAAAGAACGGCCATAACAACCAAACAGCTAACGCAAATTGACTGGGTGTTTGCGAACGGTGGATTTGCTACTGCAAAGACATATAAAACTGTCTTTAGCCACCATGATGGAATATTCGTAAAATTAACGTAGTTAATTCGATACACCGAATATTAATAATTTAATGCCTTATAGTCTTTCGTGATTTTCACACAATAAAAAAAAAAATAAAAATGAATCCTCGTGTGAAGGGTATCATAGTCTTGGCATAGCCAAAATTAACTATGCGCCACTATGTTTTTTTATAAATTTCATTATATATTTTATTTTTATTTATTGATTAAGTGGTGGTACATAATATTTTAAATTATATATTTGAATGAATATCAAACACAACTTTATTCTGTATAAAATTGGTTGTAAACGATGCGTTGAACTAATCAAGTCAAAGGTGAATACTCACTTATACGTTTCTTTTCTGCAAGTGTATGAAACTTTTTTAATGACTTTGCTTGTGCGACGCGAAGGCGTCACTGCGCATTTGTTTTGTTTTTGTATTCTCGCTCGCGATCAAACTCTCAGCTTGTGCGACAATCAGGCGACAGTAGTGTAATGGGTACTTGTTGTAATTGTAAATTAAAAATTAACAGCATAAATTTCTGCTGCTGGTTGAAGCTCACATGCAGTACCCTAAGTATTTGAATTTGACATATCGCACTCATATTGTTCAAAAGAGCTATAACACTCTCCATTTAAGTTTATGCTGAAGCAAGCAAAAGTTTTCCAGTTGGTAACAACATGTTCAACAATATTTTGGCGTCTGGTGCCATGGAAACCTTGCCTATCAAATAAAAGGTAGGAAATAGATCTAAAAAGGCAGGCTCCATCACCAATTATGTTAACAACTGAATGCGGCACCATCCGTCCGTCCGTCCGTATGTATGCACTATAAGAGACTTCAAATGTGGAACATAACTACTTTCAAACTATCGGTAACTATTCTTGTTTCCGATATACATATGGAATGGATAATGAAAAAATCTCGAATTAAGAAAGTTTAAAAATAGAAGTTGAAACTATGGATAACTTTATAACTTCCATGAAAATTTTATCCAAATCGGTTAAGAAACACTGGAGATATTTTAAATTAAAGCTAAAGTTAAGAAAAACTCACATCTGCAAGTCACTTTAATACACGGGTTCAAGGTATCTTTTAGTCGGGATTCCTCGACTAAAACCTTACATGTTTTCAGATTCGCTCGCGCATCGCTCTTCATGTTCGGCGCTAGATGACAAATTATTTTTATATCGCGCCTTCGTAAATGAACGTAAATGAGCAACAACAAGGAGCATGATCGGAGCGAGATTTTAAATTATCTGATTATCATAAGAGCAACACACGCGCTTATGTGAACGCCCTTTGCTTATTCGAAATTGTATATCAATAATATATCAATAAATGTTAGTGTGTTAGGTTTTGTCTAAGTTATATAAGCAGCAAGTAGGCGAATCCACCCCCATAACATATTCTGGTGTGGGAAATTTTTCTAGACGCACCAAGTTTTGTTATGTTGTTGTTGTTTTTTTTAAAATCAATGACACCAACAAAAAGTAGCAGTGCGGGCCCAACAACAAAACTGACAACAACAACAAACGCTACTTGGGTCGTAAATCAATTGTCAAAGGCACACAAATTTGAACAAAAAAGAATGTGCACTGTGCGAAGTAATTCATGTACATAAATTTATGAAAATTATTTTCAAGCGCATTGTTCACTTAATAGTGTATGCACTCATTCATTAAGACTTCATGACTTTGCTTGTGCGACGCGAAGGCGTCACTGCGCATTTGTTTTTTGATCGCTCGCGATCAAGCTCTCAGCTTGTGCGACAATCAGGCGATAGTAAAGGAATGGGTACTTATTGTAATTGTAATTTGTTTTTTAAAATGGGTAAAAAGTGATCCAAATCGTTTGGAAGGTACTTGAAGGAGTTGTCCAAAAAAAAATTCCCTTCTCAGTGCTCACTTACTACCTGAATGGAAAATTGTGTGAAAATTTCAGCCTTCTAGCTCTTTTTGTTTAGGCTGTGGCTCTTCCATTAGCATCAGGACGAACTCTTTCATATACAATATACAGAAGATAGTTGTATAACAACAAAATCTTTAGATTATTCCGGCAGTAATGTTAAGAGGCATCTGTGGATGACCTATGCTCAAATGGAAAGCGAGTTCAACTGTTGTCATCGAACAAGCATCGTACTGCGAAAGGCTCTAATGTCGCTATCAATGACACCGGATCTCAATGCCGTTTTGGAGCTGTATCGTCGCAATGAGCGCTACTTTGGCAGCTTCGATACCATTGCCGAGTGTCAATCGTATTGTCAAGCATACTCTAAGGATTCCAAATCCATGTACTATCCATAATGTGCGCCATGGATACCACAGCATACACCTTAACTAAGGTCAGCCAGACGTCAATGGCAGTCACCGCTCAAGAAGCGAAAACAACCGTTTGCCAAAACAGAGATGCCAAAAGAAAAAAAACCGCCATCAGCGGCAACTGCAACATCCAATGAGTCCAACTTTAAGTATTCCTGTTAGAGTTTTTAAACTTTGCAGCTGGTTTGGAAACTAATAATAATATTTATCAAGAACTTGTATCCCCGTTGCACGAAAGAGGATCCAAGCAAAATTTTCACGAATTTTGTTCTATTTTGGATGTACGTATGGTACAAAAGCCTTAAGTGACAATACAATTTCTAGTTAATCAAAATTTTAATTAATTCTGTCTCTCTTTGGTTTCAAAAGTAATCATAAACTCAAGTGCATTGCATACATTGAGTATTAAGTGCTGAGGCAGCACAAAAGGCGGTCATCTCTGGCGATGGAAAAAATATTGGCGGACTGAATGAATGAAAAAGAATCACAACACGCAACATCATATTAAACTTTTATTAATTCGTTTGCAGATTGAAGTTGCAATTTCATCCACCACTCAAAGTTGTCTCAAGCACATCTATATCGGCAGCAGCAGCAAGAGCTGGAACTTCAAAATCATTAGGAGATGGCTCAGTCTTCATCTTAAGCACATTAAAATTTACAAGCTTAGGTTAAGTGTTTATATATATATATATATATATATATATATGTATATACTAGGTGAACCGGTGCGCGTTGCTGCACTCCCCCATATCGAAAATATCTTTACTGTTTAATTATTTGCCAGGCTATAATGACAGATAAGTCAAAGTTAATGTTATAGGTGGATGTGGAACCCTACCTAGCGTTGCTGTGGTGCGTAGTAACGTCTTCTCTATGTACACTGCGCGTAATCAGGTTAGCGCCGCCTTTTACACTCACCGCCAATGCTCAGTAAAGTCTAAACCATCGGAGCTCCAGCTTTAACATTTTTTTTATATTCTCTTTGAAATAAAACAACAATGACTAATGTAACAAATATAAATATATTTTTATAAGAGTTTTTAAGACCAGAACAAAAAAATTACGCACTGCGTCTTCGGCTTCCCCTCGACTTTAAGCTTTCAGATTGTATTATATCACACTCATAGGCTAATTGAATTATACGGTATTTCGTTCACTTCAAAATAATTTAATTAATTTTATAGCGTCAACAACACGTGGTAATTATGCTGTTAAAATGTAGCTTATATGACACGTTCGTAGATTTACCATAGCAGCGCCATCTATTAGAATCAATTTGGAGTTAACAGATAATTGAGACTGTCAAATAACAACAGACAAATAATTAGCAATAAATTAAAATTGCGACTATAATTTGAGATTTAAACTATCCTATCTCTCAAGTTGGATCGAACTGCACATGGTGTGCGAATTTTATTATAATAGGTTAAGTGGTTTAGGAGTCCATTGAGGACAAACATTGTGACACGAGATTTATATATATTAGATATATAATACATAAATTTAATGTACTGTTCCGCGTCGTGTGCCATTTCAAACAATAATTTAACAATGAACGAAAACATTTGCACGCCGTTTCAAATTGAAATCTGCTCAGAATCAAGCAACGATGTTACTGGCAGCGAGCAGGCAAACTCTGATTCGAAAATCGAAGTCAGCATCGTTTATTCGGTAAGCGAAAGCAGCAGTGATTCGCACGATGATCAAAAGTTGGTGGATGATTTTTCCAGGCAAGCGCTATCGACAATTCATGAAGATATTGATTTTATTCTTAGAAATCCTAGTCCTTATATACTAACAAATGTCTTAGAGTAGGTCTGCGGTGGCACATTATCGCCAGCGGATAGTCGAATAATTTTTTGTTTAGTTTATTTACTATTTTAAAACATTAGTGTAGGTCTGTGGACAATCTTTGGTGACCTTATCTTTTTTTATGGTTTATTTATATATTTAGCTCTTGCTGCAGTCGCATGCAACAGGGTTAAAGTGTAGTTTTGTATATTTTACCAAGACTCTATTGATACTTGGTGTCAAGTGTTCATGCGTGAACAGATATTATATATTTACTTTCACATTTTTGTTACTTTTGTGTGTTTGAAATTTTAAACTATAATTTGCTTACCCCATGAAAATCAATGTACAGCCAATTGAATGTTTTTGGCTGATTATGGAATAGAGCGTATTGATTTCATAAAGAATTTGCGCGACGCGCTTGGTTTGCTCACCGATCAGGAGGAAATCGAGCTCGTCGAGAAAACTATGAGCGCCCAGTGTGTCACTTGGAATCGCAATGAAGAGCAGTTGGATTCGATTGAGCAGCTTGTTGAAGAATTTAAAAATAAGCTAGACGGTAGTGTTGAAAATACACCTTGGCTGCAGGAAATGAACATTTGCTCATTTCGAAGAAAATCAAATGCACTTTGGCCAAATTCTTTTATGAGCGCTGTCTGGTCAAATATCCCACTGATTCGACCCTTTGGCTAGATTATGTCCAATATATGACAGAGCCATTGGAGTCGGGTAGCAAAGATGAGATTCATACGGAGATAACCGATGGCTATTTGAGAAGCAAGCCGCTTCCGCTTATAGCTCGAGCTTTGCCCACCAAGCCAAGCATTCAGATTAATCAGAAGTTCTTGCAGTAAATGGAGCATTATGAACTCAGCGTGTCGTGTGCGACACACCAATGTTAATGACGAGGATCAGGTACATATGAAATATTATTTATTTTCTTTATCAGGTACAATAAAATATTACATATCTTTCGATAGGTCGATCAGCTGCGTTGCGCATTCCGTGATGTTTGTGATCGCCTTTCCGATCAATACGGCAGTCGATCGATACGGCAGTCACAGGTTTCGAGGTGCTGCAGCTCTATGCACAGGTGAATATGCAAAGCTCAAGAATTCAGCCAATGGAACTTCTATATGGGCTGATATGTATATTGATTGATATACTTATATATGTATAACAACAAACTCTTTTAGATTATTCCGGCAGTAATGTTAAGAGGCATCTGTTGATGGCCTATGCTCAAATGGAAAGCGAATTCAATTGTGGTCAAAACAAGCATCGTACTGCGAAAGGCTCTAATGTCGCTATCAATCACACCGGATCTCAATGCCGATTTGGAGCTGTATCGTCGCAATGAGCGCTACTTTGGCAGCTTCGATACCATTGCCGAGTGTCAATCGTATTGTCAAGCATACTCTAAGGATTCCAAATCCATGTACTATCCATAATGTGCGCCATGGATACCACAGCATACACCTTAACTAAGGTCAGCCAGACGTCAATGGCAGTCACCGGTCAAGAAGCGAAAGAAAACAACCGTTTGCCAAAACAGAGATGCCAAAAGAAAAAAAACCGCCATCAGCGGCAACTGCAACATCCAATGAGTCCAACTTTAAGTATTCCTGTTAGAGTTTTTAAACTTTTGTACTTTTTTGGACTTGAAGACATTTTTGTTTTTTGATTGCAGCTGGTTTGGAAACTAATAATAATATTTATCAAGAACTTGTATCCCCGTTGCACGAAAGAGGATCCAAGCAAAATTTTCACGAATTTTGTTCTATTTTGGATGTACGTATGGTACAAAAGCCTTAAGTGACGATACAATTTCTAGTTAATCAGCATTTTAATTAATTCTGTCTCTCTTTGGTTTCAAAAGTAATCATAAACTCAAGTGCATTGCATACATTGAGTATTAAAGTGCTGAGGCAGCACAAAAGGCGGTCATCTCTGGCGATGGAAAAAATATTGGCGGACTGAATGAATGAAAAAGAATCACATCACGCATCATCATATTAAACTTTTTACTAATTTGTTTGCAGATTGAAGTTGCTATTTCAAATCCACCACTCAAAGTTGTCTCAAGCACGTCTACATCGGCAGCAGCAGCAAGAGCTGGAACTTCAAAATCATTAGGAGATGGCTCAGTCTTCCCCTTAAGCAAATTAACATTTACAAGCTTAGATTAGGTGTTTATATATATATATATATATAAATGTATATACTAGGTGTACCGGTGCGCGTTGCTGCACTCCCCCATTTCGAAAATATATTTACTGTTTAATTATTTGCCAGGCTATAATGACAGATAAGTCAAAGTTAATGTAATAGGTGGATGTTGAACCCTACCTAGCGTTGCTGTGGTGCGTAGTAACGTCTTCTCTATGTACACTGCGCGTCATCAGGTTAGCGTCCCCTTTTACACTCACCGCCAATGCTCAGTAAAGTCTAAACCATCGGATCTCCAGCTTTAACATTTTTTTTATATTCTCTTTGAAATAAAACAACAATGACTAATGTAACAAATATAAATATATTTTTATAAGAGTTTTTAAGACCAGAACAAAAAAATTACGCACTGCGTCTTCGGCTTCCCCTCGACTTTAAGCTTTCAGATTGTATTAGATCACACGCATAGGCTAATTGAATTATACGGTATTTCGTTCACTTCAAAATAAATTTAATTAATTTTATAGCGTTAACAACACGTGGTAATTATGCTGTTAAAATGTAGCTTATATGACACGTTCGTAGATTTGTAGAGGTCCAAATATCTGGCAATGCCATCGGAATTTGAGTAGCGAGGTATCGTTCTGCGACTCGATAGATCGATATCAAAAATGGGAGTTCGATCAGCCTTGGAGCTGAAATAAGCATTCTTAGAATAAGAGTATTAAATAACGTAATTGGTGACAAAGACACCAAAGTGGTGACCCCGACGTGATTAAAACGTGTTAAACTTCGACCTAGTGAAAGTTTCTTTTGATTCCGTGAAATTTCGCACACACACATACGTGCATTTCACAATCAAGAAACTACGCACTTTATGCGTACACGGCCATACGATCTGCGAAGCTTGAAAGGCAGACGTCTCATTTTTGTTGAAGAAGAAGAATCGTCAACTACGCCCAACACCATGACGGGTTCCAATGCAGACGTAGATGCTCAAATCCGTGATCTTCAGCTGCAACTTGAGTCACTTCGGGCAAGCGAGCCCACAAACAGAGATGAGACGCCGCGTACAAACGCACGTACCACCGTACGCTTGCCCAAATTTGCACACAGCAACCCTCACCTGTGGTTTGCGCAAGTAGAGCGCTCATTTCGTTTGCACCAGATTGTTGACGACACTGACAAGTTTGATCTAGTGACACTTCACTTGGAGGAGGATGTTGTATTGACAGTGGAAGACTTGGTAATTCGACCACCGAACGAAAACAAATGTTTAGCAATAAAAGATCGCTTGCTAAAAAAATTCGGAGAATCTTCAGATTCAAAACTACGCCGACTGCTACAGGGTGGAGGTGCTACAGGCACTAAGCCATCAGAGATCTTGGCCAACATGCGTCGACTAGCCCCGGACACCGGATGTGAAAAAATTATTCTCACTCTTTTTTTGGCCGAAATGCCAGCGTCTATTCGACCACTGCTCACAGTCTGGGAGGAAACTGACTTGGACAAGCTTGCTAAAATAGCAGACAAAATGCTCGAAGCAAGTGACGCAAACGCTACTTTTGCCATCGACGAAAATCCATCACCAACACCTTCTGTGAGCCCGACTGTCTGCGCCGCTTCAGCTGCTACACCATTGATGGATATAGCTGACAGTCTACGTTCACTTTCGCAAAAATATGACATGTTGCAAAAGGAAGTCAAACGCCTCCAGTCACGTGAGCGCTCACACAACTCGTCACAAAGTTCCACCTCGACTGGAAATTCTGGCCAACAGTCATCTGGACAACAGGACAAGCTCTGTTATTATCACGAGAGATTTGGCGAGAGTGCGCAAAAGTGCCTCCCACCTTGTGCCCGTTTTTCTTCGTTAAACTAAGAAAGCTGTCGCACGTCACGCTAGCATGCGGCAGCGAAAATACAATCAGCGAGACCAAAACTCAATCAGCTGGCCCACAGGAGCATCGCCTACACGTCACCGACCGCAAATCCCACATCCGTTTCCTCGTCGACTCAGGATCTGTGGTTTCTGTTATACCACGCACGTTGGTTAAGAAAAAAACCACCCGAAGCGATTTGACACTGTACGCGGCGAATCAGACGATCATTCACACCTATGGAAAGTACGTCATCCAGCTGAACCTTGATCTTCGCCGAAATTTTAGTTGGCCCTTCATCATAGCCGACGTACGCTCTCCAATCATTGGGGCAGATTTGCTGTCAGAATTTCAGCTTCTCATCGACCTTAAAAATCGACGTCTAATCGACTCGACCACTGGTCTCTCAACAACCGGATGCCTGGCACAGGCGAGACAAATATCCGTTTCCACAGTGCAAGGCATGTTCAAGTTTCGAGAACTCCTTAACGAATTTGTCGACGTGACAAAACCCTCCATCAAAGCTACCAGGCAACACGATGTACGCCACTACATCGAAACGCATGGAACACCAGTCGCTGATCGACCACGACGCCTATCGGGTGAGAAACTTGCCACTGCCAAGAAAGAAATCAACTTCCTGATCGAGCAAGGCATGTGTCGTCCATCAAAAAGTCCGTGGTCCAGCCCATTACACATGGTGACCAAGAAAGATGGCGGCTGGCGAGCATGCGGAGATTATCGGAAGCTGAATGCAATAACTGTACCAGATCGCTATCCGATCGCTCATATCCACGACTTTACTGAGCAGCTGCATGGGAAAAACATTTTCTCAACGCTGGATTTGGTAAAAGCATACTACCAAATACCCATGGCAGAAGAGGACATCTGTAAAACAGCCGTTTGCACACCGTTCGGATTGATAGAATTTCAGTACATGCCATTCGGTTTGAAAAATGCAACTCAAACGTTTCAGCGTTTCATGGATAACATATTCCGTGGCATGGATTTTGTATATTGCTATATAGACGATATTTTAATAATGTCATCTTCCATCGCCGAACACGAGCAACACCTTCGATCTGTTTTAAAAGTTCTTCAGAAGCATGGTCTAAGTATCAACCTGAGCAAATGTCAGCTAGCGCAATCTCAAGTAAATTTTCTCAGCTACACAATCAACGAACATGGTATAAAACCACCATCCGAGCGCATAGAGGCAATTAACAACTATATTCGTCCGGACACTATCAGCCAACTGGGTCGATTTTTGGGCGTCATAAACTATTATCGCAAATGTATAGCTCGATCATCACATATACAAGAGCCGCTTTCTGAGTTGCTAAAAGATGTTAAAAAAAATGATCAACGCAAAATTGAGTGGACACCAGAACTCGTTTTAGCTCTTGAGGCATGCAAAAAAAGTGTTGCAGACGCTACGCTCCTGTCCTTTCCAACTCCCAAATCTGAACTCCAGTTGGTGTGCGACGCATCGGATGGCGCAATCGGAGCAGCATTAGAACAGCGAGTAGACGACGAGTGGAGGCCACTTGGATTTTTTTCCAAAAAGTTGAGCACTACAGAGAAGAATTATTCTACGTACGATCGGGAGTTACTGGCTATTTTTGAGGCCATAAAATACTTTAAACATCTTGTCGACGGCCGCATTTTTATTAATAAACCGACCACAAGCCGCTTGTTTATGCATTTCAACAACGACCAGAAAAAGCATCTCCCCGACAAATGCGTCATTTAAGTTTCATCTCCCAATTCTCCACGACAATTCTACACGTAAAAGGGTCTGAAAATACAGTCGCAGACGCCTTCTCAAGGTTGTGCGCAATAACAATGCCTACAGCAATCAGTTTACCACAAGTTGAAGAAGAACAAGCTTCGGATTCTGATCTGGCACAACTACTGCAAGATTCAAAATCTTTAAAACTGCAGAATGTCCAATTCGATAATAACACCTCACTTTACTGCGATGTATCTACAGGAACCGTTCGTCCGTATATACCGAAATATCTGCGCAACAAGGTTTTTGCGCATATCCATAACTTGTCACATCCCAGTGGGCGAGCAACAGTGCGTCAAGTACGACAGAAGTTTGTTTGGCCCTCAATGAATAAAGATGTTCTCCAATGGTGCAGGTCTTGCCTTCCATGCCAACGCTCGAAGATCCACAAACACAATCATCTTTCTCCAGAGAAGATCAATGTTCCACACGGCAGATTTGATCACGTCCACCTGGATATTATTGTGATGCCCTTACAGCAAAATTTTCGATATTGTTTGACGATGATAGATCGATTTTCGCGTTGGCCAGAAGCGGTACCACTCTCAAACATTACCGCTGAGACAATAGCCACGGCGTTTTGGACTCAATGGATTTCTCGATTCGGATCTCCCAAAACGATTACGACAGATCAAGGCACTCAATTTGAGTCGGCATTGTTCAAGCAGCTTGCAAACCTGATTGGAAGTAAGCACATACACACGACGGCGTTCCATCCACAGTCAAACGGTCTTATAGAAAGGTGGCACAGGTCCCTTAAATCATCATTAATGTGTAACAGCGAAACGCCATGGCCACAACTACTGCCAACTGCGCTGCTTGGACTTCGCACTTGTTTCAAGGAAGACATCAAAGCATCCGCAGCGGAGATGTTATATGGAGCACCCATTCGACTACCAAACGAATTTTTCGCTGATTCGGACGAAACAGTACACCCCACAACCTTCTTAAGTACTTTTCGAGAACACATGAAGAAAATTCGACCAACGGCAACAGCACATCACACCAAACAAAAGATGTTTCTGTTGAAAGGAATTGATAGCTGCACTCATGTATTCATACGCACTGACGCCGTTAAGCAGCCTCTGGAATCTCCCTACACCGGCCCTTATGAAATTATCAAACGCGTAAACGACAGAGTTTTTACTCTTCGAGTAAACGGAAAGGAAACTGCAGTGTCTGTTGACCGCCTCAAACCGGTTTTTCCTCGCAAAGGATGACCAAATTTTGGAATCAGAAAAATTCTTAGAATAAGAGTATTAAATAAACGTAATTGGTGACAAAGACACCAAAATCTTTAGTGTGTATGTGCTTACTTCCAATCAGGTTTGCAAGCTGCTTGAACAATGCCGACTCAAATTGAGTGCCTTGATCTGTCGTAATCGTTTTGGGAGATCCGAATCGAGAAATCCATTGAGTCCAAAACGCCGTGGCTATTGTCTCAGCGGTAATGTTTGAGAGTGGTACCGCTTCTGGCCAACGCGAAAATCGATCTATCATCGTCAAACAATATCGAAAATTTTGCTGTAAGGGCATCACAATAATATCCAGGTGGAGGTGATCAAATCTGCCGTGTGGAACATTGATCTTCTCTGGAGAAAGATGATTGTGTTTGTGGATCTTCGAGCGTTGGCATGGAAGGCAAGACCTGCACCATTGGAGAACATCTTTATTCATTGAGGGCCAAACAAACTTCTGTCGTACTTGACGCACTGTTGCTCGCCCACTGGGATGTGACAAGTTATGGATATGCGCAAAAACCTTGTTGCGCAGAGATTTCGGTATATACGGACGAACGGTTCCTGTAGATACATCGCAGTAAAGTGAGGTGTTATTATCGAATTGGACATTCTGCAGTTTTAAAGATTTTGAATCTTGCAGTAGTTGTGCCAGATCAGAATCCGAAGCTTGTTCTTCTTCAACTTGTGGTAAACTGATTGCTGTAGGCATTGTTATTGCGCACAACCTTGAGAAGGCGTCTGCGACTGTATTTTCAGACCCTTTTACGTGTAGAATTGTCGTGGAGAATTGGGATATGAAACTTAAATGACGCATTTGTCGGGGAGATGCTTTTTCTGGTCGTTGTTGAAATGCATAAACAAGCGGCTTGTGGTCGGTTTTAATAATAAAAATGCGTCCGTCGACAAGATGTTTAAAGTATTTTATGGCCTCAAAAATAGCCAGTAACTCCCGATCGTACGTAGAATAATTCTTCTCTGTAGTGCTCAACTTTTTGGAAAAAAATCCAAGTGGCCTCCACTCGTCGTCTACTCGCTGTTCTAATGCTGCTCCGATTGCGCCATCCGATGCGTCGCACACCAACTGGAGTTCAGATTTGGGAGTTGGAAAGGACAGGAGCGTAGCGTCTGCAACACTTTTTTTGCATGCCTCAAAAGCTAAAACGAGTTCTGGTGTCCACTCAATTTTGCGTTGATCATTTTTTTTAACATCTTTTAGCAACTCAGAAAGCGGCTCTTGTATATGTGATGATAGAGCTATACATTTGCGATAATAGTTTATGACGCCCAAAAATCGACCCAGTTGGCTGATAGTGTCCGGACGAATATAGTTGTTAATTACCTCTATGCGCTCGGATGGTGGTTTTATACCATGTTCGTTGATTGTGTAGCTGAGAAAATTTACTTGAGATTGCGCTAGCTGACATTTGCTCAGGTTGATACTTAGACCATGCTTCTGAAGAACTTTTAAAACAGATCGAAGGTGTTGCTCGTGTTCGGCGATGGAAGATGACATTATTAAATATCGTCTATATAGCAATATACAAAATCCATGCCACGGAATATGTTATCCATGAAACGCTGAAACGTTTGAGTTGCATTTTTCAAACCGAATGGCATGTACTGAAATTCTATCAATCCGAACGGTGTGCAAACGGCTGTTTTACAGATGTCCTCTTCTGCCATGGGTATTTGGTAGTATGCTTTTACCAAATCCAGCGTTGAGAAAATGTTTTTCCCATGCAGCTGCTCAGTAAAGTCGTGGATATGAGCGATCGGATAGCGATCTGGTACGGTTATTGCATTCAGCTTCCGATAATCTCCGCATGCTCGCCAGCCGCCATCTTTCTTGGTCACCATGTGTAATGGGCTGGACCACGGACTTTTTGATGGACGACACATGCCTTGCTCGATCAGGAAGTTGATTTCTTTCTTGGCAGTGGCAAGTTTCTCACCCGATAGGCGTCGTGGTCGATCAGCGACTGGTGTTCCATGCGTTACGATGTAGTGGCGTGCATCGTGTTGCCTAGTAGCTTTGTTGGAGGGTTTTGTCACGTCGACAAATTCGTTAAGGAGTTCTCGAAACTTGAACATGCCTTGCACTGTGGAAACGGATATTTGTCTCGCCTGTGCCAGGCATCCGGTTGTTGAGAGACCAGTGGTCGAGTCGATTAGACGTCGATTTTTAAGGTCGATGAGAAGCTGAAATTCTGACAGCAAATCTGCCCCAATGATTGGAGAGCGTACGTCGGCTATGATGAAGGGCCAACTAAAATTTCGACGAAGATCAAGGTTCAGCTGGATGACGTACTTTCCATAGGTGTGAATGATCGTCTGATTCGCCGCGTACAGTGTCAAATCGCTTCGGGTGGTTTTTTGCTTAACCAACGTGCGTGGTATAACAGAAACCACAGATCCTGAGTCGACGAGGAAACGGATGTGGGATTTGCGGTCGGTGACGTGTAGGCGATGCTCCTGTGGGCCAGCTGATTGAGTTTTGGTCTCGCTGATTGTATTTTCGCTGCCGCATGCTAGCGTGACGTGCGACAGCTTTTTTAGTTTAACGAAGAAAAACGGGCACAAGGTGGGAGGCACTTTTGCGCATCGCCTACACGTCACCGACCGCAAATCCCACATCCGTTTCCTCGTCGACTCAGGATCTGTGGTTTCTGTTATACCACGCACGTTGGCTAAGCAAAAAACCACCCGAAGCGATTTGACACTGTACGCGGCGAATCAGACGATCATTCACACCTATGGAAAGTACGTCATCCAGCTGAACCTTGATCTTCGCCGAAATTTTAGTTGGCCCTTCATCATAGCCGACGTACGCTCTCCAATCATTGGGGCAGATTTGCTGTCAGAATTTCAGCTTCTCATCGACCTTAAAAATCGACGTCTAATCGACTCGACCACTGGTCTCTCAACAACCGGATGCCTGGCACAGGCGAGACAAATATCCGTTTCCACAGTGGAATGTCACAGTGGCATGTTCAAGTTTGAGAACTCCTTAACGAATTTGTCGACGTGACAAAACCCTCCAACAAAGCTACCAGGCAACACGATGTACGCCACTACATCGAAACGCATGGAACACCAGTCGCTGATCGACCACGACGCCTATCGGGTGAGAAACTTGCCACTGCCAAGAAAGAAATCATTTTCCTGATCGAGCAAGGCATATGTCGTCCATCAAAAAGTCCGTGGTCCAGCCCATTACACATGGTGACCAAGAAAGATGGCGGCTGGCGAGCATGCGGAGATTATCGGAAGCTGAATGCAATAACCGTACCAGATCGCTATCCGATCGCTCATATCCACGACTTTACTGAGCAGCTGCATGGGAAAAACATTTTCTCAACGCTGGATTTGGTAAAAGCATACTACCAAATACCCATGGCAGAAGAGGACATCTGTAAAACAGCCGTTTGCACACCGTTCGGATTGATAGAATTTCAGTACATGCCATTCGGTTTGAAAAATGCAACTCAAACGTTTCAGCGTTTCATGGATAACATATTCCGTGGCATGGATTTTGTATATTGCTATATAGACGATATTTTAATAATGTCATCTTCCATCGCCGAACACGAGCAACACCTTCGATCTGTTTAAAAGTTCTTCAGAAGCATGGTCTAAGTATCAACCTGAGCAAATGTCAGCTAGCGCAATCTCAAGTAAATTTTCTCAGCTACACAATCAACGAACATGGTATAAAACCACCATCCGAGCGCATAGAGGCAATTAACAACTATATTCGTCCGGACACTATCAGCCAACTGGGTCGATTTTTGGGCGTCATAAACTATTATCGCAAATGTATAGCTCGATCATCACATATACAAGCGCCGCTTTCTGAGTTGCTAAAAGATGTTAAAAAAAATGATCAACGCAAAATTGAGTGGACACCAGAACTCGTTTTAGCTTTTGAGGCATGCAAAAAAAGTGTTGCAGACGCTACGCTCCTGTCCTTTCCAACTCCCAAATCTGAACTCCAGTTGGTGTGCGACGCATCGGATGGCGCAATCGGAGCAGCATTAGAACAGCGAGTAGACGACGAGTGGAGGCCACTTGGATTTTTTCCAAAAAGTTGAGCACTACAGAGAAGAATTATTCTACGTACGATCGGGAGTTACTGGCTATTTTTGAGGCCATAAAATACTTTAAACATCTTGTCGACGGACGCATTTTTATTATTAAAACCGACCACAAGCCGCTTGTTTATGCATTTCAACAACGACCAGAAAAAGCATCTCCCCGACAAATGCGTCATTTAAGTTTCATATCCCAATTCTCCACGACAATTCTACACGTAAAGGGTCTGAAAATACAGTCGCAGACGCCTTCTCAACGTTGTGCGCAATAACAATGCCTACAGCAATCAGTTTACCACAAGTTGAAGAAGAACAAGCTTCGGATTCTGATCTGGCACAACTACTGCAAGATTCAAAATCTTTAAAACTGCAGAATGTCCAATTCGATAATAACACCTCACTTTACTGCGATGTATCTACAGGAACCGTTCGTCCGTATATACCGAAATCTCTGCGCAACAAGGTTTTTGCGCATATCCATAACTTGTCACATCCCAGTGGGCGAGCAACAGTGCGTCAAGTACGAGAGAAGTTTGTTTGGCCCTCAATGAATAAAGATGTTCTCCAATGGTGCAGGTCTTGCCTTCCATGCCAACGCTCGAAGATCCACAAACACAATCATCTTTCTCCAGAGAAGATCAATGTTCCACACGGCAGATTTGATCACCTCCACCTGGATATTATTGTGATGCCCTTACAGCAAAATTTTCGATATTGTTTGACGATGATAGATCGATTTTCGCGTTGGCCAGAAGCGGTACCACTCTCAAACATTACCGCTGAGACAATAGCCACGGCGTTTTGGACTCAATGGATTTCTCGATTCGGATCTCCCAAAACGATAACGACAGATCAAGGCACTCAATTTGAGTCGGCATTGTTCAAGCAGCTTGCAAACCTGATTGGAAGTAAGCACATACACACGACGGCGTTCCATCCACAGTCAAACGGTCTTATAGAAAGGTGGCACAGGTCCCTTAAATCATCATTAATGTGTAACAGCGAAACGCCATGGCCACAACTACTGCCAACTGCGCTGCTTGGACTTCGCACTTGTTTCAAGGAAGACATCAAAGCATCCGCAGCGGAGATGTTATATGGAGCACCCATTCGACTACCAAACGAATTTTTCGCTGATTCGGACGAAACAGTACACCCCACAACCTTCTTAAGTACTTTTCGAGAACACATGAAGAAAATTCGACCAACGGCAACAGCACATCACACCAAACAAAAGATGTTTCTGTTGAAAGGAATTGATAGCTGCACTCATGTATTCATACGCACTGACGCCGTTAAGCAGCCTCTGGAATCTCCCTACACCGGCCCTTATGAAATTATCAAACGCGTAAACGACAGAGTTTTTACTCTTCGAGTAAACGGAAAGGAAACTGCAGTGTCTGTTGACCGCCTCAAACCGGTTTTTTCTCGCAAAGGATGACCAAATTTTGGAATCAGAAAAATTGAACCCTAGACCGCTCAGGACATATGAAAGGCAAAAGCGGGTACAAATTTTAAATCAAGATTCGTGACGACTTCACTGGAAGGGTAGTACTGTAGCGGTCCAAATATCTGGCAACGCCATCGGAATTTGAGTAGCGAGGTTTCGTTCTGCGACTTGATAGATCGATAACAAAAATGGGAGTTCGATCAGCCTTGAAGCTGAAATAAGCATTCTTAGAATAAGAGTATTAAATAAAGGTAATTGGTGACAAAGACACCAAAGATTTACCATAGCAGCGCCATCTATTGATTACTTACTCAACCCAGTCGAAAGGTATCGACATCTGTTAGAATCATTTGGAAATAACAGATAATTGAGACTGTCAATAACAACAGACAAATAATTAGCAATAAATTAAAATTGCGACTATAGTTTGAGATTTAAACTATCCTATCTCTCAAGTTGGATCGAACTGCACATGGTGTGCGAATTTTATTATAATAGGTTAAGTGGTTTAGAAGTCCATTGAGGACAACATTGTGACACGAGATTTATATATATTAGTTATATAATACATAAATTTAATGTACTGTTCCGCGTCGTGTGCCATTTTCAAACAATAATTTAACAATGAACAAAAACATTTGCGCGCCGTTTCAAATTGAAATCAGCTCAGAATCAAGCAACGATGTAACTGGCAGCGAGCAGGCAAACTCTGATTCGAAAATCGATGTCAGCATCGTTAATTCGGTAAGCGAAAGCAGCAGTGATTCGCACGATGATCAAAAGTTGGTGGATGATTTTGCCAGGCAAGCGCTATCGACAATTCATGAAGATATTGATTTTATTCTTAGAAATCCTAGTCCTTATATACTAACAAAATGTCTTAGAGTAGGTCTGCGGTGGCACATTATCGCCAGCGGATAGTCGAATAATTTTTTGTTAGTTTATTTACTATTTTAAAACATTAGTGTAGGTCTGTGGACAATCTTTGGTGACCTTATCTTTTGTTATGGTTTATTTATATTTTTATCTGTTGCTGCAGTCGCATGCAACAGGGTAAAGTGTCGTTTTGTATATTTTACCAAGACT
The DNA here is from genome assembly GCA_030179655.1 of Scaptomyza flava. Taxonomy (NCBI): domain Eukaryota; kingdom Metazoa; phylum Arthropoda; class Insecta; order Diptera; family Drosophilidae; genus Scaptomyza; species Scaptomyza flava. The sequence goes on along the minus strand of JARNME010000460.1, from coordinate 27,180 downwards.
CTATTGAGACTTGGTGTCAAGTGTTCATGCGTGAACAGATATTATATTTACTTTCACATTTTTGTTACTTTTGTGTGTTTGAAATTTGAAACTATAATTTGCTTACCCCATGAAAATCAATGTACAGCCAATTGAATGTTTTTGGCTGATTATGGAATAGAGCGTATTGATTTCATAAAGAATTTGCGCGACGCGCTTGGTTTGCTCACCGATCAGGAGGAAATCGAGAAAACTATGAGCGCCCAGTGTGTCACTAGGAATCGCAATGAAGAGCAGTTGGATTCGATTGAGCAGCTTGTTGAAGAATTTAAAAATAAGCTAGACGGTAGTGTTGAAAATACAGCTTGGCTGCAGGAAATGAACATTTGCTCATTTCGAAGAAAATCAAATGCACTTTGGCCAATTCTTTTTTGAGCGCTGTCTGGCCAAATATTCCACTGATTCGACCCTTTGGCTAGATTATGTCCAATATATGACAGAGCCATTGGAGTCTGGTAGCAAATATGAGATTCATACGGAGATAACCGATGGCTATTTGAGAAGCAAGCCGCTTCCGCTTATAACTCGAGAAATTTGAAACTATAATTTGCTTACCCCATGAAAATCAATGTACAGCCAATTGAATGTTTTTGGCTGATTATGGAATAGAGCGTATTGATTTCATAAAGAATTTGCGCGACGCGCTTGGTTTGCTCACCGATCAGGAGGAAATCGAGAAAACTTTGAGCGCCCAGTGTGTCACTTGGAATCGCAATGAAGAGCAGTTGGATTCGATTGAGCAGCTGGTTGAAGAATTTAAAAATAAGCTAGACGGTAGTGTTGAAATACAGCTTGGCTGCAGGAAATGAACATTTGCTCATTTCGAAGAAAATCAAATGCACTTTGGCCAAATTCTTTTTTGAGCGCTGTCTGGCCAAATATTCCACTGATTCGACCCTTTGGCTAGATTATGTCCAATATATGACAGAGCCATTGGAGTCTGGTAGCAAAGATGAGATTCATACGGAGATAACCGATGGCTATTTGAGAAGCAAGCCGCTTCCGCTTATAACTCCAGCTTTGCGCACCAAGCCAAGCATTCAGATTAATCAGAAGTTCTTGCAGTAAATGGAGCATTATGAACTCAGCGTGTTGTGTGCGACACACCAATGTTAATGACGAGGATCAGGTACATATGAAATATTATTTATTTTCTTTATCAGGTACAATAAAATATTACATATCTTTCGATAGGTCGATCAACTGCGTTGCGCATTCCGTGATGTTTGTGATAGCCTTTCCGATCAATATGGCGATACGGCAGTCACAGGTTTCGAGGTGCTGCAGCTCTATGCACAGGTGAATATGCAAAGCTCAAGAATTCAGCCAATGGAACTTCTATATGGGCTGATATGTATATTGATTGATATACTTATATATGTATAACAACAAACTCTTTTAGATTATTCCGGCAGTAATGTTAAGAGGCATCTGTTGATGGCCTATGCTCAAATGGAAAGCGAATTCAATTGTGGTCAAAACAAGCATCGTACTGCGAAAGGCTCTAATGTCGCTCTCAATCACACCGGATCTCAATGCCGATTTGGAGCTGTATCGTCGCAATGAGCGCTACTTTGGCAGCTTCAATACCATTGCCGAGTGTCAATCGTATTGTCAAGCATACTCTAAGGATTCCAAATCCATGTACTATCCATAATGTGCGCCATGGATACCACAGCATACACCTTAACTAAGGTCAGCCAGACGTCAATGGCAGTCACCGCTCAAGAAGCGAAAACAACCGTTTGCCAAAACAGAGATGCCAAAAGAAAAAAAACCGCCATCAGCGGCAACTGCAACATCCAATGAGTCCAACTTTAAGTATTCCTGTTAGAGTTTTTAAACTTTTGTACTTTTTTGGACTTGAAGACATTTTTGTTTTTTGATTGCAGCTGGTTTGGAAACTAATAATAATATTTATCAAGAACTTGTATCCCCGTTGCACGAAAGAGGATCCAAGCAAAATTTTCACGAATTTTGTTCTATTTTGGATGTACGTATGGTACAAAAGCCTTAGGTGACGATACAATTTCTAGTTAATCAACATTTTAATTAATTCTGTCTCTCTTTGGTTTCAAAAGTAATCATAAACTCAAGTGAGTCTGAAAGTGCTGAGGCAGCACAAAGGCGGTCATCTCTGGCGATGGAAAAAATATTAGCGGACTGAATGAATGAAAAAGAATCACATCACGCATCATCATATTAAACTTTTTATTAATTCGTTTGCAGATTGAAGTTGCTATTTCAAATCCACCACTCAAAGTTGTCTCAAGCACATCTACATTGTAATGGGCACATTAAATTTGGAAAAATAATTAGAAAAGAAAATAAAACATTTTATTTTGAAATATGTATTTTGGCGCACAGTCACTAATTATCGTTAGTAAATGCAACTTTGCTGTTAACGAAGCTTGCAACCGTGGCAGTGGTGAGTTTATTTTGAGAGAGTTGACAATTAGACACTCGGCTATATCCGGTTAAAGGGGGGTATAAAAGAAGCAGGTTAGGCGAGATCCGATCTTTTTCGATTTGGACCAGACTTAGCAGCAGACGCAAACCTTGATTTCGTTCTATCATCCTTAACCTACAGGAAGCACGCGGGGCGTGAAATATAAAAGAATATTTTTTATATGGCAAACAGGGTCAACAAAATGTATTTTTTTAAATATATATAATCATATTTGCGGAGATTTGAAATCTACTTAAATACGGATTTGGTTGCAGTCGCAATTTTGGTAAGCGCGAATAATTAATTCTGACGGTGGCATTGTGTTAATGCAACATAAAAATATTTAATTCTGCAGCGAAAACTTTGCCTCAGTGCAGGCGAAAAAGCTTGGCAGCTGATATTTGCGTAGATCGCACCTCAACCCAAACAAGATCAGTATCAGTGCAGGCGAAAAAGCTTGGGAGCTTTTATCTGCGCAGGTCGCACATCAACGCAAGCCAGACCTGTAGCAGCGCAGCAGAACAAAGAGAACCTCACAATAGTGCCCAAAAATCGTGCCAAAGTGCAGTGCAATCAGTGAAACATAACCTAACGCCAACTAAAGTCACGCATGTCAAAAACTTAAAATATAAAAAAAAACTGTGGGGTCCAACAAACCCAAATCCAGCAAAGACATCATAAAAACGTTTTAAAACTATATAATTCTCTCTACCGGCAGAAACCTTACACCTAGTTTAAGTTTTTTAAGTTATATTTTTTTGTTTCAAATGTCCCTAAAAAGTGTTTCATAGGCCTCTCAGAGTGATTAAAAGTTCGGCAAGAAAAAGAAAGAAAGTTAAAAAAAAAAATACAGAAAATTCACCTTCCAAAGTAAGTGCAAAAGAATTGGCACCAAGAGGCAGGGAAGAAAAATTAAAGAAACAAGTGGAAACGTTGCAGTCGGACGCAACCGACTGCGGTATACTCGATACCAGTATTAAAAATTTTGATGCCCATCCATGTGGGATGTCAATTGCTATCTTCATACCAAATTTGGTGACTCTAGCTCGAAGTTTGTATAAAGTGGGGAAAGGGGGGCTGGGGGCGGTATGGTTGGGCGTGGCATTCAAATTTTTGCGCAGATCTATGTGGGATGTCAATTGCTATCTTCATACCGAATTTGTTAACTCTAGCTCGAAGTTTGTATAAAGTGGGGAAAGGGGGGCTGGGGGCGGTATGGTTGGGCGTGGCATCCAAATTTTTGCTGCAGATCCTTGTGGAATGTCAAATGCTACCTTCATACCAAATTTGGTGACTCTAGCTCAAAGTTTGTATAAAGTGGGGAAAGGGGGGCTGGGGTGGTATGGTTGGGCGTGGCATCCAAATTTTTGCTGCAGATCCTTGTGGAATGTCAAATGCTACCTTCATACCAAATTTGGTGACTCTAGCTCAAAGTTTGTATAAAGTGGGGAAAGGGGGGCTGGGGGCGGTATGGTTGGGCGTGGCATCCAAATTTTTGCTGCAGATCCTTGTGGAATGTCAAATGCTACCTTCATACCAAATTTGGTGACTCTAGCTCAAAGTTTGTATAAAGTGGGGTTAGGGGGGCTGGGGACGGTATGGTTGGGCGTGGCATCCAAATTTTTGCTGCAGATCCTTGTGGAATGTCAAATGCTACCTTCATACCAAATTTGGTGACTCTAGCTCAAAGTTTGTATAAAGTGGGGAAAGGGGGGCTGGGGGCGGTATGGTTGGGCGTGGCATCCAAATTTTTGCTGCAGATCCTTGTGGAATGTCAAATGCTACCTTCATACCAAATTTGGTGACTCTAGCTCAAAGTTTGTATAAAGTGGGGAAAGGGGGGCTGGGGGCGGTATGGTTGGGCGTGGCATCCAAATTTTTGCTGCAGATCCTTGTGGAATGTCAAATGCTACCTTCATACCAAATTTGGTGACTCTAGCTCAAAGTTTGTATAAAGTGGGGAAATGGGGGCTGGGGGCGGTATGTTTGGGCGTGGCATCCAAATTTTTGGTGCAGATCCTTGTGGAATGTCAAATGCTACCTTCATACCAAATTTGGTGACTCTAGCTCAAAGTTTGTAAATAGTGGGGAAAGGGGGGCGGAATGGGTGGGCTTGGCTCCAAAACTTTGATGCAGATTTTTGAGGGTCACTGCCAGCTATCTTCCTACTAAATTTGGTGGCTCTAGCTCCACAACTCTGGAAGATACACGCATTCCCGTTTTTGACGAAGCGTTGGGGTGGATGGGGGCGGCTAGGGTAGGATCGGTGGGCGTGGTATCCAAACTTTTGATGCAGTTTTTAGGGGGTCATCATCACCTATCTTGGCACCAAATTTGGTGGCTCTAGCTCAAAAACTTTGGGAGATATAGCCATTTCTGATTTCAAAATGCGGGGGGGCTGGGGGCGGAATGGGTGGGCGCGGCTCCAAAACTTTGATGCAGTTTTTTGGGGATCGCTACTAGCTATCTTCCCACCAAATTTGGAAGCTCTAGCTCCACAACTCTGGAAGATACACGCATTCCCGTTTTTGACGAAGCGTTGGGGTGGATGGGGGTAGCTAGGGCAGTGTCGGTGGGCGTGGCATCCAAACTTTTGATGCAGTTTTTAGGGGGTCATCATCACCTATCTTGGCACCAAATTTGGTGGCTATAGCTCAAAAACTGAGGGAGATATATGCTTTTTTGACTTTAAAATTCGGGGGGCTGGGGGCGGAATGGGGGGGCGTGGCTCCAAAATTATTGATGTTTTTTTTTGGGGGTTGCTAGTAGCTATCTTCTTACCAAATTTGGTAGTTCTAGCTGTAAGGATGTGCGAAATATGTGGATTTATCGGTTTTGAGTTATCGAATTTATCGATTTGCCAGCCCCCCAGTTATCGTAGAACCCCCATCTTGACACTTTAATTTACTATCCCATAGATAAAGAGAATTGGAAAGTTTCAAGTCTCTAGCTTGAAGGGTGTGGAAAAAACTTGCATACATACGGACGGACCGACGGACAGACGGACAGACACCATGACGGACGATACCTTCGGTATCGAGTATAAAAATGCAAAAAGTAGTTGCAAGTGAGAAAATAAATTCTACCGTGAAGTATGCAAGTAGCAAAATATTAGATAGTAGCAAGGAAATGGTAAAATTAAGAATTAAAATATAAAACACACCCACCTCACAACAATTAATTTAAAATATATTTAACAAAAAGAAGAAGAAAAAAAAAAGAACAAAAGAACATTAACAAACATTAAACCACCAATTAAACAACATCAACACCTCGCACAGCGAGAAGGCCTTCGTCGTTGCAGCAAAGGGGTGAGTAAAAGAAAAAAAAAAACAAAACCGTATCAATTTATATTTTATATTTTATTGTTTTGGTGAAAGTGAATAAAGTGTTAATAGTCTAGAATCAAGTTTAAGGTTATTGAATCAAAGAAATTTATTGAAACTACAAAAAAAAAAAAAAAAAAATACAAAAAAAAAAAAAAAGAATTGAAATAAAATAAAAATACGGATAGAATACATATGTTCGCACACAAGAAAATTTTAATTAAAAATTTATTTAGAATTTAATCAGTAGTTAACGTCATGGCAATTAAAAGAACAGAAAATATTTGAAGAAAAATTTGAAAATGTGAATATACCCAAATGAGATAAGCGTAGTGTTAGTTTTGCATGTTCTTGTTTCAATTTCGTATTAGCTGTGTTTGCTTGGCGTAAGCCTTAGGCTGAGCTTTAAGTGAGTTGCTTTGCTTTGCTGTTCTTATGATAAAGAGATAACGATTTGAGTCGCACCAAAATAAAAACTGCAATGCACTAAGAGAAATTATGAAATACTTTAGTTAATAATAAGTTAAGTTAGAAGAAGAAAGTTGTGGTACTGTTTTATTGCCTTAGGCCGAATCTCAAAAGTTGAAGAAGAAGATTGTACACTGAAGAAAATTATGGGGACTTAAAAATAAAAACAATGTTTATGTTAAGAATAAATTTACTTTGAATTAGACTTTATAAGATACCCTGAAGGGAAAATTGAATACACCGAAAAAAAAAATTTTTTGTTTGTGTAACCTATTTTAATAACCATTTTTTTTGTTAATACTATGCATACCTATTGCAATATAATTTGGTGATAGTATCGTTTATTATTGATTTTTTTTGGGGCATACTATATAATGATGAGCTACTATTAATTTAATTATTCAAAGAATGAATTTAATATGATTTCTGAAAATAGTATGCAAAGTAACTTTGCAGATTTTGTTATGTTAAGTTTGGAAGTTGAATAAAATTTGATTATGGAAGAATAAATTTGTATTTATGTTTCTGGATAGTAAGAAGATTGCGTAGTCAGTTTGGGAGTTTTTCAAATAAATCTGGCATTAGAAAACTCAAGGTAGGGTGGGTATAGAGCCATGCTGCAACAACAACATGCAGTTACCTTAGCGTAGTTAAAACTCAGTGTGTCCGATTTTAGATTCCACTCGAAGTCTGTTTGGTGATTATGTTCTATGTGTCAACAAAACAAAAGGCTCACGGATTTATAAATTTTAAATTTAATATTAATAGCGGCGGTGTTGGCGTGTGTGTGTACTTAAATGAGTCAACGAACCCCCCCACAGGCTGTTTTTGCTAGCCGTAACAAACGAATCCGACCCGACTCATATAAGCTACGATCCCCTCACGCAAAAGACAGTTCCCGAATTCCATCCATAGGGGAAAACAACGACTGTACGTTACAGTATATATATTAGATATTAATATTATATTGTTATATTATTAGTATATTAGATTTGGCGCCCAGAACGTGTGGCCTGGGAGAATCCAAGAATTTACCAAAAGTAACGGAAAAAAATGCATAGGCCTAGGAGTCTAGAATCTTAAAGTGTCAAGCAAGGTCGCTACTGTAGGCATTTAAGGTAAACAAATCTTTTGGTTATTTTCTATGGAAGTTGAAAAAAAATAAATAAACAAAAAAAAAATAAAAAATAAAAAAAAATAAAAAAAAAATCTTGTGTTTGTTTAAAAGGGAGTGTTCAAACGAGTGCTGGAATTACTAAGCGTTGAGGATTAATCCACAACATAGTCCACGCAAGTTTGTTCATTAGTTTCTAAGATTATCTTGTAAATTATTATTTTTGAACTCAGCAAGCAATAGTTTTCGGAATACGTTGGTTGAGGCTAGCCTTCGACAACGTCCAAATTAATTGTTTGGCACTTGCGTCTCAAGAATAATATTTGTTTAATTTGTTGACTTTTTTCTGAAGGACTTTAATTATTAAATCGACTGATTGGAATTTTATTGTTTGACACAGATCGAGATAATAACCGCAGCGTAGATGTTTTAATGGGATTTCAGGAGATTATATTTGTACTAAGAGTTGGTAATCAGGATAGAGTTATTAAACAAGATTAGTTTATAAACAGGTACACACAATTTAGTGAGCATACGCAAGGTTTATACAATTCTTATGAAACCAATCATTTACTGGAAGGGAAACATTAACAATCTAAGGATTACACATACTTACACTTGTTATTATTTGAGAAATAGTGAAAATTAAAATGGGATTAAATAGAAGTGATGGAAATTTGCGTTTGCCGGAAGCAGATGATGCAGCAACTATGTCGGTGTGCAGCATTTGTGAAAGACCTTTATTGGGACTTCAGGAACAACCACTTAAACAGGATGCCATCACATTTTTCATGAAAGTTGCATCAGGGACTGGATAGTTCAGTATAACCAATGTCAGCAATGTAAAAAAGTTGCGAAGATTAACGAGTTAGTATTGGTTGGACAAGAAGAAGCGGATGCAGGAGTAGACAAAACATCTACTGGAGCAACGAGCAAATTACATAATAAAAGAGCGACGGCAAAGTCACAAAGCAGCCATAGGCAAGAACAAGTGGCAGAGGCAGGAGCAATGTCGAAAGTTTTAAATGCAGAGAATGGTGAACGCCATAGTGCAAAGAAAGTAGGGAGACCAAAAAGAGCTGGTCATGGGCAATCAAGAACTGGTCAGTCTGGTAAGCTTTTGGGTGCAGGGGTTCCTGCAAATTCACGATCAGCTGAAATTGACTATAGCCAAATATTTGAGCACGTGGACAGATTGATTACTCGAAGACTGAGCAACCTTAACGTACAGGGTCAAGGGCAAACAAGTCCAGCTTTCGAGGTTGAGACGCAAGAACCTAGAGTTAGCCTAACTTCAGACAGAGGATCCAGTCGAAGCAGTCGTATTCAGGCGGATAAGGTGGCACAGATTAGCACAATTGGAACATTAAATTCGATGGTTCAACAAAAGGCATAACCGTAGAAGAATTTGTGTACCGAATTCGTTCACTCACCGAAGATTGCTTAGATCACGACTTTGAAGCGTTATGTAAAAATATACATGTTGTATTGTTTGGGAAAGCTAGAGAATGGTATTGGCGCTATCGTCGAGACTCGCCCAGATTTGTTTGGAGGGAGTTTAGTGAGGCATTACAAAGACAGTATACGAACTATACGAACGATTTTGATGTACTGGAAGACATTAGAGCAAGAAAGCAACTGCCTAATGATCTTTTGAAGCTTTTTATGATGCAATCATGGTGATCGCATCTCGTATGTCAGTACCAATACAAGAAGCCCAATTATTGGAAATGGTGTCCAGAAATTTATTATTTGAAATCAGGCAAGAATTATTGTATGTTCGGATACATTCAATTTCACATCTCAGAAAACTATTCAAATGAGAGAAAATTTATTGCAAGATAAACAAGGAAAGCGGGTTAGAAAAAAACTACGGTTCTAGATGATCCAAATGCAGCAGTAGAAGCAATTCAAGCTCCAAGAAGAGTGTATAGATGTTGGAACTGCGACGAAGAAGGCCATGGTTGGGATATGTGTTTGCAAGAACGAAAAGTCTTTTGTTACGGATGTGGCGCAAAGAAAGTCTACAAACCAACTTGGCCTGTATGCCTTGCAAAACGAGCGGAAAACTACCAGGTGGGTCCATTTGGCAATCAGAGTCGAGTGGCCCCGAAACAGTAAACGAAAACCATATTATGCGAGAGGTAGCTAGTTCAGCAGAGCCAGCTAAAGAAAAACCGGAGGTGTCTTATTTAAGTGAAAAAAAAACGGAGAGTAAATTACTACAGGAGGCAGTTAAATATCCCAAATTATGTCCAATTCGTCCTTATCATGAGCGGTTACGCGCATACATGCAATTAGGGATCGAATATTTAAAGATAAGGAAATTGAAAGATCGGTAAAAGCGTCGAAACGTTCTACGCGACACATGCGTGATTTTTATCGTGGTATACGGAAAACCAAAAAGTTGTGGGTTTCCTCAGTTGTAAATTCATCAACAGACGGAAGATTATATGCTGAAGTTAAGTTTCTAGATTTTTGTGAACAGGGGTTACTTGACACAGGAGCTAACATTAGTTGCGTGGGGTCGGGCTTAGCGGCTGTAGATTGGTCTGAATATCCACAATATCAAAGCATTTCATCAACGGTGAAAACAGCGGATGGCAGTGCACATCCAGTCATAGGATATTTCTGTGCGGAGGTTACTTATAAGGATCTAATGAAACCCATTAAGTTCTTTGTAATTCCATCTATAAATAAAAGAGTTATATTAGGTGTGGACTTTTGGAGAGGATTTCGGTTGGCACCAGGAATTATCTCGACCATCGATTATGACAACAATGAATCCAATTTGGAAAGTACTCAAGATGCTAAATATCCTCTAACAGACTTGCAACGAAATCAGTTAAATACAGTGTTATCATTATTTCCCAGTTTCGAAAGTCAAGGACTAGGTCGTACTTCTCTTATCGAACACGAAATTGATGTGGGAAATGCGAAACCAGTTAAACAAAGATTCTACCCAATATCACCGGCCGTAGAAAAACTTATGTATGTAGAGGTGGACCGTATGATTGAGTTAGGAGTGATAGAAAAGTTAAATAGCCCATGGAGTTCACCAATGAGGTTGGTAATAAAACCAGGCAAAGTCAGATTATGCCTAGATGCAAGGAAAGTTAACGAGTGCACAAGGAAGGATGCATATCCGCTACCAATATAGATGGCATATTTGCACGCTTGCCCAAAGCAAATTTGATATCCAAAATCGATCTCAAAGATGCGTATTGGCAAGTTCCGCTTACTAAAGCTTCTAGAGAGTTGACAGCTTTCACAATTCCGGGTCGTCCTCTTTATCAGTTTGTAGTTATGCCTTTGGGTTATGCAACGCACCACAGACGATGTCTCGACTGATGGATGAAGTCATACCTGCTGATTTGAAAAATTGTTGTTTTGGATATTTGGATGATCTTTGTGTAGTATCTTCAGATTTTGAATCGCATCTTACAGTGTTGATTAGACTTGCAGAACAATTTCGAAAAGCTAAGCTGACTCTTAATTTGAACAAAAGCCACTTTTGTGTTACACAAGTAAAGTATCTAGGATATGTTATTGGATGTGGAGGCATATCTACGGACCCAGGAAAGGTTGAGTCAATCTTAGCGTGGCCGGTTCCAAAGTCCGTAAAACAAGTCCGGAGATTTTTAGGATTAGTCGGATGGTATAGGAGGTTTATTGAAAATTTGCTACAATAACAACATCGATAACGGACCTGCTTACGCAGAAACAGAAGTTCGCTTGGACTGAAGCTTAAAACCGTATTAACTTCAGCTCCAGTTTTACGAAATCCAGATTAGCGACTTTGGTGTGGGCGCAGTGTTGGTGCAGTTAACAGATGCAGGTTTGGAACAACCTATAGCCTTCATGTCGAAGAAGCTTAATTCTGCTCAACGCAATTATAGCGTTACAGAGCGTGAATGCTTGGCAGTGCTATTAGGCATAGAAAATTTCGTTGTTACCTAGAGCTACAAGAGTTCGAAGTGATCACAGACCACTCTAGTTTAGCCTGGCTGATGAGACAAGCAGACTTAAAGGGAAGATTGGCACGATGGGCAATGAAATTACAGTGTTACAAATTCAACGTCAGTCATAGGAAGGGACGTGATAACGTAGTTCCAGATGCCTTATCGCGGATGTTTATGGATGAGATTGATGCGTTAGACAATTTGGACCTAAAGTAGATTTAATTTCCATTTGTTTTAAAAGTCAAGAATATTTGGAGCTACAGCGTAAAATTAATGAGAATATAAGTTTGTATCCAGATGTGAAGGTGGTGGATGGTTTCGTTTACAAACGAACAGAGCATAGCGATGGTACAGAAGCATCAGAACAAAACGTATGGAAATTATGGGTTCCACCTAAATTGTCCTATCAAGTTATAGTCGTGCACATGAATCAGTTCTTGCGCATGGAGGAATGGCAAAAACGTTAGACGTGATTCGTAGGCATTTATTTTGGCCAGGAATGGTATCTCAAGTAAGAGAATTTGTAAGTGGATGTGACATTTGTAAAGGTACAAAAGCACCAAACATGCTACTAAAACCACCCATGGGAGCGAAAGCAGAGTCCGCACGTCCATTTCAACGACTCTATATTGACCTTTTGGGACCGTATCCTAGAAGCAAGCAAGGAAATATTGGGTTGTTAATCGTTCTTGACCATCTATCAAATTTTCATTGGCTGTATCCGCGAAAGAAATTTACTGGTAAATGTATTTAAAAGTTTTTGGAGGACCAAATCTTCGATATATATGGGGTACCGGAAGTGGTAATTAGTGATAATGGCGCGCAGTTCAAAGCGAAAGAGTTCAATGCTTTTCTGACTACTTTTGGAATCAAGCATACGTACACAGCTTTATATTCACCTCAGTCGAATGCATCAGAAAGAGTTAACAGATCGATAATTTCTGCTACCGATCAGAGTGAATGGGATTTGCACATTCACGCTATTAGTTGTGCGTTAAGAAATGGGTATCACTCGAGTATTGGTGTTTCACCTTATCATGCATTGTTTGGGTTGGACATGATAACTCATGGTTCTCAATATCAATTGCTTAGAAACCTGCAAATGTTGGATGAACCCACAGCTCAGTTAGCAAAAGATGACAAACTAAAATTATTAAGGCAAGAGTTGCGAAAGAATCTTCAGGATGCATACAATAGGCAGGCCAACCAATATAACCTACGCACCAAAAGTGTTGAATATATAGTCGGCCAAGAAGTGTTTCGAAGAAACTTTGGACAAAGTAATTTTAGCAAGGGTTTGAACGCAAAATTATGTCCACAGTTTTTGAAAGCTCGAGTCAGAGAAAAACAAGGTAATGCTTTAATAACAATAAACATTTTCTGTTTAATTCGACGCGGTAAGAACTGCGAATTAACCAGTGGTGTAATGGGCACATTAAATTTGGAAAAATAATTAGAAAAGAAATAAAACATTTTTTTTTGAAATATGTATTTTGGCGCACAGTCACTAATTATCGTTAGTAAATGCAACTTTGCTGTTAACGAAGCTTGCAACCGTGGCAGTGGTGAGTTTATTTTGAGAGAGTTGACAATTAGACACTCGGCTATATCCGGTTAAAGGGGGGTATAAAAGAAGCAGGTTAGGCGAGATCCGATCTTTTTCGATTTGGACCAGACTTAGCAGCAGACGCAAACCTTGATTTCGTTCTATCGTCCTTAACCTACAGGAAGCACGCGGGGCGTGAAATATAAAAGAAATATTTTTTATATGGCAAACAGGGTCAGCAAAATGTATTTTTTTAAATATATATAATCATATTTGCGGAGATTTGAAATCTACTTAAATACGGATTTGGTTGCAGTCGCAATTTTTGGTAAGCGCGAATAATTAATTCTGACGGTGGCATTGTGTTAATGCAACATAAAAATATTTAATTCTGCAGCGAAAACTTTGCCTCAGTGCAGGCGAAAAAGCTTGGCAGCTGATATTTGCGTAGATCGCACCTCAACCCAAACAAGATCAGTATCAGTGCAGGCGAAAAAGCTTGGGAGCTTTTATCTGCGCAGATCGCACATCAACGCAAGCCAGACCTGTAGCAGCGCAGCAGAACAAAGAGAACCTCACAATAGTGCCCAAAAATCGTGCCAAAGTGCAGTGCAATCAGTGAAACATAACCTAACGCCAACTAAAGTCACGCATGTCAAAAACTTAAAATATAAAAAAAAACTGTGGGGTCCAACAAACCCAAATCCAGCAAAGACATCATAAAAACGTTTTAAAACTATATAATTCTCTCTACCGGCAGAAACCTTACACCTAGTTTAAGTTTTTTAAGTTATATTTTTTTGTTTCAAATGTCCCTAAAAAGTGTTTCATAGGCCTCTCAGAGTGATTAAAAGTTCGGCAAGAAAAAGAAAGAAAGTTAAAAAAAAAAATACAGAAAATTCACCTTCCAAAGTAAGTGCAAAAGAATTGGCACCAAGAGGCAGGGAAGAAAAATTAAAGAAAAAATGCAAAAAGTAGTTGCAAGTGAGAAAATAAATTCTACCGTGAAGTATGCAAGTAGCAAAATATTAGATAGTAGCAAAGAAATGGTAAAATTAAGAATTAAAATATAAAACACACCCACCTCACAACAATTTAATTTAAAATATATTTAACAAAAGAAGAAAGAAAAAAAAAAGAACAAAAGAACATTAACAAAACATTAAACCACCAATTAAACAACATCAACACCTCGCACAGCGAGAAGGCCTTCGTCGTTGCAGCAAAGGGGTGAGTAAAAGAAAAAAAAAAAACAAAACCGTATCAATTTATATTTTTATATATTATTGTTTTGGTGAAAGTGAATAAAGTGTTAATAGTCTAGAATCAAGTTTAAGGTTATTGAATCAAAGAAATTTATTGAAACTACAAAAAATAAAAAAATTAAAATAAAATAAAAAAAAGAATTGAAATAAAATAAAAATACGGATAGAATACATATGTTCGCACAAAAGAAAATTTTAATTAAAAATTTATTTAGAATTTAATCAGTAGTTAACATCATGGCAATTAAAAGAACAGAAAATATTTGAAGAAAAATTTGAAAATGTGAATATACCCAAATAGTGTTAGTTTTGCATGTTCTTGTTTCAATTTCGTATTAGCTGTGTTTGCTTGGCGTAAGCCTTAGGCTGAGCTTTAAGTGAGTTGCTTTGCTTTGCTGTTCTTATGATAAAGAGATAACGATTTGAGTCGCACCAAAATAAAAACTGCAATGCACTAAGAGAAATTATGAAATACTTTAGTTAATAATAAGTTAAGTTAGAAGAAGAAAGTTGTGGTACTGTTTTATTGCCTTAGGCCGAATCTCAAAAGTTGAAGAAGAAGATTGTACACTGAAGAAAATTATGGGGACTTAAAAATAAAAACAATGTTTATGTTAAGAATAAATTTACTTTGAATTAGACTTTATAAGATACCCTGAAGGGAAAATTGAATACACCGAAAAAAAAAATTTTTTGTTTGTGTAACCTATTTTAATAACCATTTTTTTGTTAATACTATGCATACCTATTGCAATATAATTGGTGATAGTATCGTTTATTATTGATTTTTTTGGGGCATACTATATAATGATGAGCTACTATTAATTTAATTATTCAAAGAATGAATTTAATATGATTTCTGAAAATAGTATGCAAAGTAACTTTGCAGATTTTGTTATTGTTAAGTTTGGAAGTTGAATAAAATTTGATTATGGAAGAATAAATTTTGTATTTATGTTTCCTGGATAGTAAGAAGATTGCGTAGTCAGTTTGGGAGTTTTCAAATAAATCTGGCATTAGAAAACTCAAGGTAGGGTGGGTATAGAGCCATGCTGCAACAACAACATGCAGTTACCTTAGCGTAGTTAAACTCAGTGTGTCCGATTTTAGATTCCACTCGAAGTCTGTTTGGTGATTATGTTCTATGTGTCAACAAACAAAAGGCTCACGGATTTATAAATTTTAAATTTAATATTAATAGCGGCGGTGTTGGCGTGTGTGTGTACTTAAATGAGTCAACGAACCCCCCCACAGGCTGTTTTTGCTAGCCGTAACAAACGAATCCGACCCGACTCATATAAGCTACGATCCCCTCACGCAAAAGACAGTTCCCGAATTCCATCCATAGGGGAAAACAACGACTGTACGTTACAACATCGGCGGCAGCAGCAAGAGCTGGAACTTCAAATCATTAGGAGATGGCTCAGTCTTCCCCTTAAGCAAATTAACATTTACAAGCTTAGATTAAGTGTTTATATATATATATATATATATATATATATATATATATATATATATATATATATATTATATATATATATATATATATATATATGTATATACTAGGTGAACCGGTGCGCGTTGCTGCACTCCCCCATTTCGAAAATATATTTACTGTTTAATTATTTGCCAGGCTATAATGACAGATAAGTCAAAGTTAATGTAATAGGTGGATGTGGAACCCTACCTAGCGTTGCTGTGGTGCGTAGTAACGTCTTCTCTATATACACTGCGCGTCATCAGGTTAGCGTCCCCTTTTACACTCACCGCCAATGCTCAGTAAAATCTAAACCATCGGATCTCCAGCTTTAACATTTTTTTATATTCTCTTTGAAATAAAACAACAATGACTAATGTAACAAATATAAATATATTTTAATAATGGTTTTTAAGAACAGAACAAAAAAATTACGCACTGCGTCCTCGGCTTCCCCACGACTTTAAGCTTTCAGATTGTATTAGATCACACGCATAGGCTTATTGAATTATACTTCAAAATAAATTTAATTAATTTTATAGCGTCAACAACACGTGGTAATTATGCTGTTAAAATGTAGCTTATATGACACGTTCGTAGATTTACCATAGCAGCGCCATCTATTGATTACTTACTCAACCCAGTCGAAAGGTATCGACATCTGTTAAAATCATTTGGAGTTAACAGATAATTGAGACTGTCAAATAATAACAGACAAATAATTAGCAATAAATTAAAATTGCGACTATAATTTGAGATTTAAACTATCCTATCTCTCAAGTTGGATCGAACTGCACATGGTGTGCGAATTTTATTATAATAGGTTAAGTGGTTTAGGAGTCCATTGAGGACAAACATTGTGACACGAGATGTATATATATTAGATATATAATACATAAATTTAATGTACTGTCCCGCTTCGTTTGCCATTTTCAAACAATAATTTTACAATGAACAAAAACATTTGCGCGCCGTTTCAAATTGAAATCAGCTCAGAATCAAGCAACGATGTAACTGGCAGCGAGCAGGCAAACTCTGATTCGAAAATCGATGTCAGCATCGTTAATTCGGTAAGCGAAAGCAGCAGTGATTCGCACGAAGATCAAAAGTTGGTGGATGATTTTGCCAGGCAAGCGCTATCGACAATTCATGAAGATATTGATTTTATTCTTAGAAATCCTAGTCCTTATATACTAACAAAATGTCTTAGAGTAGGTCTGCGGTGGCACATTATCGCCAGCGGATAGTCGAATAATTTTTTGTTTAGTTTATTGACTATTTTAAAACATTAGTGTAGGTCTGTGGACAATCTTTGGTGACCTTATCTTTTGTTATGGTTTATTTATATTTTTATCTGTTGCTGCAGTCGCATGCAGCAGGGTTAAAGTGTTCGTTTGTATATTTTACCAAGACTCTATTGAGACTTGGTGTCAAGTGTTCATGCGTGAACAGATATTATATATTTACTTTCACATTTTGTTACTTTTGTGTGTTTGAAATTTGAAACTATAATTTGCTTACCCCATGAAAATCAATGTACAGCCAATTGAATGCTTTTGAAAAGATTGAGATAGCCATCAAAGAGTTTGTTCAGCATTCCGTTATACCCATATCTTTGTCGTGAGCTAAATTATTGGCTGATTATGGAATAGAGCGTATTGATTTCATAAAGAATTTGCGCGACGCGCCTGGTTTGCTCACCGATCAGGAGGAAATCGAGCTCGTCGAGAAAACTATGAGCGCACAGTGTGTCACTTGGAATCGCAATGAAGAGCAGTTGGATTCGATTGAGCAGCTTGTTGAAGAATTTAAAAATAAGCTAGACGGTAGTGTTGAAAATACAGCTTGGCTGCAGGAAATGAACATTTGCTCATTTCGAAGAAAATCAAATGCACTTTGGCCAAATTCTTTTATGAGCGCTGTCTGGCCAAATATCCCACTGATTCGACCCTTTGGCTAGATTATGTCCAATATATGACAGAGCCATTGGCGTCGGGTAGCAAAGATGAGATTCATACGGAGATAACCGATGGCTATTTGAGAAGCAAGCCGCTTCCGCTTATAACTCGAGCTTTGCGCACCAAGCCAAGCATTCATATTAATCAGAAGTTCTTGCAGTAAATGGAGCATTATGAACTCAGCGTGTCGTGTGCGACACACCAATGTTAATGACGAGGATCAGGTACATATGAAATATTATTTATTTCTTTATCAGGTACAATAAAATATTACATATCTTTCGATAGGTCGATCATCTGCGTTGCGCATTCCGTGATGTTTGTGATCGCCTTTCCGATCAATACGGCAGTCGATCGATACGGCAGTCACAGGTTTCGAGGTGCTGCAGCTCTATGCACAGGTGAATATGCAAAGCTCAAGAATTCAGCCAATGGAACTTCTATATGGGCTGATATGTATATTGATTGATATACTTATATATGTATAACAACAAACTCTTTTAGATTATTCCGGCAGTAATGTTAAGAGGCATCTGTTGATGGCCTATGCTCAAATGGAAAGCGAATTCAATTGTGGTCAAAACAAGCATCGTACTGCGAAAGGCTCTAATGTCGCTATCAATCACACCGGATCTCAATGCCGATTTGGAGCTGTATCGTCGCAATGAGCGCTACTTTGGCAGCTTCGATACCATTGCCGAGTGTCAATCGTATTGTCAAGCATACTCTAAGGATTCCAAATCCATGTACTATCCATAATGTGCGCCATGGATACCACAGCATACACCTTAACTAAGGTCAGCCAGACGTCAATGGCAGTCACCGGTCAAGAAGCGAAAGAAAACAACCGTTTGCCAAAACAGAGATGCCAAAAGAAAAAAAACCGCCATCAGCGGCAACTGCAACATCCAATGAGTCCAACTTTAAGTATTCCTGTTAGAGTTTTTAACTTTTGTACTTTTTTGGACTTGAAGACATTTTTGTTTTTGATTGCAGCTGGTTTGGAAACTAATAATAATATTTATCAAGAACTTGTATCCCCGTTGCACGAAAGAGGATCCAAGCAAAATTTTCACGAATTTTGTTCTATTTTGGATGTACGTATGGTACAAAAGCCTTAAGTGACGATACAATTTCTAGTTAATCAGCATTTTAATTAATTCTGTCTCTCTTTGGTTTCAAAAGTAATCATAAACTCAAGTGCATTGCATACATTGAGTATTAAAGTGCTGAGGCAGCACAAAAGGCGGTCATCTCTGGCGATGGAAAAAATATTGGCGGACTGAATGAATGAAAAAGAATCACATCACGCATCATCATATTAACTTTTTACTAATTGTTTGCAGATTGAAGTTGCTATTTCAAATCCACCACTCAAAGTTGTCTCAAGCACGTCTACATCGGCAGCAGCAGCAAGAGCTGGAACTTCAAAATCATTAGGAGATGGCTCAGTCTTCCCCTTAAGCAAATTAACATTTACAAGCTTAGATTAGGTGTTTATATATATATATATATAAATGTATATACTAGGTGTACCGGTGCGCGTTGCTGCACTCCCCCATTTCGAAAATATATTTACTGTTTAATTATTTGCCAGGCTATAATGACAGATAAGTCAAAGTTAATGTAATAGGTGGATGTTGAACCCTACCTAGCGTTGCTGTGGTGCGTAGTAACGTCTTCTCTATGTACACTGCGCGTCATCAGGTTAGCGTCCCCTTTACACTCACCGCCAATGCTCAGTAAAATCTAAACCATCGGATCTCCAGCTTTAACATTTTTTTATATTCTCTTTGAAATAAAACAACAATGACTAATGTAACAAATATAATATATTTTAATAATGGTTTTTAAGAACAGAACAAAAAAAAATTACGCACTGCGTCCTCGGCTTCCCCACGACTTTAAGCTTTCAGATTGTATTAGATCACACGCATAGGCTTATTGAATTATACTTCAAAATAAATTTAATTAATTTTATAGCGTCAACAACACGTGGTAATTATGCTGTTAAATGTAGCTTATATGACACGTTCGTAGATTTACCATAGCAGCGCCATCTATTGATTACTTACTCAACCCAGTCGAAAGGTATCGACATCTGTTAAAATCATTTGGAGTTAACAGATAATTGAGACTGTCAAATAATAACAGACAAATAATTAGCAATAAATTAAAATTGCGACTATAATTTGAGATTTAAACTATCCTATCTCTCAAGTTGGATCGAACTGCACATGGTGTGCGAATTTTATTATAATAGGTTAAGTGGTTTAGGAGTCCATTGAGGACAAACATTGTGACACGAGATGTATATATATTAGATATATAATACATAAATTTAATGTACTGTCCCGCTTCGTTTGCCATTTTCAAACAATAATTTTACATGAACAAAACATTTGCGCGCCGTTTCAAATTGAAATCAGCTCAGAATCAAGCAACGATGTAACTGGCAGCGAGCAGGCAAACTCTGATTCGAAAATCGATGTCAGCATCGTTAATTCGGTAAGCGAAAGCAGCAGTGATTCGCACGAAGATCAAAAGTTGGTGGATGATTTTGCCAGGCAAGCGCTATCGACAATTCATGAAGATATGATTTTATTCTTAGAAATCCTAGTCCTTATATACTAACAAAATGTCTTAGAGTAGGTCTGCGGTGGCACATTATCGCCAGCGGATAGTCGAATAATTTTTGTTTAGTTTATTGACTATTTTAAAACATTAGTGTAGGTCTGTGGACAATCTTTGGTGACCTTATCTTTTGTTATGGTTTATTTATATTTTATCTGTTGCTGCAGTCGCATGCAGCAGGGTTAAAGTGTCGTTTTGTATATTTTACCAAGACTCTATTGAGACTTGGTGTCAAGTGTTCATGCGTGAACAGATATTATATATTTACTTTCACATTTTTGTTACTTTTGTGTGTTTGAAATTTGAAACTATAATTTGCTTACCCCATGAAAATCAATGTACAGCCAATTGAATGCTTTTGAAAAGATTGAGATAGCCATCAAAGAGTTTGTTCAGCATTCCGTTATACCCATATCTTTGTCGTGAGCTAAATTATTGGCTGATTATGGAATAGAGCGTATTGATTTCATAAAGAATTTGCGCGACGCGCCTGGTTTGCTCACCGATCAGGAGGAAATCGAGCTCGTCGAGAAAACTATGAGCGCACAGTGTGTCACTTGGAATCGCAATGAAGAGCAGTTGGATTCGATTGAGCAGCTTGTTGAAGAATTTAAAAATAAGCTAGACGGTAGTGTTGAAAATACAGCTTGGCTGCAGGAAATGAACATTTGCTCATTTCGAAGAAAATCAAATGCACTTTGGCCAAATTCTTTTATGAGCGCTGTCTGGCCAAATATCCCACTGATTCGACCCTTTGGCTAGATTATGTCCAATATATGACAGAGCCATTGGCGTCGGGTAGCAAAGATGAGATTCATACGGAGATAACCGATGGCTATTTGAGAAGCAAGCCGCTTCCGCTTATAACTCGAGCTTTGCGCACCAAGCCAAGCATTCATATTAATCAGAAGTTCTTGCAGTAAATGGAGCATTATGAACTCAGCGTGTCGTGTGCGACACACCAATGTTAATGACGAGGATCAGGTACATATGAAATATATTAATTTTCTTTATCAGGTACAATAAATATTACATATCTTTCGATAGGTCGATCAGCTGCATTGCGCATTCCGTGATCGCCTTTCCGATCAATATGGCGATACGGCAGTCACAGGTTTCGAGGTGCTGCAGCTCTATGCACAGGTGAATATGCAAAGCTCAAGAATTCAGCCAAGGTCTTCTATATGGGCTGATATGTATATTGATTGATATACTATATATGTATAACACAAACTCTTTTAGATTTTTCCGGCAGTAATGTTAAGAGGCATCTGTTGATGGCCTATGCTCAAATGGAAAGCGAATTCAATTGTGGTCATCGAACAAGCATCGTACTGCGAAAGGCTCTAATGTCGCTATCAATCACACCGGATCTCAATGCCGATTTGGAGCTGTATCGTCGCAATGAGCGCTACTTGGCAGCTTCAATACCATTGCCGAGTGTCAATCGTATTGTCAAGCATACTCTAAGGATTCCCAATCCATGTACTATCCATAATGTGCGCCAAGGATACCACAGCATACACCTTAACTAAGGTCAGCCAGACGTCAATGGCAGTCACCGCTCAAGAAGCCAACACAACCGTTTGCCAAAACAGACCCCAATTTCGCTTTTTGACCCGTCAGATCTGGTTTTTTCAAAACGCGACTGCGGGAAAATTTTCAAATATGTATGGGGCAGCTTTTTTCTGTATGAGTCATTTGGTATCATTTGTATGTAAATAGCTTTTTTCTTTATTCTTCGCCTATCTAGCTTTTTTGCTCAAAAAAAGTTGGCAGCACTGCCCCAGGATGAGACGCTGGCCGAATAGAGTGAACGCAAAAACGGCCCAGAGATTGTATAGACCATGATGAAATAATGTAAGGTGGTCTCGTCGGCAGCAGAGGCTCGCTCATTTTGATGGCTTATCGACAGTGCATGTCGAAACGAAAGGTTGTGTGCGCACGCAATTTTTCTGAGCATTTAACCCATTAGTGGACACGAAAATTTTAATTATTATGTAACGGATTTTAGGGAAAAATCGCTAAATTATGCAACGTTCCTTGAAACTGAGAGCCTGAGGCAAAAATTTTTGATATGGAGAAAGAAATGAATTGCCTGCGCCAGCAGCTTGATGATTTTCGCGAGTTGGAAAAGTCTCTGTGCAAAATTTTTACCGAGGGCCAACTTTAAATATTAAAGAGTGGTGGGAAAATGGTAGCATTCAACTCTAATGACATTTCTGCGGATATTTGCACAGCGGACGTCGTTCACGAACTAAGCAACTTTGTGCAACTGGCAATTGTTCGTGGACTAAGAAAATCATGGAAGCAACCAGTGTTTTCTGATTACAAGAATCGAATGGATATTGATACACTCAATTCTATAATAAGAAAATTACACAGAAGAGTATATCCAGTTGTAGCAATCACCTCTGATTTGGGTGCTGGCAACCAGAGATTATGGAGAGAGCTTGGCATATCGGAAAGTAAGTGTATTACAATTAATTAATCGGAAAAAGTCAAAGTTGGTTTTTGTGTATATTTTCAGCAAAAACGTGGCTTAGCCATCAAGCTGATGACCAACTTAAAATTTATGTTTTTTCGGATACTCCTCATTTAATTAAGCTTATCCGGAATCACTACGTGGATTCTGGTTTAATCATAAACGGAATAATCATTGTGGCAAGTCAGATCTGTCAATTATGTTAAAGATCACGGAAAATCTTCACGTTAGATCTTCACGTAATTTTTTACCCCTTAGCCTTGATCGTTGCTTCAGCAACTATTTAATTCATGAACCATTCGTGTTATATGTTCTGACTATAACAAGCTTTATTCTCTTGTCTCCTTGGAGGCCTCAACTCCAGTACTAAACAGATCGATCCTTTTTGCTTTATCTAATCGTAACCACTAACTACTAATTTAACGCTGGTCTGATTGGGTTTTTCTGGGTCTTTCCCAATCCTCGCAACAAATGTTGGACTGCTTAATTTTTTATTGAAATTCTCAAAGCTTTAACTTTACTTTTAATTATTTTTTCAGATTTGTATTTTATTCTATATATTACTTAATTTAATTATTTTAATTATTTTTAATTTAAATTAAATTTTGATTCATTTAATGTCAGCTGCTCTTAGCTGACTATAAATAAATAAATAATAAAAAACCGTTTAAATAATCGCTCACTTGCTAAGCAGAAAGTTAAACTGGCAACACAGCTGTTTTCTAAAACAACCGCTAGCTCCATCCGACGCTGCTATTCATTGGGCTATGAAGTCCAAAATGCATGCGAAACTGTATATCTGTTTAAAATAATTAAAAAGTTATCCACGTCAATTTCAATCGAATGGGCTCTCAAAGTTTTCAGGACGAGCTCGATTTCCTCTTGAACGGTGAGCAAACCAAGCGCGAAATCAATACGCTCTATTCCATAATCAGCCAATACCTAAGCTCACATCAAGTGCTGTTCAACCATTTGCTCTTCAATACCTTAGCCCACATCAAATGTTGCTCAACCATTTGCTCTTCAAGCAAACAGCTAACAACAAACTCGGCAAGTGGTTCATCTGTGTTTTTCGGGTAAAAATTTAAATTTAAGTTCAATGTGCGAAAAACAATAAAATAGTGCAAGTGCCTTTGGAAATTACCATAGTGATTGAATAGAGCCCTGGCGCAATTCTTATTAAAGGTGGTGCGCACGGCTAGTGTTTGGGTAACAGCCTTATGGGCCTTCAGATAACGTAGAAGATATGCGGTGGTATAACGGAATGCTGAACAAACTCTTTGATGGCAATCTCAATCTTTACAAAAACATTCAATTGGCGTATATTGATTTTCATGGGGTAAGCAAATTATAGTTTCAAATTTCAAACACACAAAAGTAACAAAAATGTGAAAGTAAAATGTGAAAGTAAATATATAATATCTCCACTTACAATGCTGTGGTGCACAACTCCATGAACTGTCGATAGCGCTTGCTGGCCGGGCCAATCGGGTGGCAAAATCATCCTCCAACTTGTGGACATCTCAAGAAAAAGTTTATGCTTATTGAAATCTGAGCATTCAAAATTTTTTATACCCTCACATGTGAATCAGGGTATATTGAGTTTGTCATGAATCTGTAACGCCTTAAAGGAATGATGGGAGACCCCATAAACTATATATCAAAATGATCAGGACGAGCTCAGGAATTGATTTCCGTCCGTCCGTCCGTCTGTCCGTCTGTCCGTCTGTCCGTCTGTCTGTTTCAACACGATTTCCGGCCAAACTGCTGAACCGATCTTGATGAAACTTTCACAGATTGCTTAGATCATGTCGGGTTTGTTCACTATGAAATTTCATCCCGATCGGAGCATTCTACGATATAGCCACCATATAAATTTACCATATCAACACGATTTCCGGCCAAACTGCTGAACCGATCTTGATGAAACTTTCACAGATTGCTTAGATCATGTCGGGTTTGTTCACTATGAAATTTCATCCCGATCGGAGCATTCTACGACATAGCCACCATACAAATTGACCATATCGTACTGTTTCAACACGATTTCCGGCAAAACTGCTGAACCGATCTGGATGAAACTTTCACAGATTGCTTAGATCATGTCGGGTTTGTTCACTATGAAATTTCATCCCACTCGGACCATTCTTCAACATAGCCACCATACAAATTGACCATATCGTACTATCAATTGTTGTTGCTGTCGTGCACTTTCAAGTACCTACATGTAGATCATTTGCTTCAAAAGTGGTATAGGATCAAATCCCAGAATGAGCAAATGAATGATTTTAATGTTTAAGCCAATATTTTAGTTTTTGTTTTTTACCCGGGAGGTCCGGGTTCCATTCCCAGTATGGGCATATGGATGTTTTAATCTTTTTGCCAAATTTAGTTTTGTTTACATTGATTTTTATTTTTAATAGCTTTTTATTCGCTTCACTCTTAACGGAGTTTTAATTTATTTACATTTACTTATAATAAGATTGAGCTGTCTAACAATTATAGTTCCCAATCGGTTCTAGCTTTGGTAGGATAGTATACCTGGCTTAAATTCAAGCTGTCGTAACAATTAATTCCCAATCGGTTCTAGCTTGGTAGGATATTATACCTGGCTTAAATTCAATTGGCTCTTCAAAATTGTTCAGCTGACTTATTATATAGCCAGAATTCTGTTCAAACGGTCGAAGCTCATGAGAAATAAAACCCAAACTGCAACATACATTTAATTTACTATAATTTGTCTTTTGGCATAGCCATAGCCTGATTTTCTAATTCCCTCCACTGAGTGACCTTGTGTGCCTCGAACTCACTCAATTCAACTCAACTGAACTCATTCAGTTAACACCATTTTTTTATGCGAGAATTAGTTATTTCACATACATAAACTGTTAATTAGTTTCGGATTACAGCAATAATTCAAGCCATTCTACAAATTATCCATATTAGTTGTAAAAATAACATTTAGATTATAAATATGCCACGTGTAGGCAGAAAAAGTGCTGAGCAGCGTAGGCGCGAGGCTTCTCAGCGCCAACGTCAGAGTTATATGGAGAACGCTGAAGACCGCCGATCAGCGAACGCAGCTCGCCTTCAACACGTCCGCGAAAATGAGGACTATAGGTCGAACGAGCGTTACCGTGATGCAGTTCGACGAGCCACCAGGCGTTCGGACACGAGAAATCGTGCGGAGGAGCAAAGGCGGGACACTCTTGCACACCAAGAGCTAAGGCAGGATCCTGTTTTTCGTGTCCAGGAGCAAATGCGGAACACTCTTGCACATCAAGAGCTAAGGCAGGATCCTGTTTTTCGTGCCGAGGAGCGAAGGCACGACACTCTTGCACATCAAGAGCTAAGGCAGGATCCTGTTCTTCGCGCCGAGGAGCAAATGCGGAACACTCTTGCACATCAAGAGCTAAGGCAGGATCCTGTTTTTCGTGCCGAGGAGCGAAGGCGCGACACTCTTGCACATCAAGAGCTAAGGCAGGATCCTGTTCTTCGCGCCGAGGAGCAAATGCGGAACACTCTTGCACATCAAGAGCTAAGGCAGGATCCTGTTTATCGTGCCGAGGAGCGAAGGCACGACACTCTTGCACATCAAGAGCTAAGGCAGGATCCTGTTCTTCGCGCCGAGGAGCAAATGCGGAACACTCTTGCACATCAAGAGCTAAGGCAGGATCCTGTTTATCGTGCCGAGGAGCGAAGGCACGACACTCTTGCACATCAAGAGCTAAGGCAGGATCCTGTTCTTCGCGCCGAGGAGCAAATGCGGAACACTCTTGCACATCAAGAGCTAAGGCAGGATCCTGTTTATCGTGCCGAGGAGCGAAGGCACGACACTCTTGCACACCAAGAGCTAAGGCAGGATCCTGTTTTTCGTGTCCAGGAGCAAATGCGGAACACCTCTTGCACATCAGAGCTAAGGCAGGATCCTGTTTTTCGTGCCGAGGAGCGAAGGCACGACACTCTTGCACATCAAGAGCTAAGGCAGGATCCTGTTCTTCGCGCCGAGGAGCAAATGCGGAACACTCTTGCACATCAAGAGCTAAGGCAGGATCCTGTTCTTCGCGCCGAGGAGCAAATGCGGAACACTCTTGCACATCAAGAGCTAAGGCAGGATCCTGTTTTTCGTGCCGAGGAGCGAAGGCGCGACACTCTTGCACATCAAGAGCTAAGGCAGGATCCTGTTTTTCGTGTCCAGGAGCAAATGCGGAACACTCTTGCACATCAAGAGCTAAGGCAGGATCCTGTTTTTCGTGCCGAGGAGCGAAGGCACGACACTCTTGCACATCAAGAGCTAAGGCAGGATCCTGTTCTTCGCGCCGAGGAGCAAATGCGGAACACTCTTGCACATCAAGAGCTAAGGCAGGATCCTGTTTTTCGTGCCGAGGAGCGAAGGCGCGACACTCTTGCACATCAAGAGCTAAGGCAGGATCCTGTTCTTCGCGCCGAGGAGCAAA
>JARNME010000459.1:0-43825 GCA_030179655.1 Scaptomyza flava | reverse complement strand
AGGGAGGTGAGAATCTTCAAAAGATATTGGCGGTCCAAAAATATGCACGACTCATCGACACCGTCGACGCCTACGTATAAACTACGTATAAAGTATTACTTCGCGGGGGGCGGTAGCCTGCTTAGGCTAACAACCTTTCACGTCGCTCTTTCTCACATCGTCTCAGATTAATCTGGATGCCTATTATGAGCTGACGCATACTCTCCCAGTTGTCCTCCGACTCCAGCATGAACTTCAGCAAGTTCTCCGTTGATGGCACTGTTCTTGTTCTTCCAGCGTATCGTCTGCAGCTGTACAGAACGTGCTCCGGGTCCTCATCCTCCCCTTGGCCGCACTGGCACACCGGGCTGTCCTCGTGTTTAAAGCGGTGGAGATACTTCCTGTATCCTCCGTGGCCCGTGAGGAATTGCGTTAGGTGGAAGTCCACCTGTCCAACTCCGCGGCCAAGCCAACCGCTGACATCTGGGATCAGGCGGTGCGTCCATCTACCTCCGCTGGCCGCATCCCACCTTCTCTGCCACCTGATCAGGGATTCCTGTCTTGCCTCCTTCTTGGCCTCTGCAGCGGACACGCCCGTGTCTCGCCGTGCTATGCGGATCCTCTTCGTCTCCTCCGCTAGGATGTCCACCGGAACCATCCCAGCCAGCACCAGGGCTGCGTCTTCGGAAACCGTCCTGAACGCAGATATTACGCGTAGCGCCGAAAGCCTGTATGGCGCCGCCAGCCTCTTCTTCATGCCACTATTTGTGGTCACCGCTGATGCCCATATAGGCGCTGCATACAGTACAATAGACGAATTTACTTGTGACAGCAGGCGTCTTCTACCTGCTTTCGGTCCTCCAATGTTCGGCAGCATGCCTGCCAGTGCCGCTTGCGTCCTTAGCGCCTTTCCTGTGACATACCTGATGTGAGCTCCAAAGTTCAATCGGTTGTCGACCATGACACCGAGATACTTAATGGCTTCCTTCGACTTCACGAGCGCATTGCCAACTCTGAAGGTAGCGAACTCCAACACCTTCCTGTTCGTAATGAGCACTGCCTCCGTCTTATGGCATGCTAGTTCCAGTCCGGCCTGCTCGAGCCACTCCGCGATCGTGTCGGCTGCCGCGCTAACGGCCGCTTCCACCTGCTCGACCTTTTTGGCCACTACCACAAGCGCTAGGTCGTCTGCGAAACCGATTAGTCTGCACCCATTTGGAAGTTGCAGTCTCAGGACGTAGTCGTACATCAAGTTCCAAAGGAGTGGTCCGAGGACCGATCCTTGTGGAACACCCGCCGTAACGTTGTGCCGCTTCAAGCCATCGTCCGTGTCGTACTCGAGCACCCTCTCCGACAGATAACTGCTGATTATTCGTAGGAGGTAGTCCGAAACTCCTATTCGAGCGAGTACATCCTGAATCCGTGACCATCTGGCCATGTTGAACGCGTTTCTTATGTCCAACGTTACCACCGCACAGTACTCCTTCGTCCCCCATCGCCATCTTGCTCCTGCGATTGCCTTTGAAGCTATATCCACCACCATCATATTGCGTCCACCGTTGACCTGGCTTTTCGGAAGCCAAACTGGTGCTCCGAAAGTGCTCCATTCTCCTCGGCTACTTTCAGCAAGCGAATGTAGATTATCCTCTCGAATACTTTACCCACCGTGCTCAGCAGGCATATTGGGCGGTATCCTGAGGGTTCTTCCACGGGCTTCGACCCCTTGGGCAGCAGTACAAGGCGCTGCCGTTTCCATTGCTTTGGAAACACTCCCTCCAGCAAGCACTCGTTGTAAACCTCTGCCATGATGTCCGGTCTTACCAGCGAGATCCTCTTCAGGACACTGATGGGGACGCCATCGGGGCCCGGTGCCTTCCTGTCGCCAAACTGGCTCGCTGCCAAGATCACTTCCTCCGGTCGTACAGGTTCAGGCAGACCAACGTGATGCCCCTGCTCTTGCACTCGTCTCACCGGATCGTGAGGGAATAATGCCTCCACGATAGTGCCCAGCAGTCTTGGGCATGTCACGCGCAGCGTGGTCTGACCTCTCAACCTCCTAGTCAGCACTTTGTAGGCCGTACCCCACGGGTCGACAAGAGAAAGTGATGCTTTGATCCACCTCCAGCCCTGTGATATGTCTCCGTGCACCCATCTTTGGCCAAGACTACGTCCAGCAGTGCTAGGGACTCCACCAAGAAGGCTCCTCTGGCATTCGTCAGCCTACTTCCCCACTCATGCGCCCATGCGTTGAAGTCGCCCGCTAAGACCAGGGGGGGTCCTTCCGCGTGCGTCCTCCACCAGGCTTGCTACCATGCTCTGGAAGCGACCAAGATCCCAGCTCGGTGGTGCGTAGCAACTGTAAAAGGTGATGCCTTTGAGCTTTGCCCGCACAAATCCCTCACTCCTCCCATTCGCGTCCTGTGGTGGTGACTCTACTGTCCATATAGCTGCCTTCCCGCATTTGCTGACTGCCCATCCGTTCCCTGGGATCCTCCTATACGGCTCGCAAATCAATGCGACATCCGTATGCAAATCCCTCGCCGTTTGTCTCAGTAGTGCCTGAGCCGCCTCGCAGTGGTTAAGATTTAGTTGAACACAATTCATTTTGGCAGTTGAAGAGCCTTCCTGAATAGTGGACAACGCCCACTTCCCGCCAAGTGCCTCCACTCATTGTTCATATCTTTGCAGAACATGCACTGAGGGTCGCTCCGACAATCCTTGGCTATGTGGCCCTCCTGACCACACCTCCTGCACATCTTTGATCTATCAATCTCGCTGATGCAGTTGCGGGCCATATGTCCAAATTCTAGGCATCTGAAGCACTTGACCACCGCGACGCGCTCTTTCAGCCTGCACCTCACCCAGCCGACTTTCAGCAATCCCTTTTCCAGCGCCTTGCGTGCGCTCTCGGCTGGCATCCTGATCGTTGCGGCTTGGGTCTCCCCATAAACACTCCTCAGGTAGATATCCCTTACCTCCACCTCAATCATCAGCTGGTTCTTCAACGCCATGCATATCTCTTCCTTGGTGGTGCTCTCGTCCAAGTCGCGGCACTCGATTTCCACCCGATGCGAAAGGGTGTGGACCTCCACCTGTTCTCCCAGTGTCTCTTCAACCAGGCTCTTATAGTTGTCAGCTGCGCCTCCTGCTTTGGTGAGCTGCAGGAGCAACTCCCCCTTCTGGGTCCTCCTTATTCTTGACACTGCGTCTCCTAAGCCCTGCAGCTTTTCATCCGCCTTAATTTTCCGTAGAATGTCCACATAGCTGGCTTCTCCCTTCGTCTTGATGACTATTGCATCCGTTCTTATCTTCTCCGTCAGTCCCTTCTTATTTTTGGGCGGCTTGCGCTTTGATGTCACCTTCTTCCATGCAGCCTCTTTCCTCACAGGCATACCATGTGCTGGTGTGGCCTCCTCAGGGTTGGTTACCACTTTGGCCGATGGGGTCTCCTCGATTCCTGCATCATTCCCTTCCCTTCTCTTCTTACTGCCTGGTGTGCCAGCTCCCGGCCCTTGTCTCCGCTTTGCTTCCACCGTCATCTTGAAGAGTGGTGATGTTTGCGAGGACTGGTTCGCTCTTATCACCGCCTTAGCTCCGTCGTCGTGCATCTTGATGGCCATCAGCTCGAAGAGCGCCCTCATGTTCTCTATCGCATCTCTCATAGGCTGGTGGATCGATCGCCGCTTTCCCTCCTCCATCATCTCCACGAGCTTGCTTATCTCTTTTCCGAGGTCCAGCAGTGTGCCGCTACTCGACTGCTCCATGGGTTTCTCCGTACCCTTCGCATGTGCAGCCGCTTCTGCTCCTAGCCCTCCTTCGGCCGTTGGTCTAATTCCGTTCCTGAGCACCGGTGACCTTAGCAGCTTACTGCTCCTCCTAAACGTTTGGCTCTCTGTCCCGTTGTTCTCCTCCGCCATACCATCATCATTATGTGTGTGTGTGTGTGTGTGTGTGTGAATGTTAATGTTAATGTGCAGAATATTTAATGTATGCGTAGCATTTGCCATGCGTAGCATTTGCATTCATTGACCCTTTCTCTACTATTATCAATTAAATTTGGTGTATTTTGCATTTTGCCTACAAAAACCTAAAAAGCAATACTTCCAAGGCAGTCAAATATCATATTTTGTGCTGATCGACCATTTGCAGTATCAGGTTTTGCATTGCTGGTCATTTTTACTCTTTCATGTTTTCAGTTCTATGACCCTTTCCAACAATTGTGCCATCGCAACTACCATGCAGTTAAGCAGCGATGCGCACAAATTGCGAAAGTGTATTTAGTTATGCATATGTCGGATTCATTATGCCGAAAACTCGGAATATAAGAAAATAAAATAAAATAAAGGGTCGGCAAATGTTTCACACACATTCACATAGTTATATATGTATGTATGGTATACATGCGCTCATGTCAGGCTAGACACCCATAACGTAGACTTAGTGTTTGCGACACCAGCCGATCAATAATAATATCACGCTTTTTAAATTGCTGACCACCATGCATTGTAAAGCCCTTTGTGAGCGAGTGTTCGATCAGCATGTATTACCAATTTAAAGTCTTTAGTACTTGTTGGTATTTTATTGATAGCCATTTTTAGATCTTTTACATAACGATTAACCAACAAAATAAATTTGATGAAACTGTATTTCTTCATTTGGCAAAGGTCGGACACTACCAATTAAGTGATACACTTCTCCTTGGACTTTAAAGGTTGACCAACTTTCATCTATAACTTTTGTACTTCCAAAAGAAGTCATTTGAAAGCAGATGTTATACTTTTTTATACGATCAATGAAATGATTTTGCTTGGGATGTCCAACAAGTAATACAATGTTAAGCGGATCAGGCAAATTTTAATTTTGGGAAAGCTTAACTTTTCCTGCCTTGCAACAGATACCCAGAGGTTAATTTTTCCATTTTAAAGCATACAACGTTTGCATATCAAATTCTTTTCTTTTGCTCAAAAGCGAGTTTACATTTATGAAGTTATTTATCTGTCCTGCCATAAGTTTTTCTAACACTTTAGATAAAACCGACAGTATAGCAATTGGCCTAAACTCGTTGTTTAATTTTCGAATTGGTATTATTTTTGCCAGTTTTCACTGCTCAGGGAATGTGGATGACATAATAGCAGTATTTATAATGTGTGTGATGTGGCCGAATATATTTGGTTTAATTAATTTAATGAATTTTGGGTTTACGTTGTCCAAGCCGATAGCGTTAGATTTAATTTTTAATATTGCATGCAGGACATCACATTGGTTAACACATAAAAATTCAAAACAATTACCACAGTTGTTTAAAGGCACACAATTTGCATACGGATTACTCACAGCTATAGGAACATTGAAATTGACAAATTTATTGTTAAGTATATCTACATCTTCGTCATCACATATCACAGATTTATCTTTTCCAACACCCATATTGTTTAATGTTTTCCAAGTTTCTTTGGTTGATTTTGCTTTATTAAATTATTTCTAAAGAAATTGCACTTAGCATTTTTAATAGATTGATTTACGTTTCGTCTGTGGGATTTAAAAAGTCGATAGTAATAGTCCGTCCTGTATCGTTTCCATTTATCGTAAGCCTCATCCCTGTGTTTAATTGCACTTTTAATATCATTATCATTATCATTATTGTAATTTTAGTTTTTAATGGAAGAAACTCATTGTAGAGATAGTCAATATTATGCTGTATCACGGTAATTTGGGTGTCAACAGAAGGAAGGTGGAAAATGCCATCCCAGTCACAATTGCAGCATGCTTCAACTAGTGAGAGTTGATCAATATTTTTGATATCACTAAAAGTTATTATTTGTTTTGAATATATGAGATGCATATCTTAAGTCAGGAAGATAAGGTCATGCTTAGAAAACGCAGCTACGGAGAGTTGGTCATAATGTAATATGTTGTCATTTTTATTAACAAATATTACATCGAGAAGCGTGCTTGTGTTGCGTGTGAAATGTGTTGGTTCCGTCGAGTTTACTACTAATAAGCCAAGTGACTATATTTCATCAGTCAGATGTTGTTCCTTTAGTACATTACTGTTCAAGTCACCTGCTAGTATTATGTCAGTATACGTCAGTACTATATTTGATCTATAAGCCAAGAGTAGTCAATATTCTTATTGGGTCTACATATACAGCCAATTAGCAATTTTTTGTCAAAGATAGAATTAATAATGTTAATAAAAAGGTACTCTATTGGACTCTCAACTGGTTGTCGACATATAACTTTACATTTTAGTCTATTTGTGACAAATATTGCAACTCCCCCTGCGTGAAAAACACGATCCGAACGATATAAATTGTAGCCAGGACAAGCAATAGACGAGTTCTCTAATTCAGGGACAAACCACGTTTCAGATACACACACAATATCAGCATTTGAATTCACAAACATAAAACGAAACTCCTCCATCTTATTACATAAACTCTGACCATTTAAGTGACATATCTTAAGACCAGCTTTATGTTTACTTAATACCCTAATCATTGCTTCGCTGTTCGATCTGGATACATTCATATTGCAAGACATCTTAGTTGATAATAAAATCCTACCAATAGCATACCTAAACTGCGTTGGGAAAAAAACCAAATCGAAAAGCACAAATATAATTTAAAAGCTAAAATTAAGAGAAACATATTACACCTAACATTTAAGAGAACAAACTTACAAACAACAACAATTGATATGCAGAAGCTAGGTCCGAAAAAGATCGTCCGCTACCGACGTCGAGCTTTCAGCGCGCAGTTGAGAGAGCTGTTGTCCTTAAGCTTTACGCTGTTGTCCTTAAGCTTTACGTGGACAAGCGAGCGATGGCAAAAGACAGCAGTCAGTTGTTTTTGTTTTTTCATTCTCATCGCTTCTTTGAATATGTTGTAATTGTCTTTGCTTAGTTGTTCGTTAATGTAAATCGAAACCAGACCGCGTGTTTCAATGCCATTTTGTTGAAGGCTGATTTGTTGCTTATTAATTCGCCTAAAGTGACCTGCCGCGCGCATTAAGTGAATTTTGTCGTGGACAGAGTCTAAACGAATTAATATTGTGGGGTCAGCAACCGTCGCTGCAGATTGTCTGACCCTAAAGATGTCACGAAGCCTACATTTAACCTTAACTCAGTGACTACACTTGCGTTTTCCTGGGCACTGAGCTTGGCCTCCAAGGTGGTCAACTTAGTTTTTAAGAGCTGTGAGTCAGCAGCATCATCCTCCAGTTTTTGAACCCGACGCATCAGGCTCTGCAAATCTTCACACATGCCGTCTAGCCCTCCATTAAGAGCAGTGAGTATGCGTTCCTCGCACTCACTCACCTTTGCCGCGATCACACCCGCTTGCTCGTCAAAGCGTTGGTTTATGATCTGGAGGATTGCAGCTCCATCGATGGACTTGCTGGTTTTAATCTCTCCGGCAGAGTTCTCTCGCTGACGCTTTGTGATGGGTGCCATGCTGATATATTTAATTTTGTTTGACAGTGTAATTTTGTGTTTTTTTATACCCTTAACCCATAATATGGGTAAATAAGGGTATAATGGTTTTGCGCAAAAGAATGTAACAGGCAGAAGGAAGCATCTCCGACCCCATAAAGTATACATATTCTTGATCAGCATCAACAGCCGAGACGATATAGCCATGTCTGTCTGTCCGTCTGTCTGTCTGTCTGTCTGTCTGTCTGTCTGTCTGTATGAACGCGTGGATTTCAGAGACTACAAGAGCTAGAGACTTCCGATTTTGTATATAAGTTCTCCCTTACCATGAGCAGAACAAGTTTGCTTCAAATTATCGATACATGGAATCGATAACAGAAAATATCGAATTTGGAAAATGCAAAAATGAGGATTGAAGTAATGGGTAAGAAAGAACTTTTCTGAAAGTTTCGTGCAAATCGGTTAAGAAACACCGGAGATATTGAACTTAATCGATTGAAGCTTAGTCAGTATACCAAAGTCTTACATAAATTAAATTTATTTATTGCAACTGGGTTCAGGGTACCTTCTAGTCGGGCTCTCCCGACTAGAGCCTTCTTACTTGTTTTTGTTTGTTTTTGAGTGTTTTTCGTGCGATTTGTACGCCGTGTATTCTTTGTAATTATGTTATGTTTTGTTGTATTATGCGTGAGTGTTTCTAATGTCTGTATATTATGCACTTTGCGTTCGTATTTGTAATTTGCTCCCGCGCAACTATTGATATACCAAAATATTTTAATTTTGTATTTCTGTTTAAATATGATGTTTATTTTAATACCAACTAGCTGACCTGGCGAACTTCGTACCGCCTAACAGTCAAAGAAAATCGTGTTGCCTTTTATCTGAACTAATTTGGACCTTGATGATCGTAATGCAATAATACAAAAGAATATTAATATATTTATATAGATATAAATATAAAAGTATTTTATTATGATGAATGATGATGAAAATATACTGAATGAGAATAAAAATTAAGTTTTCCAAACACATGTCAGAAAAAAATCATTTAGGGTGTTGCAAATGTGCAAAAGTATAACTTTGCAACACCGCTGTCGTGAACAACCAATTGAACAAAACAAGTCTGACAACTTTACACAATCAGCTGTTCGCTATCGTTTGAGCTGATTATGCCATTTGTGATATTTAATTTGCTGCTTGCAATAAATAAATAAATTTATAATTGCCCTCTAAGAGCGTGAAAGCATCACTCCTAGAACGGACAGCATCCCATAAATTGGTTTATTTAAGAAAATTAGACAACCAACCCTAATTTACTTTTAGCGCCTTTTCACAATGAACAGCTGTTTGTTTTGATTTAGCACCTAAAGCAGAAAATTACACCAAAAAGTAACAGATAATTTTGCTTGTACTGTGCAACACGTTTTCACTTTTGTATCATTTTTTAACACTGAAATCTTTGTAAAAATACAACGATACTTTTGGTCATAGGCAGGAGTCTAGCAAAAAGTGTAAACTCGATTCTGTACAAATTGTTGTTGGGATGGCTTGCACTTTTACACTTCTGCACTTGTTGTTCAGGTTGGGATACACTCTGATTAATTTATTAATCGGATTTTCATTAAAGCACCTTGTGGTAAACGACATTCCTTGTTGTTTGGTCAGGTGCAAGAACAAATAATGCGGATGGTTTGCCGACACGTGAGCATGCCACGTACAATTGACCATGAGAAAAACACGCATTTTCTAGATTGAGGCGACAAATAGTCAAGGATCGGCCCTGTGATTTGTTGATCGTCATGGCGAAGGCAAGACGAATCGGGATTGAATTCGTTTAAACTCAAAGAGCATATCTGTTGAGATCATCGGAATCCTTGGAATAAGAACTTCCTCATCTTTAAATTTTCCTTGAGTATCGACGCGTGAATCACATTGCTCAGCAGTTTTCTTATCACTAAACGCGTTCCATTGCACAGTTTTGGTTGGTTTAAATTTCTAAGTATGATAACTACCGTGCTAACCTTCAGTTGTAAATTGTGCAGTGGTAAACCAGGCACATCCAAGGAGTTCGAAAATTCAGTTGGATAATTAGTGGCTTCTTCTTCGTTTGTTACACTGTCGATAGATTTGAATGAATACAGAGTATCTAAGATTTGATTTTGAATTTTAAAATTGAGGTCATCTACATCTTTATTTTTAGCCGCCAAAATTGCTCGCTCACTTAACCATTTAGTATTTTTGTGGTTAGCAATGATATCTGGAAATACTTTGTTGATAAGCTCGTCTTTTGATGAGACGAAATTGCAAAAAAATTTTGGAAATAAAATCAAACTGCTTGATTCGTCAACAGGAACACGGCCATTACCGATATTCAGCAATTGCTTCGAGAAATCATTAGCAGATAGATCGTTCAACAATCCAACTCTCATATTTACAGACAGTTGAAGTTTGTTTAAATATCGCCACAGATTCGATGCTTTGAGGCAAGCGTTTATTTCGTCCGCAGCAGTAGATATTGGAAATACTGGTAGTGTTTGTCGGAAATCGCCAGATAATAAAATCATTGAACCACCAAAACATCTCGAGACATTGCGCAGATCTTTTAATGTTCGGTCTAGTGCTTCCAATGTGCGTTTGTGCGCCATTGAGCATTTGTCCCATACGATAATTTTTGATGCTACAAAAACTTTGGGCATTGCGGAGTGTTTTGAAATGTTACATGTCGGTTGTTCAGTAGTTTGAAGATTTAATGGCAATTTTAACGCTGAGTTAGCCTTACGGCATCCGTCTAACAATGTGGCCGCTATTCCAGAAGAAGCAATTGCTACCGCAATTTCGGATCTCGCACGAACAGTGGCCAAAATCAATGACATGAGAAATGTCTTCCCAGTTTCACCGGGAGCTTCCAAAAAAAATTAGCCACCATTTCCATCATCAATTGCATTAATCAGTGTATCATCGACTTCCCTCTGCTTAGGATTCAACAGTGGTACATTCGTTTGTACTACTTGGATTAGTTCATGTGGATCATATTCACACTCACGTTCTGGAACTGGCATTCCTAACATAACTAACAAACTGCCGCATATGAGTTAACACGTATCTTCGATCAAGAGCATGGCCTGGCTATGCATCTCCTCATTCGCCTCAAGATCGGGATTTCTTGAATTGACACGAATTCGATATAAAATGTGACTGCTCCGAAACTAAAGAACTTTTAGGGAAAATAACGCATTTTGCAAGTATTCGTCAATTTGCAGTATTTTTAATATGTATTCTGCTATTCGTGGCGGAGACAAATCCAACAAATCAAAAACCATGAAAATTGGTCCAGCAGATCTCGAGTTATAAGTGTTGTATATATAGATTAGACTGCGACAAAATTGTGACTAGTGTTTTTTGCTTTAAAAACAATTCAACTTTAAACTTTGCACAGAGACTCGGAGCTCACAAGAAAACACGAGCGCTGGGCTTTGCTTTTTCTTCTTCTTCCGTCCGTCCCAGAACTCAAGGGACTAAGGAAAGACGAACTAGTATGGGCCGAATACAGAATATGGCTTCGTGACTTTAAGGAAAAAGTACGAGTAGCTTAAAGTTATGCATGGCAAAACTTTTGTTCAGGCATTGAGAAGACAGCTGACAATGAAAGGTTAAGGAAACTGCTTGCCCGCCAACAGAAAGTTTAAAGCCAATTAAAAACTGAAGAAACCAGTAAAGATGCGGCAAATGTGCTCCTGAAGGCACATTTCCTTGACTACATAGAAGTGAGCACAAACACACAAACCTAATCTCCAACCACAAGACTGACATTTCTTGAAGGTATCACAACAACGTAACGGATAATGTGGGAGAGAGAGAGCTACAAATCACCAGGCCCACACGGGACAATCCCGGCCTTGATGCAAAAGTTCAACAATGAATTCACTCAATGGCTGAAGGAAATATTTAGGAGTTGCCTTAGTTATGGCTATGTGCCGGTGGCCTGGATGACGACACGGGTATTTTTTTCTTCCAAGAGCGGGAAAATGTAGCCACGTGTTGCCGAAAGACTACAGACCAATGAGCCTGACTTCGTTCCTGCTAAAAACTATAGAAAAACTGATAGATCTCCACATCAGACAGTATAGAGGAATTACCCAAGAACAGAACCAACACGCATACACGAAGGTAAAGTCGCACTAGCATATTTCTTGACATTTCAGGCGCATTTAACTATGTATCGCCTGAAGCAATAATACACATCCTCAGAGCTGTGACCCCAGCAGAAGCATTATACTCTTGGGTTCAGAACCTACTGAGCAGCAAGAGAATACTAGCGCAATGGGGAACCACTACCGCTGTCAGGGAAGACAAAAGTGGCACTCCCCAAGGAGGTATGCTCTCACCCCTACTGTGGAACTTGGTGGTAAATAACGAAGATAACCGCCTATGCGGACGACATAAGCATAATCATCACTGGCAAGTGTCCATCGAAAATCAACTCAGTCATGGACCACACACTCAAAGAGATACTAGAATGGGCTATGGAAGCCGATCTAAGTATCAGCGCGGACAAGACGGACCTCATTCTCTTCACAAAGATATACAAGGTACCTCGCTGGACTCCACCGAAAATAAACGATAAGACGCTGATACCTAAGGAAAGTATCCAATACCTGGGGATAGTAATGGACAGCAAGTTGAGTTGGAAGCTCACTGTGGAGGAAAGAGTGAAGAAAGCCACCAATGCACTCTGTACATCGGAAAAGATGTTGGGTAGCACTTGGGGACTCTCACCACGACTGACACATTGGATTCTAATCTCGATTGTGCACCCCATACTGCTCTACGGTACACTGGTATGGTGGAAAGCAAGAGAAATCCACATACCTTAAAATAATGGAAAAAACTCAGCAACATGCACTTACGTGGATCACAGGGGTGCTGAGAACTACATCTACTAAGGCACTACAGACCATATTGGATGTGAACCCCGTGAATATTCAGGCACTTCTTATAGCAAAAACGACTGCACAACGTCTTATCACGATTGGCAACATGAAGATACAAACCTACGGGCATAGTACAATTGGACGAGGGATCCAAGTCGAAACAGACTTTATGACCCCAAGAAACAATTTTAACTTTACGCCCACGCTCCTAGGGAAAGACATCAACATATATACCGACTGTTCAATAATGAGTGAGGGAGTCGGCGCAGCAGTACCACCGCCGAACCACCCATGAGCCGGTCATAAAAACTCCCGGACCACTGCAGCATATTCCGAGCGGCGATATTCGCAATTAGGAAAGCAGCAGAAGCAATCCTACAAACAAACACAACGCAGGACAAAGTAAACATATGCGTGGATAGTCAGGCGGCAATCAAAGCCATGCAGGCCCACCACATAAGCTCTCAAGATGTCCTGGCGAGCAGAGAAATGCTAGATGCACTCGGCACCTTTAAAAAAAGTGCGCATCTACTGGATTCCAAGCCATCAGGGCATCGAGGGTAACGAAATAGCAGACACTCTAGCTAAGCAAGGTGAAACGGGACTCAACAGTGATACTGAGGAATTTCCGATCTTCTTGCGAACGCTACACTCCTACATAGAAGCACAGGCACGGGACGCAGCAGTACTAAGGTGGACAAACACCTCCGACTGCAAAATATTAAAAATAATGTGCAAAACCTACAACGAAAAACTAACGAAAAATGTGCTAAAGCTAAAAGACATGACTGCCGAAGGCTGGAAGGTCTACTCACAGGCTACTGCCTAATCGCAGTACACGCGAAAAAGCTAGGTATAACTGACATCGACGAATACCGGAAATTGCAAGGTTATTGGTGTCAAGGAAACAATTGAGCACCTCCTTTGCAGCTGCCCCGCACTAGCAGCACAAAGACTACGCTACTTCCAAACTCCTATTCTGGCTTCGCTCGTAGAAGCCAGCAAGAGCCCAAAAAGCTTCTGGCGTTTGCCCGAAGCACACATACTCCGCCATACCACACATAGAGATAGTCCTACCCATCTCCGATAACCGGCCTCACTAAGGACCCTTTAGCGGTCTTTGTCAGCCTGTTCAACCTAACCTATTGTTTATTTGTTTGTTTATTGTCAACTATGATAATCAGACATAAAGTCCAAATTAATTAAAGTAAATAAAATTTAACATTGAAATTGAAATTAAGTAAAATAAAATTATATATAAATCTGAAAGTCAGTTAAGGTAAAAAATTTATGAAGTTAACGTTAAAGCTCTGGGCAATTCAACAATCAAATGAGTGGTCCAACATTTGTTGCGTGGATTGGAAAAAAAACCCAGAAAAATCCAATCGGACCAGCGTTATATTAGTAATTAGTGGTTACGATTAGATAAAGCAAAAAGGATAGATCGTTTAAGTACTGGAATTGAGTTCTCCAAGGAGACAAGAGAATAAAGTTTGTTATGGTCAGAACATATAACACGAAAAGGTTCATGAATTAAATAGTTGCTCAAGCAACGATTAAGGCTTAGGGGTTAAAATTTACGGTAAGATCGAATTGGAAAATTAAATTTAAAACGACTCAAAAGAACTGATGAGTTGATTTCACCATTAAGTAGGTTCTTAATAATTCAATTCAATCCTGATAAAGAGAGTATTGTGGGGACCACACACAAGATCCATACTCCGGGACGGGACGAACTAGGGATGTATAAAGCGTTTTAGTGGTGTAGGGATCATTAAACTCTTTCGACCACCGCTTGATGAAGCCAAGGACATTAATGGCCTCATTGACCATATACGAAATATGAGCGTCAAACTTTAATTTAGGATCAAGAATTATGCCTAAATCTTTAATTTCAAACACGCGGTCAAGTGGAGAAGCATCAAGCAAGTAGTGAGCAGTATGAGGGGTACTTCTACAAAAATACCTGACTACATTAAGAACAATTTAAATTGACTAAGTTAAAACGACACCAGGCCGACAATGCACCCAAATCCGACAGTAGTAAATTACACAGGGAAGCGTCATTATATGTGAAACATAGCTTCACATCGTCAGCAAACATATATACATAGGAGTTAGTAATAACAGCTGAAAAATCGATAATAAACAAATTAAAAAAGCAAAGGTCCCATGTCTTACTAAAACCGGTGTAAACAACGTCAGTTTGCATTTTTTCCTGAAACCCTTTGACAACAAGCGTAGTGAATTCAAGAAGGTTAGTGGTAGTTGATCTACGCCTAACAAAACCGTGTCGTTAAGGCGATATAATATAATATAGTTCAATTAACTATATGTGTGTTGCAGTTGAGAACATATCATTTTTCCAAAGACTTTTGGAATGGCAGACAACTTGGATATACCCCTATGATTTTAACTTTTGACCTCGAAAAATTTTTATGGAGTAAAATTATTAACGATTCCTTCCATATATCAGGAAACACAGTTGGGTCAACCGACAAGTTAAATAATTTATTTAAGGGCTTTTAAAGTGAATCCGCACAGTATCTAAGTATACAACAGTATCTAAGTATACAACCCGGCAAGTAGCCAGGTTTGATAGAGTTAAATTCACTCAGAAGCGTAGGCTCAGTAATTAGTGGGATATATATACAATTTGACGTTTGAACTTGAAAAGAATAGGAATTACTGCAACTATATAAATTCAATGAGTATACTGATTGAAAAAACCCAGCAAAAAGATCGGCTACTGCCTGATCAGAACTTGCTTTTGTATCATCAAGGTATACTGCGGATGGCAAGCAAGAAGACTTACGTTTAGAGTTAACAAATTTATAAAAATGTTTAGGATCACGTGAAAAGCTTAGTCTACAACGATTAAGATAATTATTACAACAATATGTGTTAACAGAAAGAAAGAAGAAACTAAATACAAAGATAAATCTAAGTAGTTCTCGATTTTTTAAATGTTGGATATGATCTTGTCTTTGCGTTTTTCAATTTCGATAGTTCCCTCGTAAGCCAAGGTGGCTTATTGTCACTTGAAGAACAAGTGAGGGGAACACAAATATCCAAAAGCGAATTCAAAGTCCCATAAAATATGGCAATGACAGTTTCTATATCAGTACAACAATAAAGGCGAGACCAATTAGTATGTTGAAGAAGATAATTTAATTTAGTAAAGTTAGTTTCACGAAAGCAACGGGTTTTTAAAGTATTATTAGATACTGAACTAGGGTTAAGAATTTCGATGGATGGTTGTAGGGTTGGATGGTAGGTTTCTTCCGGAAGCACTATAGCACTAGTATTACTACAATCTGAGTCCGAAACAAATATCAAGTCCAACATTCTACCACCACAGTTATGCACCCTGTTAACTTGCGATAGGCCTAACTCCAGTTGGCCATCGATAAAATCATCAGAAGTAACTGATAATACCGCTGAAGATGTTTCATTCACAGACCATACAACAGGTGGAAGATTAAAGTCACCAACCACTATCGATTATCCATATCTGTCAATAATGACGAAAAAAGTTTCAGGGCACTGAGATGGGATGAGTTAATGTAAATATCACAGAGAGGAGAAATATAAGAACAAGTAACATAAATTGGAATCCCGCTGAGTAGTATTTTAACACAAAAAAACTCCATGTCCGGAAGATCATGAAAATTAATCTGCTCAGAGGAAATACAAAGTTCAACAGCAATGAGAACACCACCCCCTTCCGGGGAAGGGAAAAACGGAATTATCAGAAATATTGGGCTTTAGGCAAGTATCTGTAAGTGCCACTATTTGTGAATCAAAGGATAGACTGTTAACATATAATTTGGAAAGTTTAGTGTTAAGGTCTCTAACGTTTAGATAGGCAAAGCTCAATGCATAAATTAGTTATAGTTAGGCAACAGGGTGGCTCACAGGCGGTGCACTACTAATCTTAATACTCTTATTATTATTAATTAGCTTATTCTCATACTCCTTTACAACAAGCTGCTGCGGCCAGAACTTTTCCGAACAAATTATCAAAAAAAAAAAAAAACGTTCAGGCTGCACGCTCAACTTGAAAGAATATATACTTCGGCCGTGTTAATTTTTAAACTTCTCAACAATAATAAGGAGAGAATCTATTTTACTTTTAACATAAGCTGAAACATCATCCTATGAAGTACTTATCGGATGCCAGCCTGG
Source organism: Scaptomyza flava (assembly GCA_030179655.1). NCBI lineage: Eukaryota > Metazoa > Arthropoda > Insecta > Diptera > Drosophilidae > Scaptomyza > Scaptomyza flava. Next base: position 27,295 of record JARNME010000459.1, on the reverse strand, counting down.
ACACTAATTTAAATTTATTAAATGGCACAACAACAAGAGACTTGGGAGCCCCGGCTGTACCGCCAGTAAGATAACTAGGGACACAAGCTGTCGAACCAGAGGGCTCACGTAGAGGATCATTTATAGAAGTAACGTTGGTTTTTTGCCTGCGTGTTAAATACCATTAGTGGGCTAGCAATATGAGTTATGGGATAAGTTCTAGACACCAGAAGTAGCTAGCTGGGCAAGACAGGTGGAACACAAGGCTGGTAAGGACCCGAAGTCTTTTTACGCTACGGAGATTCAGTCTTGCCATTTTTAAAATTATTCTCAAGCTCTTTAAATGCCATATGCAGATTGTTGAAGGCAACATGCATAGACTTGAAACCTTAATAGGTCTGCCTAATGCATTGGGAAGTTTCCTTCTCCACTACATTGCAGCTCTCACAAAACCATTTAAGGCCTGTGTCTGCAACTAAGCAGTCCCTTATTTTGGTCGTAAAGCCAGCACATGTTGGTTGGTTTTTCCAACCGTTTTGCAATTTTTGCTGCAGCAAACAATCATATTAAATGAATTAGTGTCGATGCAATGAGCACGATACAACGGAAAAAATCAAAAGAGCGCTTGAGTGAGAGAGTTTGAGCACGAAAAAGCGAGAGTAATAAAATTGGCAAGCTGTTTGTTGTTAGTAGACACAGAATATGCAAATGCAAATATATGTATAAATGTAAGTACGTATGTTTTCTTTATGTAAAACACAGCAGCGTCAGTTCAACTGCAAATTGAAGTGAGTATAAACTTGGCAAAACTCTTTTTGCAAACTTAAATATATACACGTATATTTGCAATTACTGCTAGAATTATTTACCAGATTAACCAGAGTACACAAGAGAACAATTAATAGTTAAGAGCACGCAAAAACACGACCGTCACCACCGAAAGACAATTTGTTATTCTCAGTTTAGTCTTGTTAAGTCTTTGATATTACTGAAGATTATAGCATCATGTTTATATTAAGATTAAATTTTGCTGATTTCTTCAAATAATAAGAAAAATAAATAAAACTGCTGACAGTGGCGGTCCTTGAGGGGTGCTCGTATATAAATTGTAATAGCTGGAGAGTACGTTGTTGATCGTTGTTGTACCCACCCCCCCCCCCCCCCCCCCCCCATTGTGCGAGCTGCTGAAGAACTGTATGGGCTCCCACGCGATCCTTGCGATCTTTGCCTTTTCGAAATCAGTCGCCAAAAGCGGGACCTGATTTTTATACCCTTAGGCCCAATATTTCAATGTCCGGTTAAATTTTCGTTTAGCTAACTGCCGCATTATTTTGCTGGTCGAGTTAAAACAGTTTGATTGTCTCAAAGCCAAAATAACCTTTCATCTATAAGTAACTATCGCCTTAACAGCGTTGCCACATATATACACAGCATTGCCATTTATAGCGAGCGGCTCAGCTGTTTTTTGTTATTGTTTTGGTCGGTGACTGGCAAATTTTGCATATTTTAAATATATAAAGTATAAAATTAAAATGATCACGCCTGATTGCAAACGGTTCCGTGGGAAAAACTTTTCGCTTTCTGAGGAGCATTTGTTGGTGGAACTAGTGGAGTCGAATCAGCATATTTTAGAGTGCAAGAAGAGCGACGCCGTTACGTGGAAGCAGAAGGACGAAGCCTGGCAAAAACTTTCTGCTCAGTTCACTGCGCAAACTGGTGTTAGTCGTTCGTGGAAAGCCTTGAAGGACAAATATGCTGTGCGATGCCATTTTTCTTTAATAACAAACTAAATATACAATTCAAGGGACAGCTGTTTGCTTTATCGATGATTCTTATCGATATATCGTGACTTCAACGCGCTATAAATTTTAACCGACACCCAGCCTTCCGGTTAGTTTGTTTCTCATATACTCCTAACCGAACATTGAACAACTCAAATTCGACTAAACTTAGAATAAGTTGACTAACCGGACATTGAAAAATTGGGCCTTAACCCATAAAATGGGTAAATAAGAGTATAATGGTTTTGTAAAGTATATATATTCTTGATCAGCATCAACAGCCGAGACGATATAGCCATGTCCGTCTGTCCATCCGTCTGTCTGTATATATGAACGCGTGGATCTCAGAGACTACAAGAGCTAGAGACTTCAGATTTTGGATTGAAGTTCTCCTATACCATGAGCGGAACAATTTTGCTTCAAATTATCGATAACTATTCTAGTTTCCGATATACACATGCTATCGATAACACAAAAATCGAATTTGGAAAATCTAAAAATGAGTGTTGAAGTAATGGATAATGATAGAACTTTTCTGAAAATTTCGTCCAAATCGGTTAAGAAACACCGGAGATATCGAATTTAATCGATTGGAGTTAAGTAAGTATACCAAAGTCTTACACAAATTTAATTTATTTATTGCAACTGGGTTCAGGGTATCTTCTAGTCGGGCTCTCCCGAATAGAGCCTTCTTACTTGTTTGATGAAAGGGCGTCTAACATGAAGTGCTGCAGGTGCAGAAGAGAGTTTGTTTTTAGTGGCGTACCATAACAGTCTACGGGCAATCATTTTTTCAAGAGTTTTACCGGTACATGGAAGTAATGAAATGGGTCGGTAGCTACAATTTCGTCAGATGGCTTGTTCGGTTTTGGGATGGGTACAATTATGGCTGATTTCCACACGTGGAGAGAATATGTTGTTGTACAGCTCTAAAAGGTCTGTTTTGCCTGAAGCGGGCATTTGCTTGAGCATCGGGTACGAAACGCTGTCGTGTCCTGGTGCTTTGCCCTTGGACTTGGTAAGCGCAGTTTTTAGTTTAATTTCTGTTAAATCGTATTCCAGTTGCTTAGAAGATAGACTTAGTCTACGAGGGGCGTGTACATACTCAAGGGATGTTAACTTTTGTTGCATGTAGCTTTTGCTGAAGTTGCAGTCCTCTGAATAATCTGGCCAAGTAGTGGCAAATTTGTTAGATATTTCTAAGGGTACAGTTAATAATGCATTTTGAGATCTGATAAACTTAATCTAAGGAGGAGGGACTCCCACCAAAGATCTAATATCGCGCCAGATTTGTTTTGAAGATGATTAGGGTGAAATTTTAGCTGTGATGGCACCGAAGCTTTCCCTATTTGTTTCTTTCACTGCACGCTTAAAGTAGGAATTTACTCTCTTGTAAGCTGTAAGATAAGCATCGGTCATTGTGCACTTATAGGCTTGCCATAACTTTTGCTTTTTATTTCAAAGATCACCCTAGTCCTTATTCCGCCAAATTATCTTTCTTTAAAATTAGTGGGGCTTGGTCTGTGGGATTGCCTTACGTGCCGCCGCACGTATTGATTTAGTGACTTGGGAAAATTGCCGCCCCCAGCCCCCCTTCCCTACATCTTTTACAAACTTCGTTCTAGAGTCACAAAATTTGGAAGAAATTTTAAGGCTGCGTACTTTCCTACAACGTTTCCACTTGTTTTTAACGTTAGACTTAGAAGAGTGGAGTCGAATATAAAAAGATTCCTTTCATATATCAGGAAACACAGTTGAGTCAACAGACAGTTTAAATAATTTTTGTACTTGTTCACAAATAATCCGCACAGTACCTAAGTATACAACAAAAAAACTCCATCAGGAATAGCCAAGTTGCCAGGTTTGATAGAGTTAAGTTCACTTAGGAGCGTACACTTAGCTATTACTGTGACATACATGCAATGTGACGTCTGATCTTGAAAAGTAAAGGAATTGTTGCTACTATATAAATTCGTTCATTATACTGAATGAAAATACTCAGCAAATAGATCGGCTACTGCTTGATCCGAACTTGCTTTCGTATTATCAAGGTATACTGCGGATGGTAAGCATAAAGACTTACGTTTTGAATTTATAAATTTGTAAAACTGTTTAGGATCACATGAAAAGCTTAATCTACAATGATTAAGATAATTATTTTAATCAGATGTGTTAACAGAAGGAAAATACGATTTTCCTATTAAATACAAAGATAAATCTATAGTGCTCCCCATGTTTTTAATTTTTTATATGATCTTGTCTTCGCGTTTTTCAATTTCGATAGTTCCCTCGAAAACCAAGTGATAGGAACACAAATATCAAAAAGCGAATTCAAGGTCCTATAAAATATGGCAATGGCAGTTTCTGTATCACTACAAGAATAAAAGCGAGACCAATTAGTATGTTGAAGAAGATAATTTAATTTAGTAAAGTTAGTTTTACGAAAGCAACGGGTTTTAAAGTATTATTAGATGCTGAACTAGGGTTAAGAATTTCGATGGATAGTTCTAAGGTTGGATGGTAGGTTCCGGAAGCACTAGAGGGTGTACTCTACTAGCATTGCAGCAATCTGAACATGAAACAAATATCAAGTTCATTATTCTACCACTTCAGATATGCACCCTGTTAACTTGCGATAGGCCTAACTCCAGCAGGCCATCGATAAAATCATCAGAAGTGACTGGTAATGGTGCCGAAGATGTGTCATCACAAACCATACAACAGGTGGCAGATTAAAATCACCAACCACTATCAGATTATCCTTATCTGTCATATCTAAGTATCACAATGAGGAGAAATATAAAAACAAGTAACATAAAATAAACGAATAGTAATATTTTGCCACATATATACACAGCATTGCCATTTATAGCGAGCGGCTCAGCTGTTTTTTGTTATTGTTTTGGTCGGTGACTGGCAAATTTTGCATATTTTAAATATATAAAGTATAAAATTAAAATGATCACGCCTGATTGCAAACGGTTCCGTGGGAAAAACTTTTCGCTTTCTGAGGAGCATTTGTTGGTGGAACTAGTGGAGTCGAATCAGCATATTTTAGAGTGCAAGAAGAGCGACGCCGTTACGTGGAAGCAGAAGGACGAAGCCTGGCAAAAACTTTCTGCTCAGTTCACTGCGCAAACTGGTGTTAGTCGTTCGTGGAAAGCCTTGAAGGACAAATATGCTGTGCGATGCCATTTTTCTTTAATAACAAACTAAATATACAATTCAAGGGACAGCTGTTTGCTTTATCGATGATTCTTATCGATATATCGTGACTTCAACGCGCTATAAATTTTAACCGACACCCAGCCTTCCGGTTAGTTTGTTTCTCATATACTCCTAACCGAACATTGAACAACTCAAATTCGACTAAACTTAGAATAAGTTGACTAACCGGACATTGAAAAATTGGGCCTTAACCCATAAAATGGGTAAATAAGAGTATAATGGTTTTGTGCAAAAGTATGTAACAGGCACGAGGAAGCATCTCCGACCCCATAAAGTATATATATTCTTGATCAGCATCAACAGCCGAGACGATATAGCCATGTCCGTCTGTCCATCCGTCTGTCTGTATATATGAACGCGTGGATCTCAGAGACTACAAGAGCTAGAGACTTCAGATTTTGGATTGAAGTTCTCCTATACCATGAGCGGAACAATTTTGCTTCAAATTATCGATAACTATTCTAGTTTCCGATATACACATGCTATCGATAACACAAAAATCGAATTTGGAAAATCTAAAATGAGTGTTGAAGTAATGGATAATGATAGAACTTTTCTGAAAATTTCGTCCAAATCGGTTAAGAAACACCGGAGATATCGAATTTAATCGATTGGAGTTAAGTAAGTATACCAAAGTCTTACACAAATTTAATTTATTTATTGCAACTGGGTTCAGGGTATCTTCTAGTCGGGCTCTCCCGAATAGAGCCTTCTTACTTGTTTGATGAAAGGGCGTCTTACATGAAGTGCTGCAGGTGCAGAAGAGAGTTTGTTTTTAGTGGCGTACCATAACAGTCTACGGGCAATCATTTTTTCAAGAGTTTTACCGGTACATGGAAGTAATGAAATGGGTCGGTAGCTACAATTTCGTCAGATGGCTTGTTCGGTTTTGGGATGGGTACAATTATGGCTGATTTCCACACGTGGAGAGAATATGTTGTTGTACAGCTCTAAAAGGTCTGTTTTGCCTGAAGCGGGCATTTGCTTGAGCATCGGGTACGAAACGCTGTCGTGTCCTGGTGCTTTGCCCTTGGACTTCGTAAGCGCAGTTTTTAGTTTAATTTCTGTTAAATCGTATTCCAGTTGCTTAGAAGATAGACTTAGTCTACGAGGGGCGTGTACATACTCAAGGGATGTTAACTTTTGTTGCATGTAGCTTTTGCTGAAGTTGCAGTCCTCTGAATAATCTGGCCAAGTAGTGGCAAATTTGTTAGATATTTCTAAGGGTACAGTTAATAATGCATTTTGAGATCTGATAAACTTAATCTAAGGAGGAGGGACTCCCACCAAAGATCTAATATCGCGCCAGATTTGTTTTGAAGATGATTAGGGTGAAATTTTAGCTGTGATGGCACCGAAGCTTTCCCTATTTGTTTCTTTCACTGCACGCTTAAAGTAGGAATTTACTCTCTTGTAAGCTGTAAGATAAGCATCGGTCATTGTGCACTTATAGGCTTGCCATAACTTTTGCTTTTTATTTCAAAGATCACCCTAGTCCTTATTCCGCCAAATTATCTTTCTTTAAAATTAGTGGGGCTTGGTCTGTGGGATTGCCTTACGTGCCGCCGCACGTATTGATTTAGTGACTTGGGAAAATTGCCGCCCCCAGCCCCCCTTCCCTACATCTTTTACAAACTTCGTTCTAGAGTCACAAAATTTGGAAGAAATTTTAAGGCTGCGTACTTTCCTACAACGTTTCCACTTGTTTTTAACGTTAGACTTAGAAGAGTGGAGTCGAATATAAAAAGATTCCTTTCATATATCAGGAAACACAGTTGAGTCAACAGACAGTTTAAATAATTTTTGTACTTGTTCACAAATAATCCGCACAGTACCTAAGTATACAACAAAAAAACTCCATCAGGAATAGCCAAGTTGCCAGGTTTGATAGAGTTAAGTTCACTTAGGAGCGTACACTTAGCTATTACTGTGACATACATGCAATGTGACGTCTGATCTTGAAAAGTAAAGGAATTGTTGCTACTATATAAATTCGTTCATTATACTGAATGAAAATACTCAGCAAATAGATCGGCTACTGCTTGATCCGAACTTGCTTTCGTATTATCAAGGTATACTGCGGATGGTAAGCATAAAGACTTACGTTTTGAATTTATAAATTTGTAAAACTGTTTAGGATCACATGAAAAGCTTAATCTACAATGATTAAGATAATTATTTTAATCAGATGTGTTAACAGAAGGAAAATACGATTTTCCTATTAAATACAAAGATAAATCTATAGTGCTCCCCATGTTTTTAATTTTTTATATGATCTTGTCTTCGCGTTTTTCAATTTCGATAGTTCCCTCGAAAACCAAGTGATAGGAACACAAATATCAAAAAGCGAATTCAAGGTCCTATAAAATATGGCAATGGCAGTTTCTGTATCACTACAAGAATAAAAGCGAGACCAATTAGTATGTTGAAGAAGATAATTTAATTTAGTAAAGTTAGTTTTACGAAAGCAACGGGTTTTAAAGTATTATTAGATGCTGAACTAGGGTTAAGAATTTCGATGGATAGTTCTAAGGTTGGATGGTAGGTTCCGGAAGCACTAGAGGGTGTACTCTACTAGCATTGCAGCAATCTGAATATGAAACAAATATCAAGTTCATTATTCTACCACTTCAGTTATGCACCCTGTTAACTTGCGATAGGCCTAACTCCAGCAGGCCATCGATAAAATCATCAGAAGTGACTGGTAATGGTGCCGAAGATGTGTCATCACAAACCATACAACAGGTGGCAGATTAAAATCACCAACCACTATCAGATTATCCTTATCTGTCATATCTAAGTATCACAATGAGGAGAAATATAAAAACAAGTAACATAAAATAAACGAATAGTAATATTTTAACACATAAAAACTCTGTGTCCGGAAGATCATGAGATTGAATCTGTTTAAAATAAATACAAGAGTCAATGGCAATGAGATCACCGCCCCCATTGCGGGTAGTGCGATCGCATCTGTACAAGCTAAATTTGGAAGGAAATACAGAGCAAGCATAAATATCGGGTTCAAACCAGGTATCTGTAGGTGCATCTATTTGTGAATCAAGGGATAGTCTTTTGTTATATAATTTAGCAAGTTTAGTGTTAAGGCCTCTTACGTTTTGATTGGCCAAGCTAATATCTTTTGTTAGTTTTTTGCCTCCGAGTTGGAGGCAACATGGTGACTAACAGGTGGTGCGCTACTAATCCTAATCCCGTAATATTATTACTATTTCACTTATTCACATACTCCTTCAGAACGAGCTGTGGCAGCCAAAAATTTTCAGAAGATATGCTTCGGGAAAGTTTAAATTTAAATTTTTCAACCATAATATGTGGTGAATCGATATTACTTTTAACGTAGGCACAAACATTATCCGATGAAGTATCAGATGCTCTCCTAGACACGAACATAAACTTATTAAGTGGGACAATGAGAAGAGGCTGGTGAGCGCCAGTTGTATCTGTATTGGGATTGGGCACACGAGCTGCTGAACCGGAGGGCTCTTGCATACGTTCAGGAGTTGAAGTGGCTGGGTTATTGATGGAATTTCTTGCAGGGGAGTAACATAACATTAGTATGTTAGCATTTGAACCAATCGGAGGATTATTGTAAATCACCAGAAGGGGTTTGGTTGGCAGAACAGGTGGGAAAATAAGTGGATTAGGACCCGAAGTCTTTTTACGCTTCGGAGATTCGGTAATCAACTTGCTATTTTTGAAATTAAGCTCAAGCTCTGTGAACGAAGCTTGCAGATTATTAAAAGCTACATGCATAGCTTTAAAGCCAACATGATTCTGATTCATGAATTCAGTCGAGTCTTTCACCGCAACATTGCAAGGCTCGTAATACCATTTAAGGCCTGCAATTAAGCAGTCCCTGATTTCGGCAGCAAAGCCAGCACATTTAATGTGGATCGTGTTGTCACACAATCCACACAAAATAAAATCTTGCTTGTTGGTTCCAACGACTTTGCAATTGGTGCTACAGCAAGAAAACATTTTCAAACTATTTAAAGTTTTAATTTGCAACTGATATGCTTGCACAAAACAAAGTAGAGCACAGGTAAAACGTTTCACTGCAAAAGCAATATAAAACAGTAAAAATCAAAAAAGCGCTTAAATGAGAGAGCGTGAGCGCGTAGGCAGATAGAACCGCAAGTAACGGATAAGAGCGGGAGAGCGCTGATGCAGTCAAGCGAGAGCAAAAAAATAGAAAAGCTGTTTGTTGTTAGTAAACACACAGAATATGCAAATGCAAATACATGCATGTAAGTCAGCGACCGGCAAACTCACACAACTATACTTTTATTGCTCTTTGCTTGTATTGAAAACTTTGTTCGCGCACGAAGAAAACAGTGCACTGAGAAAAATGAAAAAGTTGGCAAATCAAAATAAGTGCACGTTATTTTTTATTCTTATTCTTTAACTATTTGGTCCAGGTCTATTTCTTCATTACATAATTTTATTCTAAATAGGTCGTCTAAATGTTTATTGGAAATTTTATTTGTATTTTTATTTTTTTTATGTTGAGAACGTTGTTTCGCAATTCTAAGATTCTAAAAAGATAAAAATATATAAATTATTATTACAGTCGAACTTCCATATAACGAATCTGAAGGGGACAAGAAAAAACTTCGTTTTATAGAAATTTCGTTACATAGAAATTTTTGAAAACTTGTGTGATTAAAGTAGTTATATTTAAAATAATCAGTAATTTTCGTTTGTGTATGGTTTTTCCACTTCTCTTCCTAGATAAACACTTCAAGCATGTTAAGTGAAGCAAATACTTTTTCATTCACGTCATGTTTGCTCTCCACAAAATTTCCAAGAAGTTTAACAGCTGAAGATGTTTGCTGCATAGTTGCAGCAATCCGTAACGATTGCCTTAGGATCATCTTCATCTGAGTCTGCAAGTAATGAAATTGTGTTCAAAAAACATTTGTTGTTAATCATTTTTAAGGGTATACCTGAGATAACCGGAGCTTTGCAATTGTCAATAACATCTTGAAGAATTTCTTCGTCGGAAGGGGTGCCCATGGTGCAGACTTCGTTATCAATATTTAAATATTCTTCAACTGATGCTTCGGTTTTAGCTAATGCGCTGTAGGACGACCATAAAGCACGCAGCTCAGATATAGGTACACATTCATCTACATCCCATGAATTTGTCTGAGTCTGCATGCCATCGTTCAAAAATCCTGCTTTTCGGAAACAGTTTGTAATTGTTTCTGCTTTTACACGCACATTCCATACTTTGTTTAATTCTTGAATGGCATCATATAAATTTATTGACAGGGGCTTTTTTTCCTCCATTTTTGACAACATTTGCATTAAAATTTGTTTTCTGTAGTGCTGTTTTAGGTTCTGGATTATACCCTGGTCCATTTGCTGCACTAGGGAGGTCACGTTGGGAGGAAAATAAGCAAGCTCTATATTCTTTAACTTATCTTTCACGATCTTGGGTTGTGCCGTGCAGTTATAAACGAAAAGTAAAATTTTCCTATTCTGAGAGATGAACTTTTTGTCTAGCTTTAAAAGCCATTTCATGTAAATTTCGCTTGTCATCCATGCTTTTATGTTAAACTCATAATCCACATTTAGAGATTTAATTCCCTTGAAGTAACGCGGATTTTTTGATTTCCCCATAACAAGCAATTTAAGCTTCTCCGACCCTGTCATATTGCAAGCCAACATGAGAGTTATCCGTTCCTTGCTCCTTTTTCCACCAAAACATTTTTCATTTTTAGATGCAAGTGTTTTATTTGGTAAGCACTTGAAGAAAACACCAGTCTCATCGGCATTAAAGATGTCGTTTTTATCATACACCTTTTATCAAATTTGGCAGAATTTTTGAAAACCATTCATCACGATGGTGTATGTTTACGTCAGCACTTTCCCTACATAATTCAACAATACCGTGGTGTTTCTTTAATTTATCCAACCATCCTGTACTCGAGTCAAACTCATTGTGTCCCAATGCGTTAGCAAATTCTTTGGCCTTTTCTCTGATAAGCGGTCCGGATAAAGGAAAATTTTTTTTCGCGTGTAGCTATTGTCCACTTAAGCATGGCCTCATCAACATTTTCGAAAAGGCATTTGCGAATCCTTTTGCGTTTAGAGCTTAACTTTTCATATTCTGCTGTTTTAAACAGCTCTGCTCTGTTTTTTAAAATGGTTGAAAGACTGCTGGAAAGGATTCCAAACTGCGCGGCAATATCTTTTTTCTTTTTTTCCCCCTTTTCAACTTCATTGATTATTAAGAGTTTTTGCTCCAGCGAAATGCAATTTCGTGTGGACATTGTGCTTGCTTTCACACCCAAAGTCAACTGCAGACTAAAGAATCGCACAATTGTTCACTTTTCTACAATGTGTACACCTATTCTAAATACAGTTTATCACAATCCGTTATTCTTTGATTTGGTGCCTATAAAAATAACGGAGTAATCCCAACAACAACATCTACGTCGACATCTACATCTTCAATGTGCACTGAGCAGTAAAAAAATGTTCATAAAAAACTGTGCAACGAAGATCAGAGAAGAAGCAAAAAATAGCACGAAAACAAAACGGTAACTGAAAAAATGTGTTATTGTTTTGTTTTTCGTATTCTCACATAATTCTTACTTAAAACAAGTAAGAAGGCTCTAGTCGGGAGAGCCTGACTAGAAGATACCCTGAACCCAGTTGCAATAAATATATTTAATTTATATAAGACTTTGGTATACTGGCTTAGCTTCCATCGATTAAGTTCAATATCTCCGGTGTTTCTCAACCGATTTGGACGAAATTTTCAGAAAAGTTTTATCATTATCCATTACTTCAACCCTCATTTTTAGATTTTCCAAATTCGATATATTTTGCTATCGATTCCATGTGTATATCGAAAACCAGAATAGTTATCGATAATTTGAAGCAAACTTGTTCTGCTCATGGTATAGGAGAACTTAAATACAAAATCAGAAGTCTCGTGGAAAGCCTTGAAGGACAAATATGCTGTGCGATGCCATTTTTCTTTAATAACAAACTAAATATACAATTCAAGGGACAGCTGTTTGCTTTATCGATGATTCTTATCGATATATCGTGACTTCAACGCGCTATAAATTTTAACCGACACCCAGCCTTCCGGTTAGTTTGTTTCTCATATACTCCTAACCGAACATTGAACAACTCAAATTCGACTAAACTTAGAATAAGTTGACTAACCGGACATTGAAAAATTGGGCCTTAACCCATAAAATGGGTAAATAAGAGTATAATGGTTTTGTGCAAAAGTATGTAACAGGCACGAGGAAGCATCTCCGACCCCATAAAGTATATATATTCTTGATCAGCATCAACAGCCGAGACGATATAGCCATGTCCGTCTGTCCATCCGTCTGTCTGTATATATGAACGCGTGGATCTCAGAGACTACAAGAGCTAGAGACTTCAGATTTTGGATTGAAGTTCTCCTATACCATGAGCGGAACAATTTTGCTTCAAATTATCGATAACTATTCTAGTTTCCGATATACACATGCTATCGATAACACAAAAATCGAATTTGGAAAATCTAAAAATGAGTGTTGAAGTAATGGATAATAATAGAACTTTTCTGAAAATTTCGTCCAAATCGGTTAAGAAACACCGGAGATATCGAATTTAATCGATTGGAGTTAAGTAAGTATACCAAAGTCTTACACAAATTTAATTTATTTATTGCAACTGGGTTCAGGGTATCTTCTAGTCGGGCTCTCCCGACTAGAGCCTTCTTACTTGTTTGATGAAAGGGCGTCTAACATGAAGTGCTGCAGGTGCAGAAGAGAGTTTGTTTTTAGTGGCGTACCATAACAGTCTACGGGCAATCATTTTTTCAAGAGTTTTACCGGTACATGGAAGTAATGAAATGGGTCGGTAGCTACAATTTCGTCAGATGGCTTGTTCGGTTTTGGGATGGGTACAATTATGGCTGATTTCCACACGTGTAGAGAATATGTTGTTGTACAGCTCTAAAAGGTCTGTTTTGCCTGAAGCGGGCATTTGCTTGAGCATCGGGTACGAAACGCTGTCGTGTCCTGGTGCTTTGCCCTTGGACTTCGTAAGCGCAGTTTTTAGTTTAATTTCTGTTAAATCGTATTCCAGTTGCTTAGAAGATAGACTTAGTCTACGAGGGGCATGTACATACTCAAGGGATGTTAACTTTTGTTGCATGTAGCTTTTGCTGAAGTTGCAGTCCTCTGAATAATCTGGCCAAGTAGTGGCAAATTTGTTAGATATTTCTAAGGGTACAGTTAATAATGCATTTTGAGATCTGATAAACTTAATCTAAGGAGGAGGGACTCCCACCAAAGATCTAATATCGCGCCAGATTTGTTTTGAAGATGATTAGGGTGAAATTTTAGCTGTGATGGCACCGAAGCTTTCCCTATTTGTTTCTTTCACTGCACGCTTAAAGTAGGAATTTACTCTCTTGTAAGCTGTAAGATAAGCATCGGTCATTGTGCACTTATAGGCTTGCCATAACTTTTGCTTTTTATTTCAAAGATCACCCTAGTCCTTATTCCGCCAAATTATCTTTCTTTAAAATTAGTGGGGCTTGGTCTGTGGGATTGCCTTACGTGCCGCCGCACGTATTGATTTAGTGACTTGGGAAAATTGCCGCCCCCAGCCCCCCTTCCCTACATCTCTTACAAACTTCGTTCTAGAGTCACAAAATTTGGAAGAAATTTTAAGGCTGCGTACTTTCCTACAACGTTTCCACTTGTTTTTAACGTTAGACTTAGAAGAGTGGAGTCGAATATAAAAAGATTCCTTTCATATATCAGGAAACACAGTTGAGTCAACAGACAGTTTAAATAATTTTTGTACTTGTTTACAAATAATCCGCACAGTACCTAAGTATACAACAAAAAAACTCCATCAGGAATAGCCAAGTTGCCAGGTTTGATAGAGTTAAGTTCACTTAGGAGCGTACACTTAGCTATTACTGTGACATACATGCAATGTGACGTCTGATCTTGAAAAGTAAAGGAATTGTTGCTACTATATAAATTCGTTCATTATACTGAATGAAAATACTCAGCAAATAGATCGGCTACTGCTTGATCCGAACTTGCTTTCGTATTATCAAGGTATACTGCGGATGGTAAGCATAAAGACTTACGTTTTGAATTTATAAATTTGTAAAACTGTTTAGGATCACATGAAAGCTTAATCTACAATGATTAAGATAATTATTTTAATCAGATGTGTTAACAGAAGGAAAATACGATTTTCCTATTAAATACAAAGATAAATCTATAGTGCTCCCCATGTTTTTAATTTTTTATATGATCTTGTCTTCGCGTTTTTCAATTTCGATAGTTCCCTCGAAAACCAAGTGATAGGAACACAAATATCAAAAAGCGAATTCAAGGTCCTATAAAATATGGCAATGGCAGTTTCTGTATCACTACAAGAATAAAAGCGAGACCAATTAGTATGTTGAAGAAGATAATTTAATTTAGTAAAGTTAGTTTTACGAAAGCAACGGGTTTTAAAGTATTATTAGATGCTGAACTAGGGTTAAGAATTTCGATGGATAGTTCTAAGGTTGGATGGTAGGTTCCGGAAGCACTAGAGGGTGTACTCTACTAGCATTACAGCAATCTGAATATGAAACAAATATCAAGTTCATTATTCTACCACTTCAGTTATGCACCCTGTTAACTTGCGATAGGCCTAACTCCAGCAGGCCATCGATAAAATCATCAGAAGTGACTGGTAATGGTGCCGAAGATGTGTCATCACAAACCATACAACAGGTGGCAGATTAAAATCACCAACCACTATCAGATTATCCTTATCTGTCATATCTAAGTATCACAATGAGGAGAAATATAAAAACAAGTAACATAAAATAAACGAATAGTTATATTTTAACACATAAAAACTCTGTGTCCGGAAGATCATGAGATTGAATCTGTTTAAAATAAATACAAGAGTCAATGGCAATGAGATCACCGCCCCCATTGCGGGTAGTGCGATCGCATCTGTACAAGCTAAATTTGGAAGGAAATACAGAGCAAGCATAAATATCGGGTTCAAACCAGGTATCTGTAGGTGCATCTATTTGTGAATCAAGGGATAGTCTTTTGTTATATAATTTAGCAAGTTTAGTGTTAAGGCCTCTTACGTTTTGATTGGCCAAGCTAATATCTTTTGTTAGTTTTTTGCCTCCGAGTTGGAGGCAACATGGTGACTAACAGGTGGTGCGCTACTAATCCTAATCCCGTAATATTATTACTATTTCACCTATTCACATACTCCTTCAGAACGAGCTGTGGCAGCCAAAAATTTTCAGAAGATATGCTTCGGGAAAGTTTAAATTTAAATTTTTCAACCATAATATGTGGTGAATCGATATTACTTTTAACGTAGGCACAAACATTATCCGATGAAGTATCAGATGCTCTCCTAGACACGAACATAAACTTATTAAGTGGGACAATGAGAAGAGGCTGGTGAGCGCCAGTTGTATCTGTATTGGGATTGGGCACACGAGCTGCTGAACCGGAGGGCTCTTGCATACGTTCAGGAGTTGAAGTGGCTGGGTTATTGATGGAATTTCTTGCAGGGGAGTAACATAACATTAGTATGTTAGCATTTGAACCAATCGGAGGATTATTGTAAATCACCAGAAGGGGTTTGGTTGGCAGAACAGGTGGGAAAATAAGTGGATTAGGACCCGAAGTCTTTTTACGCTTCGGAGATTCGGTAATCAACTTGCTATTTTTGAAATTAAGCTCAAGCTCTGTGAACGAAGCTTGCAGATTATTAAAAGCTACATGCATAGCTTTAAAGCCAACATGATTCTGATTCATGAATTCAGTCGAGTCTTTCACCGCAACATTGCAAGGCTCGTAATACCATTTAAGGCCTGCAATTAAGCAGTCCCTGATTTCGGCAGCAAAGCCAGCACATTTAATGTGGATCGTGTTGTCACACAATCCACACAAATAAAATCTTGCTTGTTGGTTCCAACGACTTTGCAATTGGTGCTACAGCAAGAAAACATTTTCAAACTATTTAAAGTTTTAATTTGCAACTGATATGCTTGCACAAAACAAAGTAGAGCACAGGTAAACGTTTCACTGCAAAAGCAATATAAAACAGTAAAAATCAAAAAAGCGCTTAAATGAGAGAGCGTGAGCGCGTAGGCAGATAGAACCGCAAGTAACGGATAAGAGCGGGAGAGCGCTGATGCTGTCAAGCGAGAGCAAAAAATAGAAAAGCTGTTTGTTGTTAGTAAACACACAGAATATGCAAATGCAAATACATGCATGTAAGTCAGCGACCGGCAAACTCACACAACTATACTTTTATTGCTCTTTGCTTGTATTGAAAACTTTGTTCGCGCACGAAGAAAACAGTGCACTGAGAAAAATGAAAAAGTTGGCAAATCAAAATAAGTGCACGTTATTTTTTATTCTTATTCTTTAACTATTTGGTCCAGGTCTATTTCTTCATTACATAATTTTATTCTAAATAGGTCGTCTAAATGTTTATTGGAAATTTTATTTGTATTTTTATTTTATTTTATGTTGAGAACGTTGTTTCGCAATTCTAAGATTCTAAAAAGATAAAAATATATAAATTATTATTACAGTCGAACTTCCATATAACGAATCTGAAGGGGACAAGAAAAAACTTCGTTTTATAGAAATTTCGTTACATAGAAATTTTTGAAAACTTGTGTGATTAAAGTAGTTATATTTAAAATAATCAGTAATTTTCGTTTGTGTATGGTTTTTCCACTTCTCTTCCTAGATAAACACTTCAAGCATGTTAAGTGAAGCAAATACTTTTTCATTCACGTCATGTTTGCTCTCCACAAAATTTCCAAGAAGTTTAACAGCTGAAGATGTTTGCTGCATAGTTGCAGCAATCCGTAACGATTGCCTTAGGATCATCTTCATCTGAGTCTGCAAGTAATGAAATTGTGTTCAAAAAACATTTGTTGTTAATCATTTTTAAGGGTATACCTGAGATAACCGGAGCTTTGCAATTGTCAATAACATCTTGAAGAATTTCTTCGTCGGAAGGGGTGCCCATGGTGCAGACTTCGTTATCAATATTTAAATATTCTTCAACTGATGCTTCGGTTTTAGCTAATGCGCTGTAGGACGACCATAAAGCACGCAGCTCAGATATAGGTACACATTCATCTACATCCCATGAATTTGTCTGAGTCTGCATGCCATCGTTCAAAAATCCTGCTTTTCGGAAACAGTTTGTAATTGTTTCTGCTTTTACACGCACATTCCATACTTTGTTTAATTCTTGAATGGCATCATATAAATTTATTGACAGGGGCTTTTTTTCCTCCATTTTTGACAACATTTGCATTAAAATTTGTTTTCTGTAGTGCTGTTTTAGGTTCTGGATTATACCCTGGTCCATTGGCTGCACTAGGGAGGTCACGTTGGGAGGAAAATAAGCAAGCTCTATATTCTTTAACTTATCTTTCACGATCTTGGGTTGTGCCGTGCAGTTATAAACGAAAAGTAAAATTTTCCTATTCTGAGAGATGAACTTTTTGTCTAGCTTTAAAAGCCATTTCATGTAAATTTCGCTTGTCATCCATGCTTTTATGTTAAACTCATAATCCACATTTAGAGATTTAATTCCCTTGAAGTAACGCGGATTTTTTGATTTCCCCATAACAAGCAATTTAAGCTTCTCCGACCCTGTCATATTGCAAGCCAACATGAGAGTGATCCGTTCCTTGCTCCTTTTTCCACCAAAACATTTTTCATTTTTAGATGCAAGTGTTTTATTTGGTAAGCACTTGAAGAAAACACCAGTCTCATCGGCATTAAAGATGTCGTTTTTATCATACACCTTTTATCAAATTTGGCAGAATTTTTGAAAACCATTCATCACGATGGTGTATGTTTACGTCAGCACTTTCCCTACATAATTCAACAATACCGTGGTGTTTCTTTAATTTATCCAACCATCCTGTACTCGAGTCAAATTCATTGTGTCCCAATGCGTTAGCAAATTCTTTGGCCTTTTCTCTGATAAGCGGTCCGGATAAAGGAAAATTTTTTTTCGCGTGTAGCTATTGTCCACTTAAGCATGGCCTCATCAACATTTTCGAAAAGGCATTTGCGAATCCTTTTGCGTTTAGAGCTTAACTTTTCATATTCTGCTGTTTTAAACAGCTCTGCTCTGTTTTTTAAAATGGTTGAAAGACTGCTGGAAAGGATTCCAAACTGCGCGGCAATATCTTTTTTCTTTTTTTCCCCCTTTTCAACTTCATTGATTATTAAGAGTTTTTGCTCCAGCGAAATGCAATTTCGTGTGGACATTGTGCTTGCTTTCACACCCAAAGTCAACTGCAGACTAAAGAATCGCACAATTGTTCACTTTTCTACAATGTGTACACCTATTCTAAATACAGTTTATCACAATCCGTTATTCTTTGATTGGTGCCTATAAAAAATAACGGAGTAATCCCAACAACAACATCTACGTCGACATCTACATCTTCGATGTGCACTGAGCAGTAAAAAAATGTTCATAAAAAACTGTGCAACGAAGATCAGAGAAGAAGCAAAAAATAGCACGAAAACAAAACGGTAACTGAAAAAATGTGTTATTGTTTTGTTTTTCGTATTCTCACATAATTCTTACTTAAAACAAGTAAGAAGGCTCTAGTCGGGAGAGCCTGACTAGAAGATACCCTGAACCCAGTTGCAATAAATATATTTAATTTATATAAGACTTTGGTATACTGGCTTAGCTTCCATCGATTAAGTTCAATATCTCCGGTGTTTCTCAACCGATTTGGACGAAATTTTCAGAAAAGTTTTATCATTATCCATTACTTCAACCCTCATTTTTAGATTTTCCAAATTCAATATATTTTGCTATCGATTCCATGTGTATATCGGAAACCAGAATAGTTATCGATAATTTGAAGCAAACTTGTTCTGCTCATGGTATAGGAGAACTTAAATACAAAATCAAAAGTCTCTAGCTCTTGTAGTCTCTGAGATCCACGCGTTCATACAGACAGACAGACGGACAGACGGACAGACAGACAGACAGACGGACATGGCTATATCGTCTCGGATGTTGATGCTGATCAAGAATATATATACTTTATAGGGTCGGAGATGCTTCCTTCTGCCTGTTACATACTTTTGCACAAAACCATTATACCCTTATTTACCCATTTTATGGGTTAAGGGTATAAAAATTGTTAAGTCTTTATTTTATGGTTTGATAAAAATTTGGCTTTCGTTGGTGAGCTAGAGACTTCAGATGTTGGATATAAGTTCTCTTATACCATGAGCAGAACAAGTTTGCTTCAAATTATCGATAACTATTCTGGTTTCCGATATACACATAATATCGATAACAAAAATATCGAATTTGGAAAATCTAAAAATGAGGGTTGAAGTAATGGGTAACGATAAAACTTTTCTGAAAATTTCGTCCAAATCGGTTGAGAAACACCGGAGATATCGAATTTTATCGCTTGAAGCTAAGTCAGTTTACCAAAGTCTTACATAAATTTAATTTATTTATTGCAACTGGGTTCAGGGTATCTTCTAGTCGGGCTCTCCCGACTAGAGCCTTCTTACTTGTTTAAATATTTTCCATATAATAAATAACAACGACAGCTCTATAGCGCAAAGCATTTAAGCATGGTTTCATTTCAGTGAAACTATGGAACATAACTTCTCCTAAGCCAAAGGCAGATCAAGTTTATTTCAATTTATCGATAACTGTTCTGGTTTCAGATATACATATGGAATCGATAACGAAAAAATCTCGAATTTAGAAAATTTAAAAATAAGAGTTCAAACTATGGATAACTTTTTAACTTCTGTGCAAATATGATCCAAATCGGTTAAGAAACACTGGAGATATTTTCTATCAAATTTAAGTCAAGAAAAACTGCACTACTGCAATCATTTTTAATAAACGTGTTCAGGGTATCTTTTAGTCGGGATTTCTCGACTAAAGCCTTCTTACCTGTTTTCAGATTCGCTCATTCTCGTGTTGACCTGACAGTCGGTATATGTAGTACATATTATGTACACCTGCACCATGAATTGAGTACTGTTGGTCCCAAACCCAATGAGGCAGCTTAAAAACGCTTGCGCATCGCTCTTCATGTTTGGCGCTGTTCGTTGCCAATTTCGGCTCACTCTTTTATGCATGCGCGCGGTCTGCAAGTCAAACAAAGAGCGAGGTATCGCTACCTTCTTCGCACGCACTGAATCGAAACAGAACATATCTAAGATGCTGCAGTTAAGTGAATTGCATAGCCGAAACTGACATACAGATCGCGCACGTTAAATAGAGAGTGAACGAAAATGAGCAACAACAAAGGAGCATGATCGGAGCGAGATTTCAAATTATCTAATTATCATAAGAGCGACGCGCGCGCTCTGTTAGGTTTTAAACGACGGAAGCATGCAAAATTTGTGTAAGTTAACACGCGCAAGCTTGAGTTAGCTGACAACGCTGTTGCGCCGGATGCCGTCGCAACAAAGTTGCAGCCGAAATATGAAACTCGCACGCGCAAGCAGCCTGATCACCCGTTGAAGACGCCGACTCAGCATTCAGCCGGCATTCTAGCCAGCAGCGGCGGCTTCATGGTTCGATGCAGTTTGTCTTAGAGTTTAGTTTTAAATTTGTTCTCCAACAGCTCAAACGAGCCAGTAAATAAAAACATACTTATAAAAGCTATTCTTTTTAATTGGCGCCCAAATGGCAAAAAACCTACGTCTAGTTAATAACTTTCGTATCATTTAAACGGGAAAATCCTTTCAAAAAACAGGAGTCCCAATATTAACAAAACAGTGAAGTGAATGTTATAACAACAACACATAAAAAAACACGCAAAAACAATAAAAGTGAGTGTTACAACAAAAAACAAAACACAAAGAACCAGCGAAAAAACACAAAATAAAGTGAGTGTTAAAACAGAAACAAAAACACAAAAAATCAAAGAAACACAAAAAACACACAAAATAAGTGTTGCAACAATAACATAAACACAAAAAAAAAACCAACAAACACAAAGAGAAAAACAATAAAGTGAGTGTTACAACAATAAGATTATTACACAAGAACTAACACTGAACAATAAAGATCAACATAGCAACAAATTAACATTGTCATAACAACAAAACGCTCAAAAAAAAAAATAAGAAACTGATCGTTGAAAACACCAAAAGCAAAAAAACAGGGAGCGGCCGGCGAATATCAACAAACAACGAAAACGTCACAGCGCAGCGGCCACCACATCGTGCGATAAGAGGCATATTATATTTCAAAAAATGTGAGTGAGATGTTCATTTTTCTTTTTGCAATCCAAATAAACGAATACTAAAAATACAAAACTGTCTCATATGAGTTTTTATTGCGTTTACATAGTAATAAGCTTTAATAAGAACTGCCTGTTGTAATAAATGTTGCGAGACCCTTATTACTGACACTAGAATAAATTCCGGAGTGGTCTGAAATTATTTATGCTGCGCCCAAGTCAAACAAAAACGGACGACAGTAGTGGAGACGAACTTATATCTTCGTACTTAGAACAGCAGTCCTTACAAAAAAAAAAAAAAAAATTAATTCGGAACAAATTGCACAGATGGAGTCAAAGGTTCAGGCAGCCCTTGACCAACAGGCGCGCTAATTCAGTTTAAGCAGTTAAAGAATTCTGCCCGCAAATAGAAGTTTTCCAAGAAATACAAATCGGGCCAGAGGTACCGTGCGACGAGTCCCTGCAAATTATAAACTCCATTCCCGAGTTCGACGGGAAACAAGAAAATCATCTTATATGGAGGCAAGCTGCTTCTACAGCTTACAAATTGTTTGAGCCATACAATGGCAGCTCAAAACATTATCAGGCAGTAGCCATAATTCGAAACAGAGCAAGGGGAAGCAGCTACCGTGCTGGCTTCATTCAACACAGTGTTGAACTTCAGGGCCATTATTGCTAGATTAGATTTCACGTACGCGGATAAAACACCGGTGCATGTAAATCAACAACAGTTAAGCACGCTTCGGCAGAGCGACCTGCCATTGCTAACGTATTTCGATGAGGTGGAGAAAAAGCTCACCTTGTTAAAAATAAAACGCTTATGACACACGAACCAGCTGCAGCAGCCGTATTAAACAAAACATTTAGAAACGATGCACTTCACACTTTCGTGTCAGGGTTGAAAAAGTCTCTGAGATGGGTCGTTTTTCCGGGACAACCCAGGGACCTCACATCAGCTTTGGCTCTAGCTCAAGAAGCTGAGTCAAGCAATGAGAGAGGCATTTTTGCAGGAAATTTTGCAAAACACCTCGACGAAAAACCCCAAAAGCCAAACTATCAAAAGTCCCAGAACTGGCGTCAGAACGCCCAACAAGAGAAGGAAAGCAATTCCCAAAACAAAAACCCGTACTTCCAGAAAAACCAGAAAGATCAAAACCAGCTGAAATTTAAGAAGATTTGTCCGGGGCCGAAAGCTGCAATTTTTTAGCGGAAACTCCCTGCTTCCGTTCGTAAGGCGAATGGTCGCAGGGCAAACTATCAAAGTTTTAATAGACACAGGGACCTCAAAGAATTATATAAAACCCCTTCCCGGACTGGCACATTGGATGCCAGTTGACAGCCCTTTTCAAGTGAAATCAATCCACGGGCACACCAAGATTGATCAGAAATGTCTCATCCATCTTTTCGACGTTAAGTCGTACTTTTTCATGCTGGAGTCACTTAATGACTTCGACGGCATAATCGGTCTTGATCTGTTAAAACAGATCAACGCTCGGATAGATTTAACTAACATTGTCATAAAACATGACAACGGAAGAAAAAAATCGAGTTCACTAAGTGCTAACAAGTGAACCACATTCGGATTAATGACACGGATGTCCTTCCCGCTGTCAGATCCACCTTCGATCGTTTGATCAATAAAATGGTAAAGGCATTCGCGGACGTTAACGAGTCCCTTCCGTACAACATAAATACGGTTGCCACAATACCAACGGATGACGAACCAGTTTACTCTAAACTGTATCCGTATCCAAAGGGTGTGTCGGACTTTGTCAGTGCAGAAGTTAACAACAACAACAACAACAGCGAACGGCATAATTCGACCATCAAAGTCTCCATATAATAACCCGATATGGGTTGTCGACAAAAAAAGTATCGATGAAGCGGGACACAAGCACAAGCGTCTAGTTGTTGACTTTGGGAAACTAAATCAAAGAACAACAGATGACAAATACCCTATACCATCAATCTCGACTATATTATCGAACTTGGGTGAGGCTCACTATTTTACTACGCTAGACCTTAAATCAGGGTTTCACCAAATCTAATTAGCTGAAAAAGAAAGAAGAAAGACTACGTTCTCTGTCAACAACGGGAAGTATGAGTTTTGCAGACTTCCCTTCGGGCTAATAAATGCCCCAAGCATTTTTCAACGAGCGTCCGATGATGTGCTCCGCGAACAAATCGGAAAGATATGTTATGTCTACGCTGATGACGTAATAATCTTTTCCAAGTCCAAGGAAGACCACATCAGAGATATTTAATGGGTCTTGAAAAACCTTAGAGATGCAGGCATGCGAGTATCCCAAGAAAATCAAAGTTTTTCAAAAAAAGCGTTGAATATTGGGATTCACAGTATGCAGAGGCGGAATTCAGTCCTCACCCGATAAAGTGAAAGCGATTAAAGACTTTCCACAACCAAAAACTCTATTTGCTCTTAGGTCATTTTTGGGTCTAGCACGCTACTATAGCTGCTTTATAACAGGCTTTGCCAGCATCGCAAGGCCTTTAACAGATATTCTCAAGGGCGACAATGGCAAAGTAAGTGCCAATTATTTTCAAAAATTAATAATTGAATTGTCACCAAAGCAAAGCGAGGCCTTTGAAGACGTAATGTTGTCCGATCCGAATTACAAAAAGCCTTTCGACCTCACAACTGATGCGTCTGGCCACGGACTGGGTGCTGTACTGTCTCAAGACGGTCGACCCATATCAATGATCTCGCGAACTCTGCGGGGTAACGAGGTATGGGCACTCAAAAACCTCAGGAATTATTTGTATGGCGTTAGAAATCTTAACATCCATACAGACCATCAGCCATTAACCTTTTCGGTATCGGACAAAAATCCGAATGCCAAAATAAAGCGTTGGAAAGCTTTTATTGATGAGCACAATGCAATATAATTTATAAACCCGGAAGGAGAATTTGGTGACGGACGCTCTGTCTCGCCAAAATGTCAATGCATTAGAGGATTCAGCAGATTCTGACGCTGCTACTATTCATAGTGAAGAATCCCTCACATACACTATTGAATCCACAGACAAACCAATGAATGTTTTAGGAACCAGATTATTCTGGAAGAGGGAACTATTCCCCAACAAAAGACGTTTATTTTGTTTAAAACAAAATCTCGTCATATTATCAATTTTTCCGATCGCAACACATTACTGCTGACCATTAAAGAAACAGTAAACGCTGACGTAGCCAACGCAATCCACTGTGAGCTACCCATATTGGCCTTGATCCAGCACGGATTGGTCGAAGCATTCCCTTCTACCACTTTTAGATATTCCAAGAATATGTTGCGGACATTACAGACACAACGGAACAAAGGGAATTGCTACAGTTGAGCATAACCGCGCCCACAGAGCGGCGCAGGAAAATGCAAAACAAATACTTAGGGACTATTTTTTTCCGAAAATTTGTCGCCTTACGTCAGAAATAGCGGCGAATTGCAGAGTTTGTACCATGAGTAAACATGATCGGCACCCAAAAAACAAAAGATAGGGAAACCCCGATACCAACATATGCCGGAGAAATGTTGCATATAGATGTTGACTCCACCGATGGTAAATACTTTTTAACTTGCATCGACAAGTTTTCAGAATTCGCAGTAGTACAGCCCATACGGTCCCGCGCAATTGTGGATATAAAAGCCCCACTTTTACAACTTTTAAATTTTTTTCCATAAACAGAAACCATCAATTGCGACAACGAAAAATCCCTGAACTCAGAAACCATTAAATCAATGCTTAGCAACAGCTTTGGCGTCGAGATTTCTAACGCCCCACCCTTGCATAGCTCCTCTAATGGGCAGGTCGAGCGGTTTCACGGTACCCTCGGAGACATAGCACGTTCATATAAGTTGGAAACGCAGGTGGAGGACACTGTTGAGAATATTCTCCTTGCAACCGTCAAGTACAACAGGTCATTCCACTCAGTAACAAATGAGAGGCCCATAGACGTAATTCACGCAGATTCCAAAAACAACACAGCGCAGATTAGGGAAAAGATTGCAACTGCACAAAGAAAGACACTTGACCTTATGAATAAAAATAGGGTCTACAAGTCGTATAAAGCAGGAGAAAAGGTATGGATAAAAAATAATAGGAGGTTAGGAAACAAGCTATAAATTATATGTTCTCACCTGCAACACACATGTAATTCAATTATATCGCTTTATCAACACGGTTTTGTTAGGCGTAGATAAACTACCTTTAACCTTCTTGAATTCACATCGCTTGTTATGAAAGGGTTCAGAAAAAAATGCAATTTGACGTTGTTTACATCGATTTTAGTAAGGCATTTGATTCAAGTAGACTCCTTTAATAAATCCTCCCTCCTGTTAAACCGTAGAACTATGTAAGGAGTATTATTTATTACTAACCTACCTAATGGAGAAATCAGTTCTTTTGATTCGAATTAAATTAATTGTCCCAATTGAATCTTCCCGTAACTTTTTACCCCTTAGCCTTGACCATTGATAAAGCAACTATTTAACTCATGAACCATTTCGTGTTATATGTTTTAACTATAACAAATTATATTCTCTTGTCTCCTTGGAGAACTCAATTCCAGTACTTAAACGATCGATCCATTTTTATACCCTTCACCCATAAAATGGGTAAATAATAGTATAATGGTTTTGTGCAAAAGTATGTAACAGGCACGAGGAAGCATCTCCGACCCCATAAAGTATATATATTCTTGATCAGCATCAACAGCCGAGACGATATAGCCATGTCCGTCTGTCCGTCCGTCTGTCTGTCTGTATGAACGCGTGGATCTCAGAGACTACAAGAGCTAGAGACTTCCGATTTTGGATATCAGTTCTCCTATACTATGAGCAGAACAAGTTTGCTTCAAATTATCGATAACTATTCTATTCTCCGGTATACACATGGAATCGATAACAAAAAAATATCGAATTTGGAAAATGTAAAAATGAGGGTTGAAGTAATGGGTAATGATAGAACTTTTCTGAAAATTCCTTCCAAATCGGTTAAGAAACACCGGAGATATCGAATTTAATCGATTGGAGTTAAGTAAGTATACCTAAGTCAATTATAATTTTAATTTATATACTGCAACTGGGTTCAGGGTATCTTCTAGTTGGGCTCTCCGACTAGAGCCTTCTTATTTGTTCTTTATCTAATCTTCACACATGTGAAACAGGGTATATTGACTTTGTCATGAATCTGTAACGCCTTAAAGGAATGATGGGAGACCCCATAAACTATGTATCAAAATGATCAGGATGAGCTCAGGAATTGATTTCCGTCCGTCTATCCGTCTGTCTGTTTCAACACGATTTCCGGCCCAACTGCTGAACCGATCTTGATGAAACTTTCACAGATTGCTTCGATCATGTCGGGTTTGTTCACTATGAAATTTCATCCCGCTCGGAGCATTCTACGACATAGCCACCGTACAAATTTACCATATCGTACTATCATTGTTGTCTCTGTCGTGCACTATCAAGTACCTACATGTCAATATGTTGTTTTTGTCAAAAACGAACAATTAAATGACGCTCAAGAGTAAAAATATTAGCGAAAAATTACCAACACCTGCACAGAAACATAAATAAGATGGGGGAGCATTGATTTGGCTGTGTGAAGGGTATCATAGTCTTGGCATAGCCAAAATTAACTATGCGCCGATATGTTTTTTTCCTAAACTTACGTTCAGATTTATAGATAATTTATTTTACTTAATTTTAATTTCAATTTTAAATTTTGTTTTTAATTTTAATTAATTTGGATTTTATTCCAGCTCATCAAAGTTTACGATAAACAAACAAATAAACAATAGGTTAGGTTGAACAGGCTGACCTTCCAACGGGAGTGTCACACATAGACCGCTAAAGGGTGTGGCCTGTGAATAACCGGCCATTTCTCATGATTTTATCGATGGCTTTCTGGAGTTAGGCCTATCGCAGGTTAGCAGGGTCCGTAATTGTAGGAGTAGAACGTTAGATTTAATGTTTGTTTC